>JAVTVJ010000313.1:600000-1001005 GCA_034509425.1 Eopsaltria australis | reverse complement strand
TTCTGTAAGTGAATAATATTTTGAGCACGTAAGGTAGTATAAGTATGTGCACTGTCTGACAATAAACGAGCTTGATTTATGAACCACATTGGCTCGTCGTCTTGCTCCTCTCGCCGACACTCTGGAAATCCAAGAGCTACAGTATCCCCTTATCAGCATCCTCTCTGAATGGAAAACACAGTGATAATGCTGGTAAAGCACTGAAGGAAAGTTAAGTATCACTGCCCTCATTTCATCGACATCTAAAAATAAATGACTTGCCCAAGAAGCTCCCCCCGCCAAAGAATTCCTCCCAAATACAGTGACAGAGTTAACAGCAGATTCAGGGAGCACAACTTCCAGACCCAGCTCTGTCAGCCAACGTGATTCCTTCCAGCCAATAGTATGTTAATGATCTGGGTTTTTTTTGAGAAACCACTAATTGATATCTTTTTCCTTGGCATTTTACAGAGCCACTTAAAAATAACATGGTTTCTATTCTAGGCATATTTTAGGGAAAGTATCATTAGATTTAATTCCAGGGATGAACGTCTGATTTTCATGTGAAATTCTGGAAGACCAGAGCCTTGTTCATTCAGTGTAACAGGGAAATTACAGCTTAGCCATGACTCTGGGATGATGTGATCCCAAAGCTGGAGCTCTGGCCCATCCCCTTTGCTCAGTACCAATGCCAGCAGAGGTATGTGGGTGAAAGGTGGGAAGGAAAAGCAGTTTCAAACTGTTTCTGTCACCCTAATCAAGTAAGTTTCCCCCTCATTCACAGACTCCCCACCTGTGGCAGGGCAGCCAGTGCTTTCTGTAAAAGCTCTGCTGAAAAAAAAATAAATGAAAGCACCTCTTCAAAGAGCTGCTGAAGAGCTTTCTCTCAATCACATTTAGCAAGATACCATCTCAGCACCGAAAATAAGCACATAAACTTACCAATGCACTATCGGGAGAAGCATCAGAAATAAAGCTCAGGTGTTACTCAGCCGTCAGCACCTCAGCTCCTCCCTGGCACCAAGTAAATCCCACAGCAGCAGGTACCAGAGCTGCCTCTCCTCTGCTGCTCACACCCGAACGCTCACAGCCGGCCTCTGAATCTGCCACCAACAAAAGAAACCACAGGAAGACTGCTTCCCTAATGCTTCAGAACTGAGTCAGTGGGTCAACAATTCCTTCGGTTTAGGAGCCAGACCAATTCCCTTAAACACCCCTTCTTTTCTTTTTTTTCTTTTTTTTTTTTCTGATGGAGAAGCCAACTGTCTCCTGCCAGTGGCAGTCCATCTGCTTCCAGAACAGAACCAAACCACTCCAAACCACCACCTCATCTTGGCACAGGCACCCGTCCTGACGCAACTCCATTTTGTCTCCCACGTCTGGGAAAAGCCATGAGAAAAATACTTAAAATGGAAAAGGCAGCCTGGAAAACTGCTCCGTGTGCACCTTGCGCAGGCTGTGCCGGCTTGCAGCCCACGCTCCCGTCTCCCATTCCTGGGATGGAGCAGGACAAAGGACAGCACTTGAGGTGAGCCCACACCTGTCCCCTGGCTCCGTGCAGGCACAGAATATCCCGGGTGTGCATTTCAGGAGCGCTGCTTGAACAAAGAGAAAGCTCCAGAGCTGCTATCCCTCTTCCCCATCCATGACTCAAAACGTCTGGTTGAAAATTGGTTTCGTAATAACCCTTTAGTACCACCTACTCACATCACAGAGCGATTCTTGCAGCAAATGCACAGGAAATCACCAGCGAGTGCCAATGGAGCTACTATTCCAAGAACCAGCTCTTTCGGTTATTCCTTCATCACTTGGAAACCGAGATGCTTTTACTTTCCCTATTGCACAGGGTGTAATTTTTTTTTTTTTTTTTTAAGATGAGCCCTTAACTATGTAAAATACTTTGTTGATAAATCACCAGCTGAAAACTTGCCCACTGTATTTAAAAAAAAAAAAAAAAAAAAAAAAAAAAAAAAGAGAGAGAGAGAGAAAGAATTTCACAATACTCATTCCAGAAAATACAGTAACTCCTTTCTGGAAATAACTCACTGGACAAATCAAGCGGGGAGAATTAATTTTTGGAGACAGTTTGCATCCTGCAGAGCACACAAAGGCGGTGTCGTCAGCCACGTGCCTTTGTGACCACCAACAGCAGACCCCTGACTCACCCAACCACGAGATGAGTCGCTATGAATGGCTTCCTCTTCTTCCATGCTCCCCTGGGGTGCTCTGTGCCACTGGCATATCCTGAGCCTAATCCCGACTTTGATGAAAATTCCAAAACTCATCTGGGAAGGCTGTGGCCACCAGCTAACAACGTGGCCATCTGCTCCCTCCTGCTTTGAGTCACCTGTCAGCAATACAAAAGGAAATTACTCAGCAGCGAGCACGTGGAAGCCTCTGCTACAGCCCCTGGCGTACCCCTTACGGGAATGCAACATTCTGGAGCACTTGGATCACCCTGAAAGGAAAGTGTTACGTCCTGTAGCACTCCCATTCAAAGAAGAGTGAAATTTGGTTTAAAATAAAGGTAAAAATGAATGCCAGGAGTGCGGGGAGAGCGCGTTTCAATTGGGTTCTCAGTGCCAGCATCACTGAGGCTGCCATGGAAGGGGGGACAAAAATAAAAGAAGACATTTCACAAACACGAGACCTTCACCGTGCGTGACAAGAAAAATAATTAAAACAACTGAGAGAACTAATCTGTGGCTGCTTAGGAAGTTAACTCTTCGAAGGAAGTGATTAAGAGAACAAAAGCAAAGTGTTATGTTTATCAAACAAGTGAAGTTAACCCATGGAGAGGGCTTACTCCTGTGAGTAAAGGCGGAGTACTGCCACAGCCCTCCCTGCAGGCATCAGTTCACACCAGGCTGGGATCTCAGTGGAAATTAATAAATTACTATTTCAAAGAAATAAGTCTTACTAGAAATACGAAGCACAGGTTTGCCAGAATACTACAAATACTAGGAGAAAGGCAGCCACAATGTCCTGTGCCTCTTTACAAAATGTCCTTGATCTAATGGCTATTCAGGACAAAATCCACACGTATTTTCCTGGGAAGACCTGATTAACCACTTACAGCATTCACAAATTCAGTCCCAGCAACAGACATTTTTTGTTTCATCACACATTACGCAGCACACGAATTCAGCCCTCTCAAACAAGGCTCCCAACTTCTCCCCAAAAAAACAACCGACAAATACGAGACAGTTTCTACAAACACTCCTTTGAATCTTCAGAAAAATCACAATAATTAATTAATACTAAAGATCTAATTGTCTAACCTGCTTCTGCCTGCAGAAAGAGCCAGACCTGGTGCCTTTACGGGGGGGGAGGGAAGCCTTTCTTGTTCCTGTTTCGTACTTGACTTTTTTCCTGCGCAGGAGATGATCTAATTATCCAACGTGTCAGTATATTGCTTCACCCTTCCTCGTGTGTCTCCTTACATTAACATATTTTAACAATTCAGCTCATTAGGAAGGAGGTGAGGAGCAAAATGGCAAATTTTCCTTAAAAATCAATCACAAAGGCTGAAGTCTTCCCATGTTTTGTCCTGTACCTCTCCAGAACTGTACCAGAGCACAAAACCAATGATGCTGAATCAGTGACAAATCTCCCCAAATCCCATATCCTCACGCTTCCCAGATGGAAGTGTACCTGTTGAAGACAGAAGCCTGATGGGTGAGCTGTGCAAGGGAGTAATTCTGGGTCCTGCCCAATTAGAAGGGAAAGAAACTCCCAAATGCCAGCCCCTTATTGTTCCCAACCGTGCTGATGCTCAGCTGCAGGCACTGTGGCTGCGAGGGGGCTGGTGGATCTCATGTATAATAATTGGGGATGGGTGATGAAAGCAAGCCATCAAACCACATAAGGCTGCTACCCACTGCCTTGAAATGGATCTGAAAAACCCTGAAATCCAAATATAACATGGACAGCACCTGCATTTGCATATGTAGGATGCCAGCCGAAGTTTCCGAGCCTTTTTACCAAATGCCTTTTTTACAGCAGAGAGCCATTCAACACCCAGCCCTGGCAGCAGACACAGATTTCAGAGATTGATCTGGTGTTTTAAAAATTCCCCCGAATTCCTACAACAGGTTTAGCCTCAGCAGAGTCCCCACGGCATACAGCAAAACCATGGGATCTCAGGAAACATTTCTTCAGCAAGTTTTGTGTATAACAGCAGTGCCTATATATAAACGTGTTTACGGCTATTCCCAAAGAAGAGCCTGCTCTGAAGCAGCTCCTTTTTTTGTGATCGAACACGCTGGATTCATTCCCAGTTTTAAGCCTTATATAAGGCCTTCAAGGAAACAGAAACTTATTTTGTACAAAATCATGCCAGTATAGTAGTAGGTGCAACGGAATTATTCTGTTACACATTAAGTTTTGCTAATAAAAGACCTGCATTGCCGTCATAAATGCTGCTTCCCACTAGCACAAACAAATATTTCCTGCCAGGTACGTCCACTCTGACTGACAACACAGCTTTCTGAACTGTGGGCTGCACCATAAATGTGTTAGATTATCCCTGTGGCCTCTCAGGAGGGAGCACAGCCCAGCGTGCTTGCAGGGATGGCTCACTCTAAAAACCCTCAGGGATGCAGCACAGGTCAGGCAATCCCAGGTTTGGTTCCCACGCCCCCATGCAGGTTTCTGGCACTGCTCCAGCAGCATCTACACTTCCCAGGACCACCAGGGAGTCAAATCACTCCAAATTCAAATTGTCATTAGGATCAAAAAGCTGGGTATGTGACCAGGTCTTAAAACTCGAGCTCTTGTACTCGTAATAAAATCACTAAATTGATAATAAGCATCAGAAGCTTTAAAAAGAAAAATACCACCAAAACCCAACAAACCAACAAAAAAAAAACCCCACTTGACAGAAATGACAGGCTGTGATTAACATCTTATGGTGGTCTCCAGGCTGTGCTGCTGCAGAGAATCTGCTTGGGCAGAACAACATCCATGCCTGGCATGGGCTGGGAGGACAGTGCAGCTCCCCGAGTGGTACAGGCAGCACAGACACAGCCAGGGAGACAAAAACACCCTCTCCCAGTGTCATTTAGGTGTCTACATCCAAATAAATAAATAAATCAGTCTCCACTGGATTGGCACATGCACTCTGCACAGCACTTCATCGACAGCACCAAGGCTTTTTCCCCGTGGCCACGTCCCATTTTGCGTTACCACACAGAGGCAGCTCAAGGACTAAACCAGATCAAAACTAAACCTCCTCTTGCTTAAGATTAAATTATTACAGAACTGACCTTGAAGATACCTTGGCCCAGCTTTTCAGAGGGGTTCACAACCCAGCACTGAGGCTCAGCACAAAGCACAGCACTATAATTTTCTTTGGGAAAGAGATGCTACTCAGCCTTCTGCATTCTCCCATTGCAAAGGCTGTTCCCTGGGAAGTGGGAGACTTGTATTCTGCTTCTTCCTCCTATGCCCACAGCCTGGTCACTGTGCTGTAATTTTGATACTGCACGTTTATGAGAGGAGTAGTGACCCCTCATCCCGCCTTCTGAAACACACCACTGCTCCCAAATCAAGTAAAAGATTCAAAATGGGACAATACACAAGCGCAGCTTGACCCTTACCCTGCAGAGAAAAGGACTTCTCTGGGCATTTGGAACTCTACATTTCTATTTCTTTCCCTAATCCTCTTTCTGTGTTTTAACCAAGTTTAAGCAGACCCCAAGTAAGGACACCATTTAATATTGCCACACCTTTTTTTTCCCCACTTCACTTGCTGGCAATTCTTAGATGCTTAACTCTTCTTATTCATTCTAAAGGCATCTGCTACATTATTTTACGTTTGCAATTCCAGGGATGGAAATACTTTAGATTTCATCTCATGAGCCTGCACTCCAGCCATGTTCACAAATACATTCTGGAGCTGCAGAAGCTGACAGGAATGGCTGAATTCTGACCCTGGCATGGAAAGGATGATGTGAGGGGCAGGCGAGGCAGGATGGAATTGCTCTCCTGACCTTCTCTGGTAGCTACAACAGATGGATCACATAATCCAATGCAAACAGCGAGCAAGTTTCTTGGTAATGAGAGAAAAGGACACGATGACCTCTAGGTAAAAATCCTGGGAACAGCAAGCACACATAAACATCAACCTGAGCAACTTTAATTCCGTGCCAGAGCCTGAACTGAAGATAACAGCAAAGACAAACACCCAAGACAGATTTAATTCAGGCTGTAATTCACTGCGTGAACATGCCAAATTGTGGTACAAACCTCATGCCTTTTAACACTCCTCATTGTAAGGCCTATTCTTATCTTGGTGATGAATGTCGGAGTTTAGAAAGTTTTTTTGGTTTTTTTCTTCCGAGTCTTTTGCAATTTTGGTGCTCTATACTTCAGAGGGGAGGAAGCTGGAAGTACTTCATGTTATGAGCTGGGGTGGGATATGTCCTAGCACTGATCCACAAACACAGGGCACTCATGACAGGGCACTGATAATGAATTGTGGCATGGATACAGACAAGCACATTACTGTTACCTCCCTCTGCCCTGCTCCCCAATAAAGGGTGTTTTAATTTAAGATTTATTTTGTTTGCTAAGTTGACTCAGCTCCTCCAATGGGAGGCAACAGCAGCATGAACTGTGTTTTCTTGGTATGAAGGCACAGAACTCTTAGCATATGCTTTAAATAACAGACTAAGAAAACTCCCTGCTCCTTCTTCTGATTAAGAAATCCTTGAACAGCTCAGTTCCCCAACACTGAGAAACCCCAGCAGGGCTGCAGGGGCCATAAACACTCATTTTCTGCCCCAAACACAGGAACACTTCAGCAATAACAAGCATTTGGAGGAGGGTGGATTTTTGGGGGGATTTCCTTTATTTTCAGTGCTCCAAGCTCATACCACTAGATGGCACATTTGAAACTCTTGGCACCTCAGCGAAATCACAGGTCTCTGCTCGGCATCACACCATGCTTTATCCTCTCCTGGGATGGAAAAGTACAGGTAAAATGATATCTCAGGAGCCAAAGAACCAGGACAGGCGGACAATGGCATGGAAAAATGTGCCTGCATGGGAAGGCAGCAAGCTGTGGGAGGGACTCCTGTGGAGAGCTGAGCTCCAGCACTTCCAGCTCTCATCTTGGTGTGCCCTTGGTAAATCTCTTCATGTCTTGGGAGAGTATCTGAATGCCAGAGGGAGCTGAGACAAGAGGAAAACGGCAAAGGAGGGTGAGAGTTGCGCCTTTGGATGAACGACACCACGTTCCATTGTGAGCTGAGTAATGCTCTGTTCTTGACACGTCCCTGAGAGCTCAACAGACCAAAAACCATCCACAAGCTGTCCAACACATCACCAGCATGAACTGATGGGAGGGAGACATTCAGGGCACCACCGAACAACAGGGGAAGATGTAGCCAGCCCACAGCATCCCATGCAAGATGTGACTTTTCCAGAAGTGTCAAACACTTCCCGCTCCACGGATCTCCACGACAGGTAAGCAAACACACAGCAGCCCATGACACTGAGTCACAGCCTCATGAGCAAGTCACCTCTTGTGCAGGACACGTTTTGGAGTGCACCTAGATGTGCCCCTGCTGTACTGGCCTTGGCAGGGATGCCAGAGCCTGGCAGCACCACTTCCTTAAGGCTTCTGGCTCGTTCTTGCTGCCAGTTCCTTAATTTAACTCAACCCACTTAGAAAGTGCATTAGCACAAGCATGTACCAACATTCCAACCCACCAAGTAACATTCCCTCAAAGAAGAACAAGTCGGTTCAGCACCACCGTAACGATCGCGGGCGCTCGGAGCTGGTACTTGTCATGGCATTGCACCCCACATTCCCTCCCTGGGCAACTTCAATAGACAGGGATTAACAATTTACTATGAGCACTTCAGCATCTGACTCAGTCCTTGGAACGGGCATTTGTGTCAATGGAAAAAAAAAAACCCTGTCAATTTGAGCTGGAGAAGGAGAGAGATGTTGCTGATAGACCCCCAAGGGCAATGGCAGAGAATGCTTCTTGTCTGGGTGGAAGAAGAAATACCATCTTTCTTCTTCCAAGGAGAACAGTTCAGTCCCAGAAATGCAGCAAAAAAAAAAAAAAAAAAAAAAAAAAAGATTTCCTGATGTAGGATTTAGGTCTGAAGTGCCCTCACTATCATCACCCTCACTGAAGAACCAAAATGCACTCCTGAGGCAGCACAAGAAAGCTTTGCCATAGCACCATCCATCTGTCACTGCTCTTGGGGAATTCTGCTCCTTCCTGATCCATCAGTTTGGCACCATTAATGTATTTACATGCTCCTGTTTACACAGGATGGACCTGCTGGGCAAATACTCCCCAAAACACACCAGAGTGCATTTCTGTGTGGATGCCTGCAGGCTCTGCCAGCAACTCTGCAGACATCAACACGTGGCTGTGGCATCCTGCTGAAATATTCCAGCAAGGTCTCTAATTTCAGTGGACAAACAGCTTGAGAGCACTCAATTTCAAACAGAACAATGCAATAACCTCATCTGAATCTTTCCAGTACCCTTGGGCCTGTACTCTGGATGCAGCTCTGTCCCTCTAAGCATCCTTTTCTCTAATGGAGGGTGATGCTGAACCTTTTGCAAGTAGGAACCATTGTGTCTTGACTGCTTTTAAATTAAAACCACAAGTACTCCAACAGACAGATAAACTCCTCAGTGTAACTACAAACCCCTCTGCAAAATTTTATGTGTGGGGGGAAAAAAGCAGTGGATCATCTATAAATGAGAATTCTTGGAATTCTGGTTCACATTTTCCTCCAAAGGCGATGAAACACTCAATACACTGCATCTCAACTGAAAGTAAGGAAAATACATGAGTGGGATTATTCTCACTTCTATTTAAATACCTGCAGCACAGATGTTGATAGCTGGGTTAGTCACAGGGAACTCCTCTAAAGTCAGTGCAAAGAAACTGTCACTTGCATGACATGATTCATCTGACTTATTCCAGGCAGTTACTTGGGATGTTTTCCCTCTCAGAAGGGAAGCCAGGAATGTCACAGCCCTGTCAGATGAGTTACAGTGATACCAATTCTCAAATGCTGCTTTAAGCTACTGTTAAAAAAAAAAAAAAAGGAAGTCTTAGATAAGGATTTGTGGCATAAACTTTTATGTACTTATTTAAGGGGAAAACCACAAGTAAGAATGTTGCCCCTTAGAGTTTTTGTTCCAAGAATTTTCATCCTCAAATTTGCAAACTGAATTTTGCAGCACACACAGGCCCATAACACAGAGATGGACAAAGAACTTTGGGCAATGTGAAAGTAACTGGCTCATTTCCCTCTTAAAAGAATTAATTTGAAAGCAAACACAATAACCTAAAGAGCAGACAGTGGATTTCATCACGCGATACCCTTTTACGTTGATAAAAATGATGTTTATGAGGAAGGAGGAACAATCTTATGGTTAAGGGCAAGATGTTCAAAGTGCACTGCTAGCTCTGGACTGTGTTTTTCACCATGAAGCCTCCACCTCAGCGTCACACACATTGTGTTTATTGCCTCAGATTTACATTTCTGGGGAGGGGACAATCAGGGAAGGAAGTCTTGGGAGGAAGATGAGGCTGTTTTTTCTCTAGAATAGCATCAAGAGCTGAGCTGGAACAGCTGACTGCAAAGAGGATGGATCTCATGGACAGTCACAAGGATGTGGCTGTTAATGAGCAGAGATGAAACTCATGACATTGCTGTGGCCTCTGCAGCACGGCTGCATTTGATGTATCTTACCTGGAAACTCCCAGGCCACTCAGCCTTGCTCTCAGCGTAAGGAGAATGAGCACCAGCGTTTCCTTAACCTCGCTGCCCTTGCTGCTCTCTCCTCAGCAGACAACCACATGTATATAAACAGCTTTCTGAAGAAACTGGAGAGACCACAGGGATCACTTGTGCAGAAGTGACGCGAGCGCTGAGCGCGTGTCCCAGGGCGGTGGCACTGGCCTGGCCGTGCCCTCTGCAGTCTGTCCGAGCTCCCCACACCAGGACTGACCTCTGAGACACCCCACTCATAGGGAACACAGCAGTTTTGTAATTTCTGAGCTCTCTCCTGCTAGTGCAGAACCAGAAATGCAGAAGTAATTCAATCACAGAACAGTCTGGGTTGGAAGGGACCTTAAACCTCACCTCATTCCTAAATCTCACCTCATTCCACCCCCCTGCCATGGGCAGGGACACCTTCCACTATCCCAGGTAGCTCCAAGCCCTGTCCAGCCTTACTCTGAACACTTCCAGGGATGGAGTAGCCACAGCTTCTCTGGGCAACCTGTGCCAGGGCCTCACCAGCCTCACAGTAAAGAATTTCTCTGTAATAGCTAATCTAACCCTGCCCTCTGTCAGTTTAAAGCCATTCCCCCCTTCATTACATGCCCTTGTCAGAAGTCCCTCTCCAGCTTTTCAGCTCTCTTTTTATTTATCTCCCATCTACAAAAACAGACCCACTCCACTCTCACCAACCCCAGTAACTGAATTACTGCATTATGGCAGATTTGCAGCTTCTTCTGGAAAACCTGCCTGGCTGCCAGGGAAAGTCAACATCCTCGGTCAAAGAGCATCCAACAATTAATAAACTTCATTTAGCTGCCACCAAATGATGTCACCAGGAGCAAAGTACAACAACAGAAGTGACAGCCAGGCGGGACACGAGCTTTTCCCAAGTATTGTTCGGGCCGCAGCCGAACAAACCCCTCATTGTTGGTGTGCCCGTGGAAGCGGATGGCACACACACAGCTACCTACGTGTCTCCCAACACATACTGGGAGATGCTCAGGCAAATTTATCACTGGGAGAGAACATCACCTCCAACAGACTGCAAGCTGAATCATGTAAATTTGGGTAAAGAGAATCCCATTAAAGAAGCAAAATTAACGCTAAGTGTATCAGATGAAAGAGTTCGCTTCTGAAGCCAGCGCCTGAGCACGAATTCGAGCTACTTCGAAGATATTCAGGTCATTCAGGCAATTATTTTAAAATGGCAGAGAAAGACAGCCTGATGATCCATGTATGGAAACAGGAGCCAGGAGCTCTGAATCATTCATAACAACACTTAGCAGCTCTATCATCTGCAGATCTCAAAGCCACTCCACAAAATGGATATGAATCGCTGGCACCCAGCTGTGGCTCCTCTGCAGTGGGTTGGCATCACAGGGCTGCACTGGGAGGCCTGGAGAGCACCAGGGTGCTTTCCAAACAGCAGGCAGTAATTACAGCTCCTGTCCCTGTTTATCCACCTACCTACCTGCAATTTCCATTTAGCATTCCCATGGCTGACAGCTATGGCTGCACCCAATCTGCCTTCACAGGAACCCCAGAGAAAGCGAAGTCTTCGTTTAATTCTGTGAAATCTCTGGCAAGTCTCCCTTTTCAGAATTAAAAAAAAAAAAAAAAAAAAAAAAGAAGAATTTCTGTTTTATTCCCACCCCAAACAGTCACAGGGATTCAGTGGATTCCTCAGCACCTGTTGTATCTGAGAGTGGTCTTTCATGCTATCTTTGTATTGATGAGCAACACAGAGCTGAGCCAAACCCACCTTTCCCATCCCCACATCCAGGTGGTTTTCCTCACTCACACCGACAGACTGAAACCTTTGGATTCATTTTGCACAAATCAGGAGGCTAATGCACAGAGAAAGTAAGTGGTGTGAACAAGTAACAGGATGACTCCCCAAGATAAAAGCAGGCTCCACATCGCCTGAGTCCTGGCCTCCCACCTAATCCACTCAGGGCTGCTACACCCAGTTTGAACATTTACTTTGAGGTTGCATAAGATTCCTATAAACTGCCTGTGCCCCAACACCTCTCTGTTAATGCCAACAGCTGTTTCCCAGGGCAGAAGCAGAGGTCTGAAGGGGTATTTGCCCTTTAACTGAAGAACATTTTGTTAAGAACCTGGCACTGCTGTTACCCATCACTATTTCTGTGGCTGTATCTGTATCAGGTTAGAGAAAGGTTCCTGCTTCCACACTGCCTTTATCCACCCCATTCCTGCTGCATCTGTGTGCCAAATAACAGGGACATCACATGCTGCAAACTCCTGCCCATGCAAGGTCTGAAGTACAGCATGCTGGAACCTTAAGTAGATGTACAGCACACTGTCCTGCAGATAAAACTCCATCATGGGACACATTTCCCAGAACAAGAGTTGCAACTAAATGGAGAGAAGAAAGAAAAAAGCTGCTACTAAAACCCTATCAATTTCTGCTGGCTATGAAAGACTCGGACAACAGAAGTTCTGCACTGTTCATCCCTCAGTTTTCTTACACATTAGAGGTCCAACTAAAACCAACACCCGAGAATATTTTTTAATGAAGCCTTTACTCTACAGCCCATTTTTACTCACTACCAATACAGTCAGTTAGATTACAGTTAGATTAAAACCTTACATTCTCTCAGATGATCCCTTTTACCTATATTTTGCCCTGACAACTAAGTCAAAATTCAGTTTTAGAGTCTCTCTTTCCTTTCCAGTGATAGGTTGATGGAAAGAGAAGCAAAGTTCCTCTCCAGGTTGAGCCTGAATTAGGAGGGACAAAGAGTTTACCAAAATTGGGAAATGGCTGAGGTTGCACAGGAAAACATGGACTAAACCCACAGGGATAAATGCGACCTGAGTAGGGCCCTCATTTTTATATAAAGATTTGCATCTCACCTTCTGGTAGGTTTTCTGTAACACAGAAGTTACCTTGTAAATGTGTTTGAGATACTTCTCCCTGCACTGCAAACATCATATAATGGAACTACAGGAACTTCAAAGGAAGTGGCTGCTCAGGGCAAAGCTGAAAACATTTATTGTCACCCAGACACGTTTTTATCAACTTGCTCAGGCAGAGTCATTTGTGATACACCTTCCCCAGACGTGCCTTCAAAGAGAAGCGAAGCTGCTTCCCCTCAACACTAAGCTCCAGAAAAAATCATTTCCTGGTCAAGCCCAGCTCATGCCAAGATATTCCTTGGACGAGTCCTAGTGCCAAGCAGTGCCGAGACCTGCAGCTCACAGCAAGGATTGATTTTAACAAGCACAACTTCCTGCTTTTCCAAAGGGGCTTATCTGAACTCCTCTTCTTCCAAATGTGGTGGATATTTCTAAGATTTGTCATCTAATTCTTTCCCTCAGTACATGTACCCACGTCCCTCCACTGGCCTCAGATGGTCCCTAGGAATTAACTCTCTCCTTAGCTCCATTAGGTACACAAAAAAAAAAAAAAAAAAAAATCAGCCTTCCACTTCTTTCCAGCTCCAACATTTGTGTCACATTATTTTCACTTCAAATATAATTTAAATTCAGCAATAATGGTCCCCAGTCTTCACTGGGAATACTCAGACTCAGAAGTCAGTCCACTGCCTAATTATCAAGACAGGAAATCCCATTTTTTAAAAGACAGGTAATTCGGTAATTATTTTACTGTTGTTCTTTCAAGTTCATGGAGGAATTTGAGAAGTAACTGTTACTACAAATTCAGGCCTCAGTGCACAAGATCCTAATTTCCTGTGGATTACTCACATGCATAGAACACTTTGATAGATAAGGACCTATCAGGAGATCTCCAGTTCTTCCAGGAATTCCAGTGCAGTCCAGTATGAAACACAGCTCTGCTGAAACAGGGGAACTCCTGTGTCCTGCCATTCACACTCTTCCAATTCTGCACCAACTCTAGCTCTGTTTGCAGCTACCCCACTGCACAAATCCTGCACCAGAGCAGGATTCAAACCCGGATTAAGGATAAAGATGGTGCAAAGAGTCCCAATACTGACATCACTTACAGGTTACTTAAACACTTATTTGGTAATTGATGAAAATCAGTATAGGGATGATCAGTTAAAAAAACTTCATTATTGTTGTGTCTGATCTTCTCCTTATCCTTCTTGCCTCCATATCCCCAAAACACCTGCTTTTTGGAAATTAATTATTTTCTTTCCATAGCACTGATCGGTGGCTTTTATTCTGCCAGGTATTTTTTCACTACAATGACTAAATAATCACAACTACTTCTAAAATTTCATTTGCAGCAACATTACCAGGTAAATTCCAGAGAAAGCTTATCCAGCTCTGAGTAGGAGGTTGGACTGGAGACCTCATGAAGTCCCTTCCAACTTAAATTATTCTGTGATCCCATGATGTGAGTATCATGTTATAAAAATCCATGCAGGCTTGTTCATGTTTTTTGAGTCTCATGGAGAAAAAAACAAAACAAAACAAAACCCTTCTCTGCTGCCAAAAGGTAGGGAATTGGGTGGCAGCAAAAAAAAAAAAAAAAGAAAAAGAGAAAGGACCTACCAACTTCCACTTCTACTGGTAATGCTTCAAACTTGTCTATACTTCTCCGAAATTATTTTCATCTTGGGATCCGAAAATTCCCTACGCCCGACTTGTTCCATTTCATAACACCATTCATGCTCACGTGTCTATAAGCAAATTCACTCTGGCACAGTCAGTGATACCTTATTTATTTCCCTGTGAGTTCCTCTTTGGAAAGAGCGAAGATATGGAGCAACCAGACGAGTACGGCTGAAGAAAGGTCACCAAAAGGGACAGTGTGTTCTTATTTACTGTCAGTATTTTTGAGTAGGGTTTGAGGGAAAATTTGACCATGTACTTCCACCCAACCACGCTGCTCTCAGTACATCGTTCTATTCCCCAGAGTTTGAGTGCAGACTTTGGGTCAGCCCTAATTCTGTTTTCACCCCACTTGAGCTCAGCCTCTCCTTGAGCCTCCCCCAGCCCACGCACGCACACGTAACGTGTTAAAGGTCACTGCACTGTACACGCCAATGAATCTGCTTTATGTCTCCTAAAACCTTGAGAACTTAATCCTTTGAGAACCAGTCCCCTCTCACGCCTTCCCCTCCACAAGGAACGACACGGATCTGGAGCTCTTGGGTTAAATTTTTCCAGGCGAGCCCAGGGATTTCACTCCGAGTACAGCGAGCATGTGTTGGCCATCGCATCCCGAACTCTCCACCAGTGCTTTGGTATGTGTTGGCTGCTCTCCATGGCAAGTAAAGGTTAAGGTTACAGAAGGTCTCTCCCAGGTTTCAACATGCAAGCATTCAAGAATGAAGATTTAGGCCTTGGTGTGCAAGTGAAAAGGAAAGGAGCATTAGCAGAACGTTGAGGACAAAGGTACTGCAAGAAGGATGAAATTTCACTCTGGAGAGACTGACAACAAAATGCATTTTGTGTGATCTCTTTCCTTCGCAGAGTCAAGTGTAATCCAGATTATTCTGCAGCTGTATCAGGAGATTTGAGAAGTATTCCACACTTCCAACTGGGCTCAGGTAGGAGCTTCAGATTTAAAAGCTGTCAATAGGTTTGTCAGCCAAACCATGGAAGTCAAATGCTTAAGTAACTACAAACCTCACACTAAAAACCCCCTGAATGCTCTTTTCATCGTAAAAAAGGATTAGCAGCATATAAACAATTTATGTAAGGAGACTTGAACGATTTTATTGTGATGTGCTATTCAGCATTTGCAGAGGCTCCAATTATAAAACTTTGACTTAATTTTCCACAAGTCACCCAGTGAAATAGCACGTTTTGATTTATTTAACAGCAAGAACCCTTGGTAGCAGACTATTTTACTAAATGTGGTCATGCAGCCCTATCATCACATTGCTGCTGGATGCAAGTTTTGAACAGAAAAGGGAAATTTTGCTCACTGAACATTAACCAAGTGTTCAATTTCACCCAGCTTTGAAGAAGCTCATACAGTGACCGCAGTGATGCTGAAGATTTGTGTCTCAAAACAATGTGGCCATGTTTGGATCACAAGGGATACTGAATAAACAGCTTAATGCTATCTCAAAAGAAAAGCCGAACTTCTGGACCATGAAGCAGGAGAAAAGAACTCTGATACAATACAGCACAGTCAACTCTCAAATATGTCTGATAACAGGAAGCTGGAGTAACCTAGTTAATGAAAAACCATCAATAACAATACTATTCTTTGCAAAGCCAGCTCCTGGCATCTCTGGGTGCTTTTATTGCCTCGGCCGTGGCATTTCCGAGAGGCATGGATCCAGCCTGGATCCCAGAGCAACGTGGCCCTGTTCCTCTAAGGCAGCACCTGAGCCTCGAGAGCTTGCACACACACAGCAGTTCGTGTCTCTGCACAAAGCCTCCACCACCAGAGCCCAGGGTCAACACGGCTGCTCTGGCGTTTGGCCACCGCAGTGTCACCACCCCATGGTCTGAGCACGGACGTCACCGGCCTGACCACGCTCACCAGAGCACTCCAGCTCCAACAGCACAGAGCTCCTGGCATCCTGGGGGTTGGGGTTCTTCTTGCACTGCATCAGCTTTAGATCTGCTTTAGAGAGACAAGCAAGAAGCCACCTTCATCCTCAGGAGAGTGATGCTCTCCTGGAAGTGCAGGACCCAGCAACACAGAGCTCCACCAGAACAAAATATGTGACCACACGTGCCCCAGGCAAACTGCAGCCCCAAAACAATCAAAGCACTCATGCCCATTGTCCTGAAGGCACAATGCAGGTGACATTTACACCTATTTCCATTTTTCCCCTGACAAACAACTTGAGTAACGCAAGCAGCAAGTCCAAGGCTGTTGACAAAGGTGGACTATACAACAACACATACTCTGGAGGGTGGAAAGTCAGTAAACAAAACAAAAATAAAATGCAGATGGTATGTAGCTAAAGCAAACTGTATGGTTCACCGCCTACCTAGCAGGCCAAGAAGGAAGGGAAATTCCTTCTCAGGGTTTATGTGAACAATGAGTTTCCCTGAAAACTCCAGGAGGCCGTTCCCAGCTCCTCCACTGGCACCATTACTAGGAAAAGCAAATGCTTGGAAAGGTTGTTTTAGTTCATTACTGACCTCAGCTGAAGTCTGAGGACCAGTGAACTCCAGCATGGACCAATGTGACCTCTTGCTTCAGAGTGTTATTGTTGTCACAGTGTGTCCAGCAAAGAGCGCTGCTTTTAAAAGAAAATACAGCTGTGGCTATGCCACCAATTGTGGCACAAATTCACGTTCCAGCAGCCACCTAGGTCTGATCAAACCCTGTCCCATGTGCTGCTGCTCAGTCCCATGCTCAGGATGCAGCCAAATTCTCCCTCATTTTAAGTCAAACATGAAAACAACGTAATGGGTGACTGTAGGTAAGGGGTAAACCCTTGAAGGCAGCAACCCAGATATTCCACATAAAAATCAGGAAGAGCTGTAGCCATCCTTATCAGAACTGTGAATAAAATCCACATATTGGGGTATGTCTGTCACTCTGTTAGCAAGCTTTGGACAATTGGACATGGAAATATAAATGACTGGGCCTCTGAAATTCTTCATTAAAATATGCTCAAAAACCCATCAAGATACTCTCTAAGTCCCCTCAAAGCAGTGAGATGGCCCCAATGTCTCTAATGGCTATTTTCAAAAGAACTGTGGCTCCTCTGCTGCATTGTTTCAACTGCATGAAAATGTCAGAAATGGTTGAAATGTGAAAAATAGGAAAGTCTCACCAATTCAGACCAAACCGCAAACCACTTTGTAAGATCATGGAATTCTACAAGTGAAGAGACAAATGAACAAACACGCACACCAATAAAACTGCACAAGAAGAAACATGCCAGCTTCTATTTATTTTCATTTGCTCCATTCTGCAGATTAGGAAAAAAAGGACTGTGGCAGTAAAGTGCTGCTGAAGCTGGAGGTAAATTTTGGAAGTTTTCATTAGAGAATGCAAAATCATTTTCTTTTTCAGCATGGCTTCAATTCAAGGCAGGGATGTGAATGGAAAAAGTTACGAAAGCATTTCAGAACCTCAAAATAAGGAAGACTGGAACAAACATGAAGTCATCTATGGATAATGCTCTTCAAATATGAATTCCTACGCTCAGATTTTTTGGTAATACTTTGATGTGTGCTGTGGTTAAGCAGAGGGTTGAAAGAAAGGACAAAAAAGAGGCAGGTTCTTCAGCTGCCATGGAGCTGCAAACTGACTGTAAAGTTTTGGTTCTAAAAGCTGGTTAAAAACACTGGCACAAATTATTATGGAAGTTCCCATCCCTTGTTTTCATAGGGGTTTAGAATCACTGAAGAATTTCTGGACCTGTGAACAACTCCATGTATTGACCTCGTTTTCCTGACAACAGGGACACCAAGTCTATCCCAGGCATGACCCAGTAAGCAAGGGAGTGGAAAACTCTGCTCCTCTCATGTCCACTTTTTCAAGACAAGTGAGGACAACCTTTCCTCCCTTAATAACTTGGAAATTGATGGCAAAAGTACAAGTATTTTAAAAACAATTCACTGATTTACCACTTTAAACCCCGGCTGAAACAGAGCAAGAAGAGCCAGTATCACCTTGCTAACCTACTGTACACTGCGTTTCTACTTAGTCAGCTTCCTACACCCAGTAAATGTATGTTAGTACATTCACAGCTTTTGAGCAAAGAGGTTGAAATCCAAATTTCAAACAGCTGAGTTATTTTTTAAGTCTGGAGAAATACACATTAAAAAGAATTTTTAAAAACCTACATGCAGTTAATCATTGAACACAACTGCCAGCAAATCCATTTGTAGGAATTTTGTCATCTTGGGTTGGTCACTGAAGGTGTCAGGTTGGAAGGGACTTCAAGATCACCTAGTTCCAACCCCCCTGCCATATATTACTGCACAATTTTAATTTAAATAAAATCTTATTTAGCTGATGGTAATGACTACCCTTCATGTAAACTCTTCTTGCTCTTCAACAAACCTAATTTTAGGCTCTAATCAGCTTGCAACTCAACAGAAGCAATCAGAGTACTGGCATGAGCTGCTATGGGAATAGAGTTTAACCATTAATTGTAACTTATCTTGTCTTGTTTGTCAAACCTTTACGGTCACTTGGAAGAATTCCTGACTGTAGCAATTCTTGATTCTTACAGATTATGTTGAGACAACAACAGTAATGAATTAATTCCGTTTCCTTCACATAAGGAAATAGAAGTAGAATCATTAAGGCTGGAAAAGCCCTCTACGATCCTCAAGTCAACCATTAACCCAGCACTGCCAGGTCCACCACTAAACCATGTCCCTAAGCACCACCATCTACCAGGAGGTATTATTAATCCTAATTTTCCAGATAGGAAACTGCAACACGGAAGAATGCAATCACATGCCCAAGATCACAGGCAGAGAACTCTAATTTTAACCTTTAACTTAAAGGTTCTGATGTACATTTTCCCTGCTCAATACAGCTGACTGCTGTTCTTCCAAGTCCTTGGACTGACAAGCACAGAGTTCACTGAGCACTTCAGAAAATCTTTTCAGAGACAAACTGACCTGTACTGCAACCATGAGAATTAATGCAAACATCAGAAGCCACACTGACACATATCATTAAGCACTTGGCAATATTGTTTTACAACCAGGGCAAATAACCAGAGATACTTCTTTTTTAAAACTTGGCATCTTGTCTTTCTCCATACAGCCACCACTTCCACTTGCACACACACTCACAGGGTCACCACATTTGTTGGTGCTACACAAGTAAGAAGATTCAAGACTTTCCAGGATTAACGCTCCTGGAAATGTTTCGTGTGGAGAACACAGAAATACACCCATTAAGATTTCTGGAATAGCTCCAGAAGTGGCTATCTAAGGTAGTATTAGCAAAACCTGAAGGATTTCTGTTTGTCCTTCCTTCCTTCCTTCCCCCACGCAAAAACCTTGCAAAGGCGTTAAGGAGCATGAATTACCCAGCGATATTTTAGAGGCTTTTTTGCCAGTGCTGCTCCAGCCACCAGCCAAACCAAACTTTTCTTTGGTCGTTAACATACCTCTGGTCTCATAACTCTAACAACCTGCACTCGCAGCCAGGGACCAGGAACACTTCCCGTGCCTTGGGAGAGCGATCCTCCCGGAATTCGAACGCTGCCAGTCCCGCGTTTTCAGTTCGAAGCGAATTAACAAAAAACTATCAGGAAGTTCTACACTTCTGAAACGATTTGCTAAAAATATCCTACCCTGCCAGAGCAAACAGCAACAAGAACTTGCTCATCAGTTTACAGTAATGTACTTTCCCTAACACGAAAGTGCTGGCAACACCAACAGCACAGAGAGATGTTCATCGTGGTAGACGCAGATGATTAAAACAAAAACCCATTCTAGACTAAATTTTGGCTGCTGATGTCTGCTGGAAGCTGCTTTGCAACCTCCAGTGAAGAGAGCTGGGATTTCCACCTGTAAAACATGGATCTGAATCTAAACCCCCCCCCTTTTCTTTACTCAGAAAAACCATGAAAGTTACTGGAAAAGGAGCTCACCCAGAACGACAGAGCATGCCCATCAGGCAGCTGTATGCACATATTTAAAGCAGTTAAAATAACAGATAATCATAAAGATATAAATAGCTTTTCTGGTAAAATTAAAGCACTATTAAAAGGAAAGAGACACGAAGAATTACCTCTGCTCTTGCTGACAGACACGTAGTCAGAACAAGACAGGCTGCACGCTTCGAGCCGTTAATAAAAAGAGGAGCAAGCGAATGAACAGCTTTCGGGTGAATCCAAATAGTTTTTGTTTCTCTGCTGCAGTTTCACCACTCCCACAGGGTAATTTCTACGTTCGCTTTATAACGAAAGCAAAGTGCAGGTCAGAATAAGAAAGGGAGGAGATCAAAAAACTCCGCTTTATTAGTCGAAGTTTGCCATTCTTGCTGTCTTCTTTTCAAATGGGGGGGGGGGAAAAAGCAGGGCTGGTGTGACCAAAGGGGATTTAGAGGGGGTGCTCTGCTTATGCCTAATAAACCAGAAGCTGGGCTCATCTGCATTTGGCAAAAGCAGGAAGTAAGAAAACCTTTCAAGTACATGATTTATGGAAAGATTATCACATGACTAAAAAGCACAGAACAAGAAGGTCCAAATTCAGCTTTCGCTCGCAGCGATGTGGGTCTGCTCTAACTCTGTTGCCTTTGGCAGATTTATGACGTTCAAAACAAGATAAAATATTTGGTCTCCATGAGGACATAAAGCCATTTTAAAATCGGAATTTAGCCTCTGCTTTTCAAATACATTGTTCTAGGTCTGCTCGGTGAAGAATTTCTGTACTGCACAAGAACCACATGAACTATTTGGAGGGTACTTTCAAATGCATTTCTGCCATCTTTACCACTCTGCTTCCAAATAATCCAGCTACTCACTGCTGTGCTACACACTCTGTGCTACACTTGCACACCCCTATGAATGCTTTAAAATGTATTTCAAAATAGTAAAAGGCAGGGCAGCCCACAAGTGCACTGGAAATTCTCTCTTGTATTTCATAAAGGAAGTTAAAGCATTCGCTCACTTTATTATTAGGGAACAAAATATGATGATGATTTTATGATGTAACATCCAGCAAGGTGTGGAAATTTTTGTCCAAATGACAGTAAGAAACAATAATGGTCTGGTTTTTTGCTCTGTTGCCAGCAATTAAATCTACATTTTCATGAAAAGCTGGTAAATTGTATGAGCTACAAACCCTTTTTTTCCCTCTATCTCACACATGGATTTCTATACTAGAAGGGTAAAGTGTTAGAGGTGAAAGAATAAGGGGAATGTTTACCAGGATGCCACTTGAGTGCTGAGGAAAATCAGAGAGTAACAAAGGGCTAAGAACTAAAAGCAAACATTGTGAGACAGTGAAACAGAGCTCTCCCAGCAGAGGCATTTTTTTCAGTGATGGCATCACAGCTCTGCTGTCCCCTGAGCAGCTCACTCAGATGGCAAAAGGTTAAAAGCACTGAGGAAAACCTGAATCATCTGACCCAAAAATGGAAAAGAGAGAAAAAAAAAGACACTGTGGTACGAGCTCAGTTTTAATGTGATGCCCTCTTTTAAACACTGAAGGACTCGACTCCCTTTTGACAAACACTTGGTGAAACACAGACTTTACGTGTCCAAACAACAAAACCATAATGGCAATTCACTTTCTCAGGAGCCATGAACCTCAATTCTATTTCGCAGACTGTAGCAATTAAATATGAATCAACTGGGTGAATTTTATACGTGGGGTTTGTGATTCTGTCCAGTGTTTCAGTACATTGTGATTTTATTGCCATGTTTAAAAATGCCACACAGATTCAATGAAGACAGATTTCTCTGTACTGTCTGAGGAGACAAGGCACCTGCCTCATGTAAAGAGCTGAGCAATAATGTATGTGGTTGAAAATACAACTGCTACTCCCTAAAGTGGTTTTTCATAGTCTTTAAACGCCAGATCCTCAAGTATTTTCCTGTACATCAAAACAGGCAGATCTGTCTCCAGCATGTGGGGCAGCAACCCCAAGAAAGATTCCAAACAAGATAAAATTATTTCTTTTTTTTCAAGTAACTGTTTGTCATACTGTCCGGGAAGTGGTGCAAAATCCTGAATAAAAGTGAGTGCTGATTATAAACCTGTCTTCTCTGGAGTCACTCCAGCACCCCGAACCATCTGCAGGGAATAGGATACAGCATTCATGTACACAAAACACCTTCTGGGAGACTGCATCCCTACAACAGTGACTAGATTATTGCTATGGATCAGGACTAGGTTTATCTTACTCAGCCACAGGTGCCAAAAAATTACAGGCTTACTTTAAACTACATCCTTGAGCAGCTGTCAGAGAGAGGCAACTGCTGATGGTGAATCTTGTTAAATTCCTTAGAAATAAAAATTTACATGAACATCAGAGAGAGAAACAGCTTTGCAGGTCAGCATGACAGGGAAGCAGACTTCTTAATTCCCTCAGGCAAAAGATACTTTCTCCAATTGGAACATAGAAAGAAATCTTAGCACGAAAAAATCTCAAACCTGTTGCTCTCAGCTTCTTGCTAATTAACTCAGAAATTACTGGCAGATTGGAGATGAAGGAAGGTAATGGAGTCACAAACTCACAGAGATGGAACAAGACAGGAACTAGACAGAAAAAGAGTAAGAAAAGTACAGAACACCTCTTAAACACAGTGTGTTTCACAAAACTTTGACAGAATTAAACTAGAGAAAAAAAACCCAACAAAAGTGACAGGATTGCTGCTGGAATCCTGAATTCTACTCTCCTACAATCATCATCTTATAAATCAAAACCTTTTAGGAAAGATAATGAACATCTGAATGATCTAAACCCAATGAATTTCAAAAACAAGACGTTCTTCATTGAGAGTGAAGACAACTCAGTGCTGGTTTGAGTTATAGAAGAATTAAAACCATCCAGGGACCTACAAGGGATTGTGCGTATCACGTATCTGATGCTGCCAAGTCATCTTTGTACCACGAGTAAGCAATGGCAGAAATCTTTCAACTGCTGCATTTGAATTCCATCACTCACTTCCTCTGGGTCCCCACCAAAAAAACTGCAGGGGAAAAAAAAGCTAATTTCAAAAATTCCTTCTAGGTTGATTACACACAGGAATAGGGGAAAATAAACGCATGCCTGTCTACCAGTTCACTCAACACAGGAGGGATTAGTCACTTTTCTGAGCACAATATTAGGATGTTTGCTGACTGTGGCCAGTCAAAGAGTGACTCTGGAGAATGGAGCCATCAAATTCATTTCCTGGTTAAAAAGTCACAATCCAAAGAGAGATTTCACAGAGGCAGGCTTAAACACGGGAACAGAGGAGAAGAAACTGAGACTTGGAAGGCGCCTGTGGCTCGAGGCTTAATGGTCATGTAGTTCCTTCTGAGGAAAGGGAGTGTTCCTGCATGACACAGGCAGCAAACCATGCGGGAGTCACATCCTGGTGAAGGGTGGCAGCTCCAGACATTTGACCTGGGAGGACAGCTTTATGCACAGGAATGTTGGCATCAGGAATGCAAAGCACAGGGAAAGGCATTTCTTTCCAGGAAGGCATTAGGGGAATATTGCTCTTGGTGTGAGAGTGGTGTCTGGAAGCCCAGCATGGCTCCCAAGGGAGGAGCCAAGTAGGGTTTTGCCACAGTTCTTTCCAGTCCCAGGGACAATTCTCATCCTTGTGGGGCTGTCAGGAGGAAGGCACGGCTGAGCAGCATCACCCAGGATGAGCACACTCACATTAACCATCTCCCAGGCCCTGGATGAGTCCCATGGGAGCAATGAACAAGAGGGAACCTGTGTCCACCCTCGCTGCTGCAGGATTCCCAGCCCATCCTGGGCACTCAGGCAAACCTGAACTGCTGCACTGCCCCATCACCTCTGTCCACCCTGGCATTCACAGGGACACTGCAAACTAAATCAGCTTCAGAAGCCATTTCTGTGCACAGTAATAATACTGGTCTAATTTATACATCCATCAGAGTGCCTGCAAACGAATCCGAGGACAGGTTTGACTCATTTAGCAAAATCTGACTCATGCTTCTTGGGTATGGAAAAAACCAGTTTGCAGACTTGACTCCTGCAGGCTCTGAACTCCTGAATCTGAGTGTAGTTTTATTCAACAACAGCCACATTGTGAGACCTCCGTTTCCCTGTGCACCTTGAGCACTGGAGCAGAGCACAGGGAGAAAATTAGCACAAAGGGAGTTAAAGGAGTTGCTAAGGCAGGAGCTCATGGCACACGCACTTTTTTGGGGAAGAAGATAAATGATAAATACTTTTTTTTTTTTTTTAAAAGATGCATGTTTCATTTCAGTAGAGATGCTTTTCACACCCAAAGCCAGACTAAGGAATTAAGTCAATATTAGATGTTTGCTTAACCAGCTTAGCCTCTGCACACAAAGGCCACACTTTCCTATTAAGAAAGTTTTAAAAGATTAAACTTCCTTTGATTTCTGAGGAACTACTTATCTGTTGTCTACCTGGATGGGATCCTGTGAAGTTCCACTCCATGTACACAAGAACCACCAAACTTATTCAAACTAATTACACAATAGGAGAGTTTTCCTATTTTTTTTTTTTTTACTGGTGCTCTAGGTTATCATCCGAGTTCTCCTCCAATGGGATTTATACCCTCCATTTTCACACAGTGACTGTGCAAATATTGGAGCTCCAACAGCCAACAACAAACACCCAAACATATAAAGCCTTTTGTACTTTCAAATATATCCTTCCCTGGTGGATGGCACTCCATTTAAGAGCGGCTCAGTAAATTATCCAGATGATTATTTATGTCTGTGTAAACATCAGATCCACTCTAAGGAATACTCAAAGGCCATGACAGTGTGAACTGCTTCTGAGAATCCGGGTCACATTCATGTTTACTCTGAAAGCAGCAATAATTTAAGCAAAGACCAATTTTACTTGACATTATTTTTAAGGAACTGCTAATTTGTGATTCATTGCAAACTCAGAGCCTCAAAATGCTTCATAATCTAAAGAACCCTCCATGGAGGCAGATTCATTTCTTGAAGAGAACTAAGAAAATACACTCAATCTCAGCCTGATCTGTCTCAAGTGCTGGATGGATGGTTCTGCTGTGCCAGGGGGTTTGAGGGGTTTTACATCAGACACCAAAGAAGTTCAGAAAATGCCAACATCATTTGCTTCCTCCCAGCAATTCCATGACCCCAACGCCAGAGCCCCATGTCTCATGATGGAGCACCAGGCATGGCTGTGTGGATGGAGTGCAGCCACACATGCCCCTCCAGACCCAAAGGCTTCTGCTGCTTCTCCCAGGTTCTGTTTCCCTACTCACTGCTCTTCCTCTGCCCTACCAAAAGAGGTGGGAGGGAGATCCACATCCTACACAGTTTGGAATTCCCCCAGGTAAGCCAGTCAAAGGAAAAGCACTGGGCAGCAAGTCGATCAGAAAGAGTTGCCATGCAAGAGTTGTGGATGGGGAATGTGAGGTCACTGTCAAACCAACTCACCTACCCAAAAAGCATCATGCATCATGCATCAGGGAATCCCTCACACCAGCTAAAGAGCATCCTTCCAAGGGGGATTTTCATCCACAGAAACACCTCCTCTCTTCTCACAAAATCATCTCTAGTAATTATTAAAATTAGTCAACCATTTCCTGAAGTCACAAGCTGCAGTCTAAAACCAGAGCTGCCCCAAAACCTCCAAAATGCAACCATTTTGCACTGCAAAGAACCGATTGCATAGAAATGTGCTGATTTCACCAAAGCTCTATAAAAGGCAACAAGATTGGCCGGCAGGCCAGTCTGTCCAGCTTCCTGCCAGGCTGCCTGCCAGCCCCAGGGTGGGTACTCCCAGCTCCCTAATTCAAAATATAAAAATCAGCTATGAGAAGGCTTCCAGGGGATGGGGATTTTGCTTCCTGTAGCTCTCTGATTAACATAAATGTTGCACAGGTGTGTGTGTGTGTGTCAGGAAGCCTGGGATAGCTTTGCTATACACAGTAAGAATGGCTTCTCAACAACAGAAAAATTTCAGAAAAACTGTGTTTTGAAAGACAGATGCCATAGCTAACAGCACAGGAGGGAGAGGATGAGACATCCCTGCGTAAATCTGTGAGTGGGAAGACAATGGCAAAGAAATCCAAACAGCAAGACGATAAATCAGAGGTGGGGAATCCCTGTCTTATCCCTTCTGCAGCGTGCATGCAGCTATTGTATTTAATTAAAATAAATTACAGCTCGTTTGTGTACAGCCTGCAGGGCTTTTAACACCCCTGAACGGAAGCACAGGGATGAGCAGCCATCCTTCAGGAGTTCGCTCCCCGCGCCTCCAGACGCGGAATGCAGATGCTCTGTCACAGCACAGTCGCAGCAAGGCTGACGGATCGAGGCAGAACAAAAAGCCCAAAGAGTTCTGCTTTTGCACCATCCACTTCCTCAGCTCCGTCCCTGGGATCCTTGCCAGGATGCTGGTAACGTTTTGATGGAGAATGCAAAGCTGCCCAGCAGTGTGGCAGCTGCTTCTGAGCACGGGTGTCTCACCAGAGAGGGGTTTCTTCTAATAGCAGTGATTTAACTCCATAAATTTCTGGAACGCTTGGCTGAGCAGGATTGATGCATTTTCCTGGTTAACCACTGCATCCACGCCCTCTAATTCCTGCTTGGATTCACTTCACGTATTTGCAGCAGCAGCAGCAGCACATGAGGACAAGAACATCTCCCTGCACTGAGGTTCACACTCGCCGTGCCCCAGTTTGGCATCAGCCCTGCACCTCTGAGGACCAGGAGGTGGAATTGCACAGGTGCTGAAGTGCTGTGCCACACACCTGAGGATGTTGTAGAGAATATTGATACCCTGGCAGAACACTCATATCCTGGAAATGCTTTTGGGGGATACAAACGGAGTTTCCAGCATCACCCAGGTCAGCCACCCACCCTCGATGCTCCAGGCTCTGGCTGATTTCTGTGGGAGATCAGCCTGTGGGAGATCAGCCTGTTACACCAGGAGGTTTGGAAACTCCAGGCTGCTGATGGCAATGAAGAAGGAAACACCTCTTGGCAGACGATGTCCCTAAGAGAATTAGAGACACAATGTACCCAACAGGGCTCTGGATTTGGAGCTGCTCAGGGGATGCTCAGACAGCAGAAAGGACCAGTTAAATCCTGCCTTGAGCAGCTGCAGAGCATCAGTCAATCCATAACATTTGGGAAAAAAAAAAAAGAAATTTATATTTATTTTTGTCTTCAGGAAAGCATAAGTGAGGACAAAATGGATTTGAAGTAAGATTAGAGAAGTCCATGATAATACTAATCCAAGATTTTGAAGTGCTTTACCATCAGCAAGTGAAACACACGGATTCCTGACAGGAAAAATGAAGCAGGAAAATGCAAAGCAGCTTGTCCAAGCTTATGCAACAGATGAGAAGCAGAAACACCACACAGGTCTCCAGGCTCCATCTCTGTGTCCTACCACTCCTTCATTTCAAAAACCTAAATCCATTTTGCACTCCAACAAGGTTTTCCACAAAGATTTTAAGTGTTAATTCTGGGCTGCGTAGATTTTCTTTCCCTGATGTGGTATCTCACCCATTATCTCCTCCTCCATACATACACAATATAAAAGGATTAAGTATTTCAGAACCAAGAGAACAGAAAGAAAAAAGAGTCCTAAATTTTTCTCTAAAGGCAAATTCTCTTTCATATGGGCACACTGAACACAGATTTAAAGCAGCACTCCATCTTATGAAGAGAGAAAACATTGCTTGGAAACTATGAAAATTGAAACTGCTAAGATGCTACTAAATATATATATATATTTATGATGCTTCTATTTCCTGCATTAATATAATGTATAATGCATTTTGTGTGTTATCTGTTCAGATGCAGATACACTTCACTGCAGGCAGAGATGAGGCAATTACCCAAAACACTGACAAACCATCCTTTAGCCCCATGAAGTGCAGTGAGTAACACAGATCACTCCAGCACACAGCTCCTGCTCATGTGGCACAAGGACTGCTCATACAAAAGACACATAAAAGGTTCTCAGTGTCCATGGTGGTGACAGAGCTTTTTATGTGAAGCCACCCCACCACAGAGACAAGGAACAAAAAGGAAACCTCAGAACTCATCTTAGCAAGCTCCTCTCTTTTGCAGAGCTTAAACATTAAACTTACAGGTACTTTCACATCTGACATAAATAAAAAGCCCTCTTTTAAAACCAAGTTGTGTTTTTATGTTTCTAAGTCATCTAGAAGACAGCACTGTCAAAGGGAGAGTTTCTCTTTGAATGCCCACTGTCTGTGTGAATGGCTACTCCCCTCACTTCCAACAACACTGATCTCTTCAGGGTTTGTCTCCTTTCATGCCAGCAATGCCTGTGGACCTTCTCAGAAGAGAAGGGACACCTGAAGAGGAAAATGGCTTTCTTTACCCTTGCTGTCTGTAATTTTCTCTTCAAACCCTCCTTCTCAGAGTAAAGGGGAATATGCTCCAAGACATCTTCTTGCTCAGAGATGAGCCAGGAGCAAGCTCCTCCTGAGATCAGACATGGGGCTTTTACTGCTGAAGAGTTAAAATATATTAATATTTATTTTTGTGTCTGAGATCTGAAGCAGCCCAGGTGCCCTCACTTCACAGGTACCAGTGACAAACACAACTGACAAAGCCACTTGGTGGAAGGTGCAGGAGTTGGCAGAACGCTTCTCCAGCCAGTAAAGAGCTTCTTATCATCTGGTCCCTTTTTAAGAACACCTCACACAATCAACCAACCAACCAACCATTTAAACAGGGCTATGACAAAAAATACTTCTACCAACCCTAAATATGTCTGTGTGCGTGGTACAACTTTTTTTCTGAAGTGAATACAATGCCATGACACAGCATACTCTTGCCAAGATCCTACAGGGCAGGTGAAATTTTGGAGTTCATCTTTTAAGTGCAGAGGTTGTTCTCTATAGTGACTGTAACAGAAGTTACTTTGGATTATTTTAAAGGACATACTTGAAAAAACTAAGGTTTATTCCTTGCAATAAAAGCACCTGATTAAAATGCACAGTTAAAATGGAATTATCTCTGTTTGGCAGGTGAGGCCTGTAGGAACACAAGTTTCCCTTTTCCAAAACAAATGTAAGAGATTTAATCTAATTTAATACATTAATCTGCTCTAAACCTTGGGGTAACTGCAAAGCTTTACTTCCTATTCTGAGGTAGGAAAAGAGAATCAAGGATCCCAGATCCCAAAGCCTGATTATTTTAAGGAAATGCTCATGTGAAGAACTAACCTCAGACCTTCCTGCTTCCCTCAGCATGAAACCTAAAGGATGATTCAAGTATCATAAAAAGGCTTGGATTTGAAAGGACTTTAAAGATCATCTTGTTCCAACCCCCTGCTATGGACAAGGACACCTTCCACTATCCCAGGTTGCTCCCAGCCCCATCCAACCTGGCCTTGGACACTTCCAAGGATGGAGCAGCCACAGCTTCTCTGGGCAACCATAGGGGTTGGAACCATATCTGATGTTCAGCTTGGAAAACATCACAGAAAGGAAACAGCAGTAAATCACAGAGATACAAACTTTAAGATCAAGGGATGCCATCTCTCCTTGAATCCCTCTCTAACCTGCTGGATATTTACCTGGAACTCCATATATGCAGAGTTTTGACCAAAAACACATCTCTCCTTGTTCTCTGCACGCGTGATGTTGTAAATGAGCTACTTAATACACAGGACTTCTCTTGGGCTCTTGGCTGAATTCCTTCCTTGCCAGCTCCCAGTAAGCAATGCCCAATTTAAACAGCCTTTTCCAGGTGAAAGAAAGCCACAAGGGGTTACATAATGCACGACCATACTCCAGAGATTGACAGACCAGGTTATCACAACTTAAACGCCCTCACACGCCTGACAATTTATTAAATCAACCTCCACCCCAAGGACTGCGTCACCCCCACCCTCATGTGCAAATGGAAGAGGAAATTAAGGAAGTCTTGGGTAATTTCATTGGTATTTTTATATGAATTCTGAGACAGACCATTTTTAAAATGAGAAGTTGCATCACACCACGACAAATCTTTTATTCTGTGTCTAGCTCAGCATTTTTCAGTGTAATTTAGTACCTCTAACAGAAAACTCAGCGTAAATTAGCAAGAAACAAACAGGGAACACTGGAGAACTGCACTTTACCAGAGCAAATGTTGGCAACTTCATTATCACTTCCAGTACTGATCACATGTATTGCAGGGAAAAAGCTGACCTGGTTAAGGACTTTTCCATTTCTATCTCCAGTCTCTCAGGGAATGTGCTAAGGAAACCATTGTCCTACTGAATCACTTCAAGAATTTTACAGCCAGGATGATTTATTACCATAAAATAGGTCTTGGAAACAAAGATATTTGAGAAGACTCAATAGCTATTAAATCATTGTGGAAAACATGATGCTGAAGGAATTGCAGATGCCTGACACATGCTCTACCACTTTTTTTTTTTTTTAATATTGAGTGTCTATAAAAAGCAACTCTGCAGAATTACTTAAAACTTTTCCACTAGAAAAAATTTGAAAAAGAGAGATATAGTTATAAATTAAAATGGCATCTATGAAAGTAAAAAAAACAATTGTCACTGAAACACCCCACTAGAACACCCCACACCCCACAAAAGCTGTTGGAAAAACTGGAGTCACCAATAATTTCAAAACCTATGCATTAAAAATATACTTCTCGCTTAGTAAACAAGCTGAGACACATTCTGCAGCGTTATAGATCTTTCAGAGTTGAGTCAACAATATATAGAAAACCTCACATCATCTTATAATGAGTCCACTTCTTAGCTGGTCTGAAACCAGATTCAGAATCACCTTGGGTTTTGTTATTACAATTGCAATGTAGATGTTGTTATCACACGGAACACGCTCTGCTCAAGACAGCTGGAAGCGTCTCTCTTTAAAATGTGCCATTGTCTGCCACAAGTGAATCAGAAAGATAGCCTGAAAGGCTTGCTGTGAAAAATACCACTGAAGAACACGCTGCTCTCTTGACCAAAATGGAAGAATTATTGTGCTAAATCTCCCACTAGACCAGGTTGCTCCAAAGCCCCATCAAACTATGAACATTTACAGTACTCAAGTAAATGTTTTAAATATATTCCAAAATACTCAGCCAAAATACAGCAGCCTTAAAGTAAAGTCCAAGCTTTTCTTACACCAGATGGTATTACAGACAATACCAACAAGTTTTGGAGGCCAAAATCCCTTTTCCAGCCCTTCTTGCCTTCAAACCTCTCCTCTCCACATCCCTGGACCACCACATCTACAACAGCAGCAATTAAGACACAAAACCCAGCCTTGAACTCCTTTGTGCCTTGACACAGTGATGACAAAGGGAGAGGAAAGATCCACCTCGTGCCACTCACCCTGAGCCACGTGGCTCCAAACCAGGGAACTCAGACAGCTCTACAAACTGCACTCACAGTCCAGGAAATGAGGAAAACTAATGCCCTTTTTAATTAAATGGGTGTCTTATGGAACAGCTGACCAATAGTCTCATAAAATAGGAGAACGAGCATTCCTCTTTGACTTACATTTTGTGTTGTCCTGGTTCACTTGTGCAACTCAGCCATCATTTCTTTTTCTGCAACACAACCAAGAAAACAAATTCTGTTAAAAAAAAAAAGTATTTGCTTGAACTGACGTTTCTCATTACATTGTTAAGTAATGCTTCAAGCTTACTGCTTGCTTGTAGTCAACACTGGAAAATATTTCCATCTTCCTTGTCTCTCTGGTTTTGATTGCCAGACTATTCCTGTTACATGGAACTGCTCTATCAAGATGAACCTTGGAGACTGCCTGGTGATTAGAGTATAACACTGACAAACTAGAAATAGATTCCAAAACCTGCTGCGGAGCTGACCAAAGAAATTCCTTGTAGCCACAACGAAAGTGAACAAACATTTTTTAAAATTATCTGATTGCTCAAAGGTATCTTTGTAGTGTCTTCTTAGATCTGTGAGTGCTCCCTGTTGGCCCCCAGCACCGAATTCAGAGAAGTGATGATTTGCTCTTGGTTTGGGGTCATACCTGGTACCTCCCTGTGTTCCAGGCACCCTAAGACACTTCAGTGGAAGTTGAATATTGGAAAGGTTGTCCCTTATGTCCTGCTCTGTGCTTTGGATTCAAATCCATAGAAACAAAGAAATTATATCCATACCTTACTGGGAACTGAAGCAAAAGAAGAGCAAGCAACCAGAAAAACAAACAGAAAAATCTACTAAATAGAGTTATGAGAATATTGTCCTGAAAAAGAATGCTCTGATGCTACATTCTCTATTTAACCACATAATTAGTAAACTTCCAGCAGAAGTAGCAAAAAAAAGAATTCCTCATTCCCTTACTAGGCTAAGTAGCGACCTGGAAGAACTCAAACCTCCATGACGAAGAACTGGATTGCTCCAGATAATGGAATAAGTAAATAACTGGGGAGAGAGTAGAAAATGAAGCATAGAGACATCTCATTGCTCAAGGTCAACTGCTCTTGTTCTGCTGAAAATGGCCGCTTGCAAGGAAAAAAAAAAAAAAAAAAAGCAAGTATTTACAAAGAAAAAAAAAAGAAAGAGTTGGAAAGAGGAGGACACCAGTCAGAAAGAATCCTGACTCTGGCTATGGTCTGCAGCCAGGAAGGGATAACAAAGCAACAAGAAAATGCCAGCGTGGATTTGTCAAACTGCTTCCCCTCCTTTTCCAACAAGTCAGAAAGCCCAACTGAAATAATTCAGTGATCACCAGGGTCACCTGAGCATGGCATTTTTCATGCCGTGTCATTCTCCCAGATCAATAAAGGATCATGGACATGGATAGAAAAACACACCCAAAGAATAAAACATAATTGTTCACAAGTGATCACCCAGACCTTGGCACGTGGCACCCAACCTTCAGCACCAGCAGAACCCGTTCAGAAAGAAGCTGAATATCTCATTAATTCATCAGATAACCATGCACAAGAAGTGTTTTCTTAATCCTAAATTCTAAAATCTCAGTATGAAATAAATACATGTGTCCTTAGGGGGTATGAAATCAGTTTATAAGGGGCACAGTTAAACTTCAAGCTATTTAATTTAGCAGAACAATAGAGCTTTACAAAGTGTGTTTTTCACTAATGACCTGGACACTATTTTTGTTATTTCTGCCTCTAAAATGCACAGCCAATATTTGTGGTTTTTAAAAAAAAAAACGGCATTTCTTTCTCAAAACGTTGTTGTGCAGGGGGAAAAAAAAAAAAAAATCAAGAAAAAAATTAAACTCAGAGTATAATCAAATATACAAAGGAAAATCACACAAGTACAGATTTCATCATACTCCTCCAGATTTTAAATAGATCAACATATTTTGGAGATGGGTGTGATTTTATGCGAGCTGTGCCCCTTTAAAATTGGCAACTACATTTAATTCAGTGCCGCCTTATTCCAAGTTCCAAACTCCCGTTGAAAATAGATCTCACAATGGAATCCTACAGCTGAATATACTCTGGGAGAAAATTAATACTTTAATTTATTCCAAATTCATTTGCATGACAGTATATCATTAGTATATACAAAAAAAAATATGTATTATACCAACAGAGGAAAAATTCTGTGCAAACACTGAAAGAAACTCACATCCCACCAGTGAGATGAGCTTGGAACTTCAAGCACTAAGCTGTTTTATTTCTCTGAGAAACAAACACACACAAAAAAAAAAAAAAAAAAATCAAAAAGAGCTGCTAATAGTCCAGACTGTCATTTTTAAAAATATCATGTGACCTTAAAAAAAACCACAAAGCAAATATGATTTCTTGCATGCCAGGTATCTCCTAACAAGCTAAAAAGAGCCACATGGACAATCAAGTGCAGACTAAAAATAACTGATGTAACACAGCTCACGCACAAAGCAAACTTTTCCTACCTCACTGATTAACCAGCTGAAGAGGAAAGAAAACACACACTCACTTTGTAACTCCATCAACCTTGTTGTCCTGGAAACAATTCTTCTACAAGAGAAGTATTTAACTGCCAAAACATCTTCTGCTACTACTTTTCTGTTTTTTTCTTCCCCCACTTCCCTCTCTGCAGTGCTCTCAATGTTTGATAAGCAGCCAGTACCAAACCTACCCCATCAAATGGGCCAGAATTTGGATCTCATGCTCTTGAAAGGAAATATATAATTCCATTTGAGTATGCAGCACTTAGGGAACACCAGGTTTGCACAAAGGCTATGGAACGGACTCTTGAAATTTGTTGTTGCTGTTGTTGGTAAAATGTCCCATTAACTGAACCTTTCATTTTAGGAAATGGCCTCATGTTGTGCCAGGGGAGGTTTAGATTAGATATTAGAAAGAATTTATTCATGGGAAAGGTGGTCAAGCACTGGAATAGGCTGCCCAAGGCAGTGATGGAGGCACCATCGCTGGAAGTGTTAAAGAAATATGGACACGGTTTGGTGGTGAACATGATGGTGCTATTAAGTTGGTGGTTGGATTTAAGTGACCTTAGAAGTCTTTTCCAACCCAAACAGCTCCATGATCCCATATAAACCAGCAAACTTACAGTGTGAACTCAGCCTTCCTTATTCATGCGCCCAAGTACCTTGGGTGAGAGTCCTTTCTCGCCACTCAATAGCTCTGTGGGATTGGAAAAAGGTAATAAACCACCAAAAAATTGTCTTTTTTTGGGTTTTATGGTTACTGTCTGGGTTTAGAAGGGAAGAGAACTTTCAAACTCAGGTGTTGGCAATTGGTGCCACATTGCTGGCTACAAACAAATTAAAATAACGCTTCCGTGTCCCAGTACTGGAAACATTTGTGCCCCTCCTTTCTTGGTTTAGAATAATTTTTTTGAAACAGGTCTGTGCTTTTGCTAGAAGAGAAAACTTAATAAGCTTTGCATGAAATAAAAACTGTGTTTAGAAACCAGATTTATCTAGGAAACAGCAGATTTGCTTCAGAGCACAGCTTCACTCTCCACATCACTCCATACACTGCTCTTTTTTCTACACAGCCTATTTGTGTCAGATACAGCAATTTGGCCTTACCTAAACTGGTCCAATCCACTGCAACAAATATACTTATTTAAACACTTGTGAATTCCTGATTTCTAAACCACCAGTGTTTTGAAAAATCTGGCATCCAAGCCTCTCAGTCAGGCTGCCCCCACACGCTGCCCACACCTGCTTTCCGGTGAAATGCCAGAGCCTGCACCAGTCTCAGATGGGAAAAATCACAATTCAACTGTTTCCAAATGAGACCTGGTAATTACCAAAATTATTCCCACAGCAAGTCCAAAGGGATTTTGGTTCCTTCAGAAGATCCATGATTAATCACAGTTACGCTCAGTAGTTTTATTCAGTGTGGGTCTCTCTGATTTATTATCTCTTCTCTGCTAAGGAGACCTGAGTTTTCCCTTGACTTCCTCCAATTTCCAATGTATTTACAAAGGTTTTTTTTCATATTCCTTATCAATGCTGGTTATCCATCTCTCTTTACCTTAGATTTTTATATAAACTCTTATCTAATTGTTGTCCAGAGAGGCTGAAAATTGCCCCATACCTGGAAGTGTTCACAGCCAGGCTGGAGAGGGATTGGAGCAATCTGGGATAGTAGAATGTGTTCCTGCCCATGGCAGGGGGGTGGATCAATATGGTCTGTAAGGTCTTTTCCAACCCAAACCATTCTGTGCTTCTAATACACTTTTACATTGATTTTAAATTGTATCCTTGTATCTACTTTTCAAATGACTTAAATTTAATACATCAACGTGACGCACAGCTTTGTTTTCCCTTTCCTCTTGTGATTTTATTTTAGACATTTTTAACCTTCAAGTCTCTGTGCATTCTCTGTATTTCTTCAAGGGTTCTCTGGAGAGATCACAGAATCATAAATGGATTGGGTTGGAAGGGACCTTCAAGATCCTCTAGCTCTTACCCCTCCCATGGCCAAGGGCACTTTCCACTAGAACAGGACCTTCCCCTAGACCAGGCCATATGTTTAGCTGGCAAAATTAGCTGAAATTCCAATTAATCAGGTTCTGGAGTCGTTACCAATAAACTACCACTAACAGATTCCAAAATCTCAGCCTCACAGTCTTGAGCTGCCTCCGCAAAATGCCACAGTTAGGGATTAAAAATTTCTCATCTCCTCCACTACAGATCCAGTTGCCTGGGCAGCATTTTACTGCACAGGCTCAATAAACATTCCACGTGTCACCAAGCAGGCAGTGAACATCCACAGAAGTCTGTCTTAACACGTCAAAGATCCAGGGTTTTTCAGCATCCCATCCCTCGTACCGTGCACGAGAAAATTCAACGGCGGAGATGGAGAGGAGGAAGGTATTTGGAAACTTGCTACATACGAGCAAATTTAAGATGATGAAAATTGTGGTGCCTTACAGCAGCAGCGTCGTTGCACGTGTTACAAACACTGAATTTTGTCAAACTATTTCCAGTAAATGCATTTTTTTTTCCCCCACCTCAGCACTAGAAATTCCCAATGCATAAGTATAAATCATCATATTCTGCACTTTCTAGCTCAAAAGAGGATCAGGTTTTTACCAGCCAGCTTTTAGGAGTGTTTAGACCCTCCCTCTCTGGTACACACAGTGATCTCAGGCTGGAGAAACATTTCTTACGCTGATTTTTTTCCATCTTATTTTAGGCAAAAATTCCAAACCATAGCAAAGCTTTTGCCTTCTGCTGCCACTGAATACCAGTTGCTGCACAAGTAAAAGGCTAAAGTTATTTTAAAACAGCTACTTTTCCTTATTTAAGTGTGTAGTTTTCAGTAGCTGAGTATGTTATGGGTGAGAAATTAATGCCTGAAGTGATGCAACCATCAACACCCCTGAGCAGGGCAGTGGCAACAAGTGAAGGAAAAAAACATGCAGGGTAATGTAAAAGCATAATATGGAGGGTGGAACAGCATTATTAACTGGGGAGAAAAACCCATCAAACAAACACAACAAAACAACATCCTCTGATGATTCTTTTTAGTCTCAGGCAATATTGCTACAAAATACCTAATAAAGGTGACACAAAGAACTTCTAAACCATTTATTAATTACTTGAGGCTATTTTTCGTTTTACTGCTTCACTGCAATTTCCATTAGCATGTGAAACTGTACCATTTTTTTTTCCAAAGAGATATTTCCAGTGAAGTCAGTGCAGATTCAACAAGGCCAGGACCATCATATAAATAGATATCAGAAAATAGTATTTCCATAAGAAACCGCTCAGATTTATTGGATTAACAGGCACTTACAAGTGACTCACGCTGACACAGCCTATAGTAATCCAATCTATTTGAGATAAGAATAAATTCAAAGGAAACCTTAAATTTAGAAAATCACCTCTGTGGCTGCTCCCATAGTTCGCTTTATTACACGAAATCACATTAAGTGTTCTCTCCAAATGGGAGGACAAATAAATTAAAAGCTAAATTCTAGCAATTTTTTATTCCATGAGTGCAGCATGTCCTTAACAGCAGTAGCTGCCACGCTGAGCATAATTAGAGTGGGATAAGAGAGCCCTGTGTGCAAGTGCCTTGTGGAACACAGCGGTTTTCCTGTCCTACAATCCCACAGGAATATGCTGTGCTAAAAGGAGTGGGATGAAGAAAAGCCACCAAGCCACCTCAGCAGCCTTGTCTCTGGAAAATTAAGGTACACTGTTAGACCTACAGTGGAAATCACCATTTCTCCTGCCCGTCACACTGGTTTTGGTTTCCGTCTGGCATTTCTTGGGGAACTCTTGACTTATCTCTGGGGGATGTTACCAAATCCTAACAAACACTGAGGTGTTCTGGCTCAGCACACTGAAACATCAATGCTTTCCTGAAAGCCTGAAGGAAGCATTCACAGCTCTCACACCTCCTTTAAAACATGGCAGCAAGCAGGGAGCTGGGATGGAGCTGATTTCTATAAATACTCCTCCGCAGCAATGAAAGAATTTTTACCTCTTGATACTGCCATGAATAGCACCAGTCTGAAAAAAAAAAGTGTATTATTAAATATTACAGAGTCATAGAATGGCTTGGGTTGGAAAGGACTTTCAACATTATCTAGTTCAGACTCCCTGCCATGGGACAACTTCCACTATCCCAGGTTGATCCAAGCTCCATCCGGCCTGGCCTTGGACACTCCCAGGGATCCAGGGGCAGCCACAGCTTCTCTGGGCACCCTGTGCCAGGGCCTCCCCACCCTCACAGGGAACAATTTCTCCCTAATATCTCATCTAAACCTGCCCACTTTTCATATGGGAAGGAAAAAGTCAATATAAGAAAGGCGACACCGGCCAGAGCAAGGGGTCACGCACAGGACCTGGAACTTTTATCTTTATCACCAATTAAGACATAATTAAACACCACCTGTGCATAAGGATATTTGAAAGGCACAGGTATTTGAAAACCACGTATCTTCTGCCATCCATAAAGCAAAGACACTTCTCTCTGCACAGGGCTGTAAATCACTGAGTACACAGATGAAAACTCATTTGTAAGAACCAGCTGCACACTGCTGGGGCCAACAAAATCTTATCAAATGCAGACTTCAAGGCTGAAGTGACTTATTTAGAGAACTGCTGTGCTGCTCTCACCTGTAGTACCCAGTTAAGCTAGATGAAGGACAACAGCACATACCAACTACATCATAAGCAGGAGATTTTAATTTTTTATGCACTCTTTCCTTCAGGCATACACACCCACTCTCGGCAAATTCCCATTAATGGCCATTCTACAATCCTGAAAAGCAGTATGTTATAGCCTTGGGCTAACAAAATTAGAGTGAGCTATGCTGAAGCTGCAATCAGAGTGAAAACCTGCTGTATGGCTTTCACCACAATAAAGATACTCCCTCAGAGAGCATCTTCACTGGGTAATATTTGAAAAAAAAAAAAAACCTCACCATAGCCTGCACCTTCTGTGAAGTTGGTCATGACAGCCTGGGGCCTTGCCCAAGGACACTCAGAATAAAGATCAAAAATTAACCAGTAGTCAAAAAATGTTGATTTTACCCAAGATTTTTAATGTACTTCAACTGGGGATGTGGATCTTGGCTTGAAGAAGTGCAGAACAGATGAGAACTCAAATGGCAAAGTGCAAGAGGACAAGGCACAATTTGTTCTGATTGAAAGACAAGGTTAAAAATCTCATTTTCTGTCACAATGAACTGGGTTTCCAAAGTGAGACCTCCCCGCCCTTGCACATTTTTCAGATTTGATTTCTGGAGGAATTCTAGCCTTTACATTACAGTAAAAAGCTGTACAATTTTCAAATAGCTAGATTTTGTGCTAACCCTAATTCATAATCATTCTGGCCTTGCAACCATGGTGTGAAATTCACTGAGCTAGACAGCTGGGAAGAGGGGGGGTGTGAAGAGTGGGGGTGGTGTTGTGTTTTTTTATTATTATTGCACTTCTGGTGTTCAACCCTTCTACTCTATACAGAATCCATATTCAGAAGTCTGCAAGCATGAAGATGCTTTTACGTACAAGGATCTGGTCAGACTCTAAAAGCATCTGCACCTTCATTTGCAATGAATGAATCTCCCTTCCAATTTACTTTGGTGACCAAAATATGTGTTTCTAGCCTGTAGCCTTGATTTATATAAAAAGTGGTGCTGTTCAGAAAATTGTTTTGTCCAGGTAATGCTCTCCAAGGTAATTTTTATCCCTTCAAAACCCTCTAAAGGACACCTACTGAGAAATGCTTTCCAATGAAACCCAAAGAAAACTGCCTGAGCTCACAAGTACTGGTACAAAACTAAACCTTAAATGAAGTTCTAGGAAAGAACCACCAGCTTTTCACGTAAACTTGTGGTGAGTTTTCACTGAAGCCCTCAACCCTGCCAACCCATGGCTAACTGTCAGGCTTCATTTCCTATCCTAAATCAGCCATAACTGCAAGATGGTTTTGCTCTGTCATTTTCAGACCTCATTAAAACCCAACACTAAGCATAATTCTGGAGAGTGGAACTTGGCTGTGGACTGAAAAAAAATCCCCAACACTGAGACAGTCTAAGAAATTTACCCTTTTTTTTCTACCTAAATGAGCCTTGGGCACAGCTCTTCACCAAAGACATGATTTTACTTTTTCACATGCTCTTGATACATGCTGGATCAACATCATGAGGTGTGCTACTTTAAACAGAAGTATTTAGGCTGGAAAACCCCTCTAAGATCACAGAGTCCAACCATTAACCCGGCACTACCAAGGCCACCATTAATCCATGTGCTCAAGTGCCACATCTTTTAAATCTGTCCAGGGGTGGTGACTCCACCACTGCCATGGGCAGCCTGTGCCAGGGCTTGACAACCCTTTTGGTGAAGAAATTTTTACTGAAATCCAAACTGAACCTCTCCTGGTGCAACCTGAGGCCATTTCCTCCCGTCCTATCACTGGGAAAAGACAAACTGCTTTGCAACACAAGCACATCAGAAAGTCAAACTCTCGCTCAATTTCTTACTCAACTATCAGTCAACTTTTAATTATTTCCCCCTGCCAAAATGTTCTATTCTTAACAACTCTTTAAAGGCCACTTTACTCACACCAAGAACTATGAAAAGCAACACTGGGCTGTTTCATGGATCACCTCTCAAGGTGTCATGCTCCAAAGCACACAATGTCACCGTGTTTCTGCCTCTGTAATACTGTCTTTAGGCAGCTACAAGTTGTCTCGGTGAGAAAACATTACCTTGTGAGTGTCCTATTAAAACAAATTAATCTGTTCAACACTTGATGATTCACTCACCCACATGTTAGAAGTCCACACAAAAAATGACTCATTCTGTCCGTAAGAATATTCACCTGGGATACCCGAGTCCCCTCATCTTTTCCAGAGCTGGTAACTGCTTTTTCTTGCAAAGGAGGTGGATGGCAACTTCCCTACTAGAGCATGAGTGACATGAAGGAGAAACAGATATGGACCCTGGAAATTTTATAAACAATCTACTTAATATTAAAAATATTTGAGAGTTAAGTTTGTACTGTAGATAACTGAAGTATTGGCAGAGGAAACAGTGACATTCCACTGTGAGAGTGGCTGAAGACAACAACTGATTGTAATCCTAACAAATCAACATCACCCAGATTTGAAGGAATTCAGGCTGCTCCTCCGTGACTTGGACGTTTTCTCCCAGAAAAGGGCTCGGGAGCAGTACTGAATCACCCTGCAAGGGACAGCCAGTGCAGGGCAAAGCCTGGCAAAGTATTAAGGGCCTGGCTGATGACATCAGCTCGGTGTTCGTGCAACAAATCAAGCCCAGTTCTAGGCTAGAACTTCATGTCCAGCTCGGATACCCATGCCAAAGGACTGGCACGTGTTCAGGGAAGAGCTCGGGAAGCCGTGGGTCTGGCTGGGATACAGACTCCGTGACGCCAGGCTAAACATCTCCTGCATCAGGGAGATGAGTCCCTGACCTTGTTTTCATAGGTGCTTTGTGAATGTGACAAATAACAAAGAGCCCTGAGATCCTGGCAGAGGAAGGCACAGCAGGATATTACAGCTGGATGGCAAACAAGCTCCAGTTTGGAGTAACTCATCACTTTTCAGCAACAGCACTGCTAAATATTTACCATTAGTTGGTGTTTTAGGATGGCAGAGCTTCTACCAGCACTCCAAGATGCACTTCTGAGGAAAAAATCTTATTTTGTTTCACAGAAAACCAGACAGGCTCGCTACAGAAACATGAATCTAAAAACGCCATGGAATCACAGAATAATTTGGGATGTAAGGGGACTCTGAAGACCACCCAGTTCTACCTCCCTGCCAAGGGCAGGGACACCTTCCACTATCCAAGGTTGCTCCAAGCCCCATCCAACGTGATACTGAAAAATTCCAGGGGTGAGGCAGCCACAGCTTCTCTGGTCAACCTGTTCCAGTGCCTCACTATCCTCACAGCCAAGAATTTCTGCCTCACATCCAATCTAAATCTACTCTCTTTCAGCTTTAATCCATTCCCCTTGTCTTAACACTGCTCGCCTTTTATTAAAAATAAAAATCCTGAAGTTAGCATTGAAGTTAATTTTCATGTTTAATTTTTTTTGTTACTGCTACGTAATGCCTACTGCTTTATGCTGTCTCAAGATCAACTGTGCTCCTTTGCCTTGAAAGAAGCATTTTATAGATGATTTTCTCCTTGGTAAACTTATCTGCAACAATACAGGCATGGAAAATACCTGATTTACTATTTTTCTTGCACCTCACTACTTCAAGAAGAAATATGGAAAATAAAGAGACAAAAAAAAAAAAAAAAAAAAAAAAGAGAATATAAGACCTTAATTTAGAGGAAAGTAAATGGTAACTCTGATTGTGTATTATTAGAGTATGATGAGGATTTATGCAAGAGGACACTGGTTTAGCCAGAAAAGCACTTAACAAAAGTGACTGAAGACATGCTTGCTGCTTGCATGACACAGCTCCCTCCTTCCAGCCTTTCTATCATCCAAACACATTTTATTGCCACCCCTTCTGCAACTCCTGAGCCTGAATTTTTGACTGAAGTTTAGATAAAACTTGGAGGCACTGAAGTGCACAGCACACCCAGCTCAGTAATCCAGGAAAAGATAAGACTTTTTGATGGGCTTGTTCTACCAACACCTTACTTTCTGAGAGGAAAGAGGAACAAAGGGAACAAACTGGCCAACACCACAAATGAGCCCTGAGAGATAAAAAATACCAGAAGAAATAATCTAAGGAAGGAAGATTGTTTCCTGACACAAGAAATAAAGTATATAGATTCTGAACTCTTGCTTACTTCTAATTCTGTATGCAAAAAAAAAAAAAAAATAAAATCAAAGCGAGTAAGGCATAACTGACTCATTTTTAATTCTGAGTCATCCCAAATCAGTGAATTCCTGTGTCAGACTATCTGTGCCCTCAAGAAGATAATGGAATATGGCAATTTCTAATCCACATAAGAATCAGGAAATTCACGCAGCAGGTAACACTAACAAGCCACCATTTTCACTTTATACTGAAAAAAAGAAAATTGTATCAAGCCCTCTCTATGGAATATAGTAAGAGTTCTGAAGAGAGTGGATAAGATAAGCCACTCTGTTTTAAAAGAAAAAAAAGCAGGGCAAGTCCTTTCCTGGCTTGTCCCCCTAGAATTACAGACCTTGAACTTGGAGAAAACAGATTTAAAGCCCTCTTGACAGCAGTAAGAGATAAGGGCAAACTCCTTTACACCCCATGCTGGGGGATACACACACAAACCTCATTCCAAACAGCACCAGCTCTGCTCCTGGTGCCACAAGGCAACAACTCCTCACCTTCCCCTCACACTTCCATTTTATTATTCCAATAATTCCAGTATTCCAATTTAATATTCTACAAAAGCAAACATGCTGGGGTTTATGTAATAACTGCCAGCCTGTCATTCACTCCACGGGGTTTGGAGTTTTAACTCCTGAAGGATGCAATCCTAGAAAAATTAATGTATTCCAGGGGCTTGGAATACTCATATTTCTGGGGCATTTATCACAGAAGTATTTAGCACAGTGGTTTTAAATCTTCTAATTTTATGAGGAGATTCGAACTGCTCAGCATTTTTCTTAAAATTCTTGTTCCCAGAATTACCAAGTTACATAAGAATCTCAGATGCCAATAATGAAACATTTTCTAGTCTCCAAGGTAGCACAGAAACGCCAGAAATTTGTCTGACATTCCTCCCCCTTCCAAAAAAAACCCAGCAGGCACATAAAAAGAACTCAGAGTGTTATTTATAAAATCTCATTAATTATCAATTATTGGAATACTAGTAGCCCAATTGGTCCTGAATGCTTGGTGAGGAATGTTGTTGATAATTTCCATGAATTCCTGCCAGGTCTTCTTTATCCAGGCAAAGAAATAGAAGAAAGAAAAAAGAAAAAAGAAAAAAGAAAGAGAAGAAATAATAGAAAAAGAAGGGGGGAAAAAAAGCAAGAGAAGAAAAAAGCAAGCAAGAGAAGAAAAAAGCAAGCAAGAGAAGAAAAAAAAGAAAAAAAGAAAAATAAGAGAAAAAAGAAAAAGAAGGGAAAAAAGAGAAGTGGTTTGCATCACAGTTTTCCAGCCCTTTTAAGATTACAAGTACCTGATGTTTTTATTAAATTAAGTATCTATGGCTTTAATAAAACACATGAATTAAACCAAGATGTTTCTTCCCAATATCACGGCATCAACCACTATGGGATCAGCATTTGGAATAAAATCAGCAGGAGCACTTCCCCATCAATGACAGCAATATACAGCTCTGTTAATTTATTGCTCATTATTATTCATCATTACTCTGGCTCAAAACAACTTTCAGGAGAGGAATAGCTGGGAAACTTTGGGTTTTTTCCTCAGCAAATATCTATGTAAAACATAAAAATGAGGCATCTGAATTATCTGTTCCCAATTACGAAGCCTGTTTATATGGCCCACAAATTCTCCTAAAATACACAAGTAGATTTTAAAAGATTAACACACACATTAAATAGTCCAAACCCTAGCTAACATTTAAATATTGGTGTCTTAAAGCTATTTTAAGTAAAGAGCAGCAGTAGAGACGAGCGTGAAACTGGCTACAGGTCTGGAATCTACCAATTATCTGGGTTAGTCCCATGGAGGACAGATGGATGTCCAGTGAAGTATCCAAGCTTCTTGAGCTGCTCACAAAATTTCCCTTATCTCATAATTTGCTATAGATGGAACACCAGCACCAAGTCACCTGTGCCTGCCCCTAGATTAGGACAAGAAAATTGGAAAAATTTCTTTTCTCTCCCTCTCAACCTCTTCACCCTGGTTTCAGACCAAAAGCCTCCAAAATGCTCTGCACAGGCGTGTTGTAAAACTAACTTTAGGTGTTTAGTAGAGTGAAAAAGGGAACCATTTTGGGTCTTTCTGCAGAACTAAAGCCTCAAACTGCAGTTCTGCTCATTTGTATTTTAATCCAGTTTGTGTGCTGGTATTCCAGCAGCATATGGCAGTGTGTATTGCAGTTGGAAGAGCTTCAAGGAGGAGAAGCAGCATCATTCTAAAAAACTGCTTATATACCAAATCAAGTTGTTTCTTTTTTTTTCAAGTGAGTTTCACTGAAGTCTTTAGGATGCTCATCCTCTTCTACCAACACAAAAACCCCTCCACATCCAGCACCAAATTTGCTATGCCCAACTATCTTTAGACTGTTCTCTGCTTTTTATGGCAGAACACCAAGAAATAACAACCATGAAGGAAGCTTAAGTTCCCTCTTTAGAACCACGATGATAAAAAGAAGATAAGGTCTTACTACTTGCTGTTTGGAATTATTCCAGCAATTAGGAGACTCTAGATAAATTTCATCTCACTTCAAAAATCAGATAACCAGGTGAGATTAATCTTAATCCAGCAGGATTACATGGATAACACTTTTCACAATGCTAGTTAGGTGAAACCTGCAGTTCCAGGGGAACCAGAGCTCTGAAAACCTGCAGAACAGAAGGTATTTGCATTACAAATCTGAGCAGGAGTTACTGTAAACCAGCCACATGTTGTACCACTGCCAACACCTCAGCAGAGCTTGAAATCCCACGTCAAAGTGTCTAAAATAGACAACACCAGAAACATCATTCCTGAAATAACCTTAGGACCTTACAGAAGGTGAAAACAGACAAATTGAAAGAAACAAACTCTCTGAATAAACACCAACCTGATTATTCACTGTCTGCTGAGGAGTCCTGCCCCACACTTAAAGCAGTGCAGAGGCTTTCAGGCCTTGGTACCAACAAAATCTTACCACTGATTTCAGTGAGATTTCTGCCTGAGCAAGGACTGTGGAGTCTTTCCCTTCAGAAGTGGTCAGAAACTAACCACAAATTACTATATCTGAAAAAGGTGAAACATCCCCCTGCAAATTGTACATGACCCCTTGTTTCAAACCAGTTATCCCAAGTACTCAGTACAGCCCCATCTGTGGAGCAGACAACTCCTCCAGTGAGTATTCTCCCAAACCACAAGAATCTTGTGTTAATTTTCCTTAATTCTTGGCAGACATTAACTGAAAACACCCCTCATCCTCTCCATCCTGACACCATCCCTGAATATTTGCATTCAATCCATGCTTATTTGATGGGAACAAATAAACACCGAGCTCTTAGCATCCTTCAGTGCTCCATAAAAATATTGTCTTTCCCCAAATTAACATAACAACGAGATCAGTAAATGCCACTGGTGAAGCAAACACCTGCTCTAAGGTTTGGTGGGCAGAAGAGTTTTTCAACCCTGCCAGAAACCAAGATCAGCTACCACTCAGCTGGAAGAAACCCCAGCCCTACATTATGTAATCTACATAGTTTTCAGACCAGTCTGCATTCTTACAGAGCCCAGAATTGAGGAGGCTACAGACAGAACAAAAGAGAACAGAAAGAAGTTCATTAACCTCAGCCCAGAGGCTGCTGGAGAGTCTGTATTTGCACTCTGAGGCTGGACTGCCCACTCACCCACACAAACCTGAGCACTGCAACCTCGTAATATCGAGGGTAAAGCACCACAAAATTTCCAGCGAGTCAGATCACTCCTTTATTTGGATGAACAACTACTACCAACTAATAAGCTAAAAGACCCACTTCAGGGTTGGGTTTGGGTTTTCCTTTTCTTGGTAGTGTGTGAATAAGTCCAGACACAAACTCATCTTAAAAACTCAAGAACAGCTCAACTGGCGCTGCCACTGACCATAGTGAACGAGCAGAAAGTGGTAACACCCAAATTCAATCTGACCTTTCAAGACACATTCATCTCACCCAGTTTCTTCTGTTGAGTATGCTGGGGTTTTTTCTCATTTCACAGAATCACTGAATGGTTTCAAATTGGAAGGGACCTTCAAGTCCATCCATTTCTAACCCCCTGCCAAGGGCAGGGACACCTTCCACTATCCCAGGTTGCTCCAAGCCCCGTCCAACCTGACCTTGGACAATTCCAGGGATGGAAGAGCCACAGGTTCTCTGGGCAATCTGTGCCAGGACCTCCACTCCCTCACAGTAAGTAATTTATTCCCAGTATCCAATCTAAACCTGCTCTCTTTCAGTTTGAAGCCATTCCCCCTTCTCCTGCCACCCCATGTGTTTGTAAATAGTCTCTGAAATGGAATTTATACCGCTAGAAATACAGTCTCTGAGTACATGCCCAAACTTTGCACTTATTTATATGAGAAGGAAGAAAAACAGGTGAAACAACCAAGCATCCAAGTCAACCCAAGCTGTTCTTTGCAATCAACATTATTTTATAATATCTTTATATGTGATTTAAAATTCCACTCTCATTTTATCCTTTTAGTTCACCCACAGAACTATAAATTCTTTTCACCCAAAGAGACTCTGCAAGCCTTCTCCTTGCTTTTAATCAAGCGTCAAATTGCTCCTTATTAACCTTCATAATAACTGAAAAAACTCTCTAGAAGTGAAAACATTCACCAGTTCAAAACACTGATATACAAGGGTGGGATTTAATTCCCTCAATTTCAAATGACTGCACTGGGTCTGTGAGGATTTTGGGTGTCTAAATCCCTCACTACAGCGCAGGGAACACAGACAGCAGCTCATGTGAGCACACAGAGATGCTGACAGAAGGATGAACCAAACTGCTCATTCCACTTCACTGGCTGGGGCAGCATCCTCCAGTTATTGCAGCAGGATGAGAGCCACAACAAGGAGAACTTTTCTGGTAAAAACTTTCTCATGTCTTTTTGTCTGACGAGAGGATCTCAAAGTGCATGGAAGCCCATGGAGCTCAAACTTTCTTCCTTCCAACAAAAGCACATTAAGAAAGAAAAGACACAACACCAAATTCAGCAGGACAGAGAGACTTCCCAGTTCCAGACAATGCCCCATCCCTGGAAGTGTCCAAAGCCAGGTTGAACAGGGAATGGAGCAACCTGGTCTAGTGGAAAGTGTCCCCACCTGTGCCAGGGGGTAGAACTGGATGGTCTCTGATGTCTCTTCCAACTCAAACCATTCTGTGGTTCTGAAACTTCCCCATGAAGCCCCATGAAGGTACCTGACAGTTATCAGCATCCAACATCACCTCTTGAAATTACAGTGGCCAAACTGTAGGATTTTGGAGACAGATAAGTTCTAGCTACAGTCACTGTGATGTAAACACTGCATTTTTAAGACATTATTAATTAGCACTCCTCCAAACTCTGAAAACCCAGAGCAGAGGCAAGACTTGACCCAGTCCTGACCTGTGTACAGGATCTTCACTGCTGAAGAGTGGCTGCATTACTGATTACAAAGCACTCAAGTTCAGTACTTGAAACAGTAGTTTTCTCTATTTTTAGCTGTGCAACTAAAAAAAAAAAATCCCCGCTTGAGCATGAGGGTTGGACCAGATGACCTTAGTCAGGTCCTCAATAAGCTCAAGCATTCTGTGATGAAGAACCAAGGAAACTGCTTTAAAGAATACTCAAATGAACAGGCAAAAAAAGGTGAAGGTATTAAGGGGGTGACAGCTTGCTAAAGACCCCACACTGCATGTGGAAGAATAGAGTAAGAGCAACTTAAAACAAAATAAAGAACAATATTAAGAAAGTGTTCAAAAGCATGTCCTTCAAAAAGAGAAGTCATCCTGTGATTCCAGGAAAATGTAAACACTTCAACAAACTAAAAGCAAAATTTCAAGTTGAAAAAAAAAAAAAAATACTGAGAACTGATGTGTTAAGAGGAAATTTCATCAAATACACCAGAAGGGTGAAGCCTATGAGAAAGCCTGCTGGGCCGGTAGGTGACAAAAGATAAAAGGCTCGACAGGACAAAGCTGTGGGGAGTGGGGAAAAAACCTCAGAAATACTTCTTTGCCACATGAAAACCCAGATGAACTCACAGTTCAGTACGTAACAGCTCAGGGAACTTCCAGCTCTGGCGCCTGCCTGCAGAGGGGACCAGGAAAGAGGATCCTCTCCGGGAAGCTAAGCACTGCTCACTGCCAAAGCCTACCAGGAATTACACAGCCAGGAGCACGTGGATGTAGCCAGATTTCTAAGGAAACCAGAATATTAAAAATACCAACTGATGGACTGCAATCTGTAGGTCACAGGCAGAAGGGTTCTGAAAGAGCTCTGTGGATGTTGGGAGTCCCTTAAAGTTACCAACTTCTCCACAGGATCTTGAAGAAAACTCAGCTGTAGAGCAGAAAGGAGGAAGGGCTTGTTAACCATCAGTTAATTTGCATGCAGAGAAAACAGCCCCTTATACACACAAATAAAATCATATTCCTGTACAGGTCTGGAGTTAGACCTCTCTCATTTAACTGAACAATAAATTATGCTGGAAAGGACACACTGTGAGGTCACGGGTCTATTACAGATAAACCAGCAAGTGCATCAAAACAGCTATCCTCTGTTTTTTCTTCCAGCTAGTTATTATACAGCATGACTGGGAGAGAAAACAGAAGATGAAATTCAAGTAGATTAATTCCAAGGCCCTGTATATAGAAAAAAGCAGCCAGCTACACACTGAAAATGAGGGGTTCTAAATTAGTTTTTTTCCTGATTAGGAGAGACCTTGAAGTCACTGCAGATAGCTTTGTGAGAACACAGTTTTCACAGGGGTTGATAACAGGAGCAGTGAAAGAGCAGACAGAATTTCAGGAGCAATTAGGAAGGAACAGAGGTGGTAAGAGGAAGCAGCAGTGGGACATTGGGACATTGCATTCATGTGCAGCACATTTGTGCCCTCAACCCTCCACTTCCCTAAGCTGCAGCTGCAGGACACCATTGGAAAAAATATTTTATGCTACAGATCCTTTAAATCTGGCCCAGTTTTACATTAGACATTTACTATGTTAATGTTAGAAAACAAGAGCAAGTAACAGCTCTACTGCTCACGCAATTTCCTTAATCATCTAAAACAAGCCTGTATTTATGATTGTGGAGAGTTATTCTGTTGCCTAATGTCTCTTATTCAATATAATTTTCTGTTTACTGGCAATGCCAGAGAGTGACAAACCAGCAGGTTCCAACCAAGTTGCTTTAGAGACTAAAAACCCAGAAGCTGAAAAATGCTGTGAACAAAGCAGGTGTGGACCTTTTAAACATTAAACATCACCCTCAGTCATCCAAAAAGGAGAATCCTTTGCCCACCCTGTCTTTCAAAGGTGAAATTACAAATAGGCAGCACTGGAACACTCTGCCCAGGGAAGTTGTGGGGTCAAAAAATGTGTGGATATGGCACTTGAGGACATGGTTTAGTGATGAACATGGTGGTGGTTAAGGGTAGAACTTGGTGATCTTAGGGGTCTTTTCCAACCTTAACCATTCTCTGATGAAGAATGACATTAGATCTTACATATTATTATCCATTCCGACAAAATATTTTACAGTGACTCCACATTTACAAGTGTACCAAAACAGCACAGTGATTTTACCACAAATTCAGCTGTGCCACGTGCAGAAGTGGGCAAACCCACTCTGCTTTTGGCAGGACTTGGTGCCATTTCAGCTCTTCTTTCCACAGGGATCTGAGCTGGGATCTGTTCCCAGCACTGCTCAATGAATTCATAAATGACATGAAAAGGGCTCAACAGTGAGATGACAACATCTGCTGATGATAGTAAAGTTATTCACAATAGCAAAGGCAGTAAATAAGTAGGAAAAACCAAAAAGAAATGTGTGCAGATTACTCACTGGACATTAAAATATATAAATGAAATTCAGGAGTGAAATTATTGAGGAATCTCAATGAAATTAAGCGTGAAGCAGGATGAGTGGAGGTGGAGTAAGTGTCCCTATTTCATGTGCAGGTCAGCAGGCTTGGAACTGACTCAACACTTGCAGCAGGCTGAGGTCCAGAAAATTATGACTGTAATAGAAATAGTTATGTATTAATTATTTAAGTCTTTTCCAGTGCAAGCAGAGGATTTTAAATGGAGTTCAGGCTCAGAAGTTAAGAGAAGAATATGAGTCCTCACTGAACAGGTTGATGTGTTCAGCTAGGGAACCACAGAGCTTTACATTTCCCAGTACTTCTCATTAACAAATTCCAAAAGACAATTCCAGTAAACACTGCAAAGGAAAGACATCCAGCTCAGTCAATCCAAGCACTAGAGATGTCTGGAGAATGAAGGGTGTGCAGAAAGAGGATCCTGTTCTCCTTCTGTTGCTGTGCTCCTCAATAACCCCCTGTGGCCACTGATGGAGACAAATCACTGCTCTAGGTGAATATTTGACAAAAGTTGCTTTTCTCCTCTTACCTTCACTGCCTCTCTGCAAGTTGTCAGACCTTTTTTATTCTATTCTGGACTTTCTGTGTTGTCTATGAGGGAAAATCATCTGAACTATGCTGGAAAAGCACATCCAAAATGCCCAGCAGGAGCAGCTGGAGGGGAGAAAGGGATTTCTTGCCTAAGCATAAGGTCTGACACCTTGTAAACAATTCTGCTTACATTAAAGTGGCAACACAGCTTTGCTCCCCATGAAACACCCATCCACCAAAGTGCAGAACCCTTCCCTCCTTCTGAGAGGAAAATCAAGCCTGGGCAAAAGGATCCATTCATTATTTGAGTTCCCTTTCTCACAAAGGTGACTTGAGCTCATTGCTCTTTCCCTGAATTTTCCTTACATTTTCACTGTAAGCACCTCTCGTTAGAAGGAAAAACTCCCTTTGAAAAATCCCAACCTGAAAAATTACCTGGATTTCCAAGCAACAAGGTGAAAGTCCTACCTATTCCAAGAAACAGTCCTAAGTCATTTAAAAACATTAATGGGTATTTTAATGACACTTTTACACGACCACACTGTAACTGACTCATGACACAGTTGTTCTGATGGTATAAAAATAGGAAAATATTAACCACTGTATCAAAATAATCTTTGAAAGAATTACCTTATCACTATTTCCCATTTCTTTCCTCTTGAAAAGACATCAAGTTACTCCAACATGGAGCATAACATAAATCTTCTGCTACAGAAAGAGAATTAGAAAGAAAATTTCATTTCTCTGGGTATATATAGCACTAATTCTAATTAGCCAAGGCTAATTCCAATAGCCAAGGCTACAGGAACAACTTCTATGTCAACAGGTACTGAATCACTTTAAGAGATTAAAATTCTTGAACAAATCACCACTTCTAACCTTCTACTCCCTTCAGTCCTGTAAAACATCCCAGGATAAAGATTATTAAAACATAACCTATATAGAGAACTTCAGAAATCAATTCTGCCTGGTCCCTGTATTTTCTTTCACACAGCACAGCTGCCTAAATTTAGCATGGATGTTTTTATTTCTCTTACAAGCTATGTTAACAAACTCCATGGGGCTCTTCACTACCCTTGATACTGAACCACAGGCTTGCAGATGAAGGCTGGGAAAACTGACAGGGTCAAATGTGTGAGTTGGGAAAAGGAGGGTGAGTAAGGGGGCTGTACCAATAATCAAGTGCAACTCCACTTAGCTCTGGAATGGGAATGGAATATGGACAAACAAGCATAGATTAATTAATTTTATATTCAAATATATCTAATTGCATACTTGAAGTTCCTGAAAGGTTTGCCAGCTAGGCTTGAATCAGCTGTCCAGGCTGAACTATCCATGGAGAAGATGGATTCCTTCCTAGAGGCACATTTTTTGAGACAAGTCATCCCCTCCAAGGGGGTCTGGAATAGGAACAGTCAGGAAGCTGTTCATCCTGCCTGCTGTTCACCACCGGCTTCAGCAGCACCTGGACATTTAAGCTTCCCACAGCATTTGAGGTAAAACAGAAAAATGGAGGTATTTGTATGTGTTTGGGCCGTTTTGTAGAAGTATCCAAGCTGAAACTCCTCTGTGTACACTCCTGGGAATCCTGCATTACTGTACCTGCTATTGCATTAGGCTTCCACAAATAAACCCAATTCCACCTTTGAGAGTTATTCATGCTGCTTGGAAAGATCAAGGCTCTGGATCCACACACACCAACTACCTTCACTCTACTTCCAGAGTGTCTCAATTCCGTATCCTCCTCGCTGTCCTTGGTGCAGACACTTTGCCAGCACCCTCCTTCCACATGTGAAAGCAGCATTTGCCTGGAAAACTCACTTTCCTCAGCTCCATACTGAAAGGAATTAACAGGCTGAAGAATTACTCCAAAAAGAAAACCATTCTGGCATTTGAGATGTGGTGACAACAAACCAATGAACAGGAAATCATGGATTAGGGTGGGAAACTGCAGCTCTACTCAGCTGGTACCTGGAAGTATTTGAAATTAGGGAACCTCTGTAAAAGGTGAGAGTTGTTACAAGATAGGTTCTATTTATATTCCCTCAGATCACAGAGCTGCCACCACACACTTCTTATTTCTTCTTGGACCCACCATATCTAAAAAACAATGATCCTCTTGTGCTGTGGAAGGGATGGAATGTGAAATCCCATCCACATCCCAAAAGAATCCCACAAACATTTTGGCAGGAAAAATTTATTATGTAAAGCCCAGATGGCATCCCAAATATTTCTACTTCAAAATTTAGAACTCTTTTTTTCCCCCCTTAAAATAAATTACACAAAAGCATCATGCCTAAAATTAACTGTACAAGAGCATCAGGCAAGGTAACCAGACTTAACTGAGCAGTTATTTGGACTATGGGAAGAACGGGAATGTGGTTTTTCCCCATTTAACTCCATTGTCAGAAATGAATAATATTTTTCTATTCAACTATATTTGAATGACTGGCAGAGAAGGAAAATGTAATAGGCAGATACATCCAGTAACATAAAATACTTGGAGAACTTTTCCAGTTATCTGAAGTCTAACACCTTTGCCATCAGCTTCTGTAGCAACACTTAAAACTTCCAGAACCCAATTTGCCATTGCTTCTTTTGCTTAATATTTGGTTTTTTTCCACCATGCAATTTCAGCTCCGAATCTGGGAATATGGGACTTCAAAATGGTTCTAGCTTCTGCTTCACCAAAGCAGCAAAACCTGATTATCAGTTTGGGACTCAGCCACTGCCCACCCTTTAAGCTCTGGGATAAAGATCAATCCCTGATTCCGACTGTCATTTTGCAGTGAGCCCACTCCTAGATTCCTTTTATATCTATCACTTCACTGAATGCCAAAGAAATCTCAGTGTGCTTGGCATGAAGGCTGCACTTCCTATATTTATGCTCCAACTAATGTATGCTCCATTTTAGTCCTTCCCAGCTCAAAATCATCCGAGGGAAGACGGCATGAAGTGCAGAACAGTCCCATGCAACTGTTTCACTAATACAAAATACTGATCACCCACACTGCCTTTCCATCTCCACCTTTCTCGTGCATTTTCTGCTTAAATCTACCCAAAATACTAACCCAGAAGGAACCATGGTCATTCCTACATAGCACACAGTCATACCAGATTTGTTGCTCCACCTCAAACTTCCAGACAATAAACCATCACTTTTTAATTGTACTACCTTAACTTTGCTGGCAGAAGCACATTTGATTCTCCAAGACGGATGAAAGTGAAACGCTCTCTCCAGGCAAAAATTCCTCATATCTGGCACACTAACACTTCATCCTTTTTAATTATTCCACAGGTGGTTGCCTTGGAAACTGCCAAGTAGCTCTTGGATTTGAGACACCCAGCATGAGACAGTAAGAAGCCTCTGCAGCCACGGCATTCGGATCCACGTTGGATGCAGTAGCAGGACACGGAACAGTCACAGAAAACCTGGAAGAGATGGTTAAAATTAACAAGCATTAATGACGCTGCTCCATTCTTCATATATAAAATACAAGGAATGCTGAAAGCCCCTGAACAGTGGATAAAAACCACATTTTAGAGGCATCTGCTCCCTTCAGCTCCCCAGCACAGCCCCGGATTTCACCTTCGGAGGACGGCACTGAAATGGAGATGCCGGGCAGAGCTCACGATCTCAGCTCTCAAGATCCAGCAAGATGAGACTTTTTTTTTTCCCCCCCCTCAGCTTCAAGAGAGACCTTCCTGAGTGTCTGGTCCAACTGCCTGAAATTCAGTGCTATTGTTTTGCTTTGAATAAAAATAGAGTAACTATAAATAGCTGCCATCGCGAATGCTGATTCACTGTATTCCGTATCATACAGCAAACTGCTCCCAACTTCACTCAGCCTGAAAAACTAGGAAAATTCTCTTTGCTTAAAACACAGCTAGAAGCCCAGCAAAGCACCCAATTCTGCATTTGTGCCGCTGGTTTGAAAGTACAAAAGATTTTCTTTTCCCTCTCTGATTTCTCATCATTTCAAAAGCTTATGATTTGCACATAAATATATAAATAAAAGCACCACAGAACCAAACCAAAGCAAAATCCTGTCATGTTTTCCATCACTGGTCAAAACTGTAAATTTCAATTTTTCAAAAATCTTTTTTGCTTCCACATTTTCACTTTTTGAACCAAAAAACAGATTAACATAAGCCTTAAAAAATTGTTTTCATTAAAACTACCCATGATGGAAATGGTCACTACTGCACTCAGAAGCCTCCTTATTTTTGCTAATATGATTAATATATCCAAGTCAGTAATTTCTTAAGACCTCACTCATACATAACTGCTTGGATTTGTTGTGTTACAAATTGCATGGCAGGACCTCAAGAGTAAGAAGTAGGTTTACTTTCACCTTTCCATGATGAGACACCCAAAAGACAAGAATAAGTTTGTTAATTCCAGAGCTGAGTTTTACTAGAACCAACTAGAGTAAATATATATTTATTGCACAGAAAAAAATTACAGCAAAGTAAGAGAAATGAAACTGTTTCTGAACGATCTCCTCGGGGCTCACTTTGCCCTTCCAGGGCAGGTCCTTCTCTCTTTCTTGCCTTTTTCAATCACTTGCTTGATTTAAAATTAGAATATTAAACCATTTCCTTTCTCTCTGTCACTGAACTCCACCAAGGACACAAAGCACATCTGAGTAGCGCTACACAGGCTGCCCCTTTCCTGGTGGGTTCCACAGTTTCTCCTTTCTTGCTTCCCCTTGCACATCCCTTTCAGTCACCTGATTTTCCCATTTATGAACAAGGTTTCTGAAAGACGACATGACAAAACCAAGCATTTTCCTTCCCTCATTCCCAGCAGTTTCAGAAGTGAGATCTGTTTAATCCCCTCTGGATTCAGTTCAGGACAAACACAAGTTTTGCCAATCCCCTAATTCCATCAGCCCAGGGCACACTACACTTGCCATCCACCTCCATACTCTGGGAGGGGAAACTGCCTCCTTTTCAGCCCATCAGGTTTGGCTTTTTAAGCATCTTTTGGGGATTTTTCGCACTGCAGAAGTGGCATTCCACAATACTGTGGAAAATCCAAAGCGTTTTCTCTGTTCCTCCTCTTCCTAATTACAGCTATAACCTCCTGCATGTCCTGCTAATGCAAGAGAAAACCTCTCCTCTGCCCCAGTTCCCTCAAGTGTCTCTGACAAATGGAGTCTCCAAAGCCTCAAAATGACCCTTTTATCACAGATGGTTCTTTCCTCGGAGGAGAGGTGGATTTTTCATCCCTGCCTCAGACATCTTAAACTACTCTCAAGCACATCCTCACTCTGCACTCGTGATCCCATTTTGTTGCTTCTCACAGGGCAGACAGGTGAACTTTATCTGCAGTGTTCACTCAGACCAAAGCTGGTGCCTGACCAATTTCCCTGTGTTAGCCCTTTTAACCTGCTGAGATGTTTTCAAAACCAGGGCATCCAGTCCTCAACAGGCACTGATGCCTCCCATTCTCATTTGCCTTATTCTCAGAGCAGTATCACCCTGAGATTGATCCAAAAGCTGTGCTGCAAGTCTTCTTCTAACTCGATTTAGATCCTACACCTTTCTAAAGGAATGCCTCAACAAGCTGATTTCTGGAGTCTGCCCCCACAGGAGGTGATGAAACCACTGCATCTTTTCCTTATCCTCATCATCTTAGAGTAAGTAAATAACTTTAAAGACTGTAAAACAATTCTTGCTAGCTTTTTTCCACTTTTTTTAATATAGAATTTTTGGATACCTCTATACGATGTATTTATGTTAAATATGCTCATTTTAACACTCTTCAGACAATCTGTTTCTGTGAGTGGCCCTACCTGTGCCACTTATCTCTTATCTCTGCCATGTTCCTCCTGCTCAAGCTTCTTAATCCCAGTTTAATCTCTGCCTATCTCATGACCTGACTGGACTCTTGGGCTCTTAGACTTCCTCTCTTCTTCACATAAAGGTCATGCATGGAAGCCACGGGATGAACTCAATGAAAAACTTGGATTTCTTTTGTTTTCTGTAATACTCATCCATATCAGGTGCTACCAAGACTTCTGGATCAACATGGAGCTCCACCAGCTGAGCTTCTGACCAACCCTTTGAAGAAAGGGATGTCACACTCTGCAATTCTTTTCCAGACTTCAGTGGAAGAGTGCTACTGACTCTTCAAAATACAAATAAAACTTTCTGTCTCAGCCTTCAGAGGAGACAGGTCTTTGCTCATTTCCAGCCCCCAAGCCCAGGACTACCTCAAGGTTTGTATTTTGCCTCTACCAGCCCTGCTCTGGGACCCTGAGTCACTGAGTGATGGAGGAGCTCTGCTCCCTCCTTCAGAAGGAGCATCATTAAACACTAAAAGCACTGTAAACTCCAGAGCTCTGTGTTATTAGTAAAATACATAAAACACAGAACTCGTGAATAGTAAAACTAAGAGCAAGATGAATAAAAGACTTTTAAGTAACTCCCCTGGTCCATTGTGATTTCTTTCTTTTTTTTTTTTTTTCCAGGCTTGTTCTCAATCCATTAACAGCCCAATTTCAAAAATCCCTGTGCATCCCTGAAATAAGTCTTTGTTTCCCTGTTTGAACATTTCCAAAGATCACTGGTTTTCCCCTTCTCAGTCTCCATTCCTGTCAAAGGCTCCTTTCTGACCAGTCTCCATCCCATCCTCCAAAAAGCTGCTTCCCAAAAATACCCTCAGATACTCCCAGGGAATGCTCCATCCCCCTCCCACCAGAGCCTTGCACCTGAAGGCAAACACAACACAACAAGAAACTTTTTCCCCCCACTGCGCTCAGAAGACACATGACAAATTCAAACACCAGTCGTGATGCATCCTACACTGGACTTTTCAAAAAGGCCCAAAAGGTCAGCTTGCCAAACCTTAATTACCAAGATCCAAGCTCTGCTTTCGCCGCGTCCCGCCGGTCTTCCAAGGCGAGGGCTGACCGCCAGGGTAAGGGTCAGCAACACGGGCAGCAGCGAGTGAGTGTCCCTGGTAATGTCCCTGGTAATGTCCCTGGTGTCAGGTCCACGCTCGCCAGGATCCTGGGACCCCAAGCCGCGGGTTGCAGCCTCCCTCAGCAGGCAGGCTGGAAGCTACCGCGGCTGCCGAAACTGTAGCAAAGCCAAGGGCTCCCGAGACGGAGCCACGACACTGAAACGAAGTATCGGGGGATGCGTGCTCCGTGAGCTCTGAGAGCCCGGAGTGCATCGGGCTTTTATTGTGGTCACAACAGCCAGTGGGATCAGGGCACCGAGGCGGGACCAGGGAGGGACAAGGGGAAGGGGACCAATGGAGAGTAATTCGGGGAGGGGGCTGAGAGAAGGACAAGGGGGAAAACCAACTATATCTCGAATACCAGTGAACATTCTGGAAACTGAGGGTGATTGACAAATGATTGACAAAACAAGAAACAAATGGGGAGAGGGCACACAGCCCACTAAAGATCACACCCTCTCTTGGGGCTAACCATTTTCCACTCCGCCCCAGGGGAGACCCGACTCCTTCTTGGGTCGGTCCCAGGCACTGTCTTTCCGAGGGCTGGCTTTAGGGGCTGCCACAACATCCCCTACATGATTTCCCTTTTTTCTCTGCAGAATTCCCTGTTTGATTCATGGAAGGCACGCTGAAGCCATGATCATGCTTCTTAGTGCAAAGTTTTATGTCCTGCTTTTGGTTTCAACCCCAGCTCAATGAATGAATGACCATTAGTTTTTTAGCTTCTCTAGTTGCAATTTATTTTGTTTTAATTCTTCAGAACTTGCTATGCATAGAAGTGATGCACAACCACGACCACCATTTTTAGCCAACTAGAAATTTGATGTTTCCTTGATAACTGTACTTTTGTATCTGCAGAAGGCACCCAGACAGCTTAAACCAAGTACAGAACTTCATTTTTAGTCAATGTTTCAAATACTATATACATATATATATATAATACATGTATATATATGTATATATATAGTAACTCATAGATACAGTAGCAGATTGGAACTGTACAGAGTCCAGCTGCCCACTTTGGAAGACTCCAAAACCACTGGATTAATATTCCAGAAGCAATTCATCATTTGAGATTCTTTAAAAAAAAACAAACAAACAAAAAAAAAATCCAAACAACTTCTATTTCAGCATTGTTTACTGATTTTCTCTTCTAATATCCATTATTTTCCACCTGAAAAGAAATGAAATGGTATTTTAGCAGAAGGTGTCAATCCTGGATATCTTTTTTTTTAAAAAAGCTTGTCAACAATTTTTAATGTTTTACTATTTGACTCGTAATAAGGAAAAAATAGGAGCAATCTTCTGAAAACTTTGATGGCTGGCAAGAATCCTATCTCTTCACAAAAAAAAAAGAAAAGAACCCATCTTGTAAAGAAAATTTTTTGTTATTTGCTATGATGGGTTTTTAAGGTTTATTTGCAAATGTTTGGTAAATAAAAAGGCACCTTTCTCTTAAATTATTTTGAAGTACAAACAACTAAAGCAGACCACAAAGCCTTCTTTAAACTATTCCACCTCCAGTGAAGACCAGCACAGTTTGGCTGCTTTACAGCTTTACCAGGGTAATACACATCTGCACAATGAATACTGAAACAAAGACAAAAAAATAGAACAAAAAAAAACACCCTTTGCTGTCTTCAATAAAAACCTAAAGTAAGAATTTTAATTAAAAATATGGGAATTTCCCCTATAAAACCTGCAGGTGGCCAGAAAAAAATTCAGCCAAGGGAGCTTTTCCACAGATTCAACGACAAGATTTTTATAAAATAGATGTAAACAGAATAATCAGGACACAAAGCACTGCTTGGGACAGGACTACTCTAGATCAGATGCCAACCAGAAATTAAGTACAGAGGGAAGTAAAAAAGGTAAGAAAGGTATCAAAGTTAGGAGGCTCAGTCAGTAAGAACAAAGACACCTGAAGAAGGGAACCACAGAATTATTTAGGTTGGAAAAAGACCTCCAAGTCCAACCTTGAACCCAACACTGCTGAGGTACAGCAGTAGAACATCCACGGGACAACTGTGGCCAGGCAACTTTGAGAAGCTTCAATTAAGGCAGCCCAAAATCAGATGGTCACTTTGAAGTTGTTTATGAGTTGAATGTACACTTGGTCAGACCTCAAGGGAAAAGGTTTCCACTTAGGTGGTGGCAACAGCTCTGACAACCTGGGCTGCCAGGGGCTCCTCAACAAAAATGGAAGGGGAAAGAAGATTCCTCTTGAAAAACAAACCTGTACAGCTGAGTTCATCAGTTCCCATGGTTAAAATGAGATCTGTACCAGTTAAAACCTGTGAACTCTTGCTGAAGTAATTCACAACCAGATTATCCAAAACCAAACCCATGTCAAAAGAAAAGGGAGTATTTTTCAGTCTGAAATACACTCTGTGCTACCAGAAGAGACATGGAATCAGAGTGCTGAATAGTGACTTTGTGCTTCAACCATTCAGCACCGTTGCTTAAACACGACTGGAATCATTTGGCAAGAAAATCCAGGCCAATTTTATGTAACAACTTTCACTACAGTAAGAGTTACTGGTAAAGTGAAACGCAAGCAACAAAAATTATTTTGACAGTACTAAAAAACCAATCAGTCAACATTTTCAGCAGTATCTGGAAAAACATCTTTTTCCATCTATGGAGAACTACATCAGAATGTGATGCTCCAAGAGATGGGTATATCCTGAATTTCCAGTTCATAACTCCACAGGGACACCTCCAGTGTTTCGTGGTGACAGAGACATTCCCTTGCCCAGACTGCACCATCTTTTGTTGCTGGGGTTGACTTGCCCTCAGATGTTGTTCTTTACAGCTTCAACTCTTTCTTCCTCTATCTCAGAAAACCTCACTCTTCCTCACGCTACAGAGGGACCACATTAAACTAATACAATGTTGGTATGATGCACATCTCAGATTTTTACAGGCTGAAGATGCTGTCCTCTAGTTACAAAGCAAGATAAAGTATTAAAAACATGAGAGCTGGCACAGAGATTTCTTACCAAATGCTCTCCTAAGAGAAATAATCATTCAGTTGAGAGAAAAAAATTGTTTAGTGTGAAGTTCACCTGGTTGAGCACTAAATATTGTTTAACAGCTGGTCTTAAGATAAATATCAATTTGTGTCTTTAAAGCAGAGTCTATTTTTTGAAAAAAATTAACTAAAAACAAACAACACATACTGAGAATTTCCACGTTCAACCTGCTAACACTCAGACTAATTTGCTTCATATAAGCCCTCCAGTAAATCCAAAGCCCTTTTCCCCTGTGTATTAGCTACCAATTACTACAAACACAGATACTAAAAACTCAACAACAAAATAAATGTTAATACCTAGATACCACTTGCCTCTGAACAGCTTTTGTTACATCAAATAACTGGGTTTTTTTTTTTTCATTCCAGCATTCTGATGCACACCTGGTTGTAAAGTTTTGGCATTTGAGGATGAACCCAGAAATCCACAGACACTGCTGGCTGCAGAGCAACACAAACCACCACTATTCCCACCAGAAAAGGGCCAAGAACCAACATCATTCCCACCAGAAAAGGGCCAACAACCAACAGCTGGAAGCAACTCTATGAATTCACCACCTGTTGCTGAAGCCACCTTTACCCATTTCTCATCCCTGACTGTTCATTCCCCCTTCATGCAGCTGTGCCATGAACCAGATCTTGGTACTGACCCTGGACAAATCTGATTTTGCTGCTTTTGTGGCTGGTTCTGCAGTGGGTTCACCCACAGCTGTAAGAGAACCAAGGGCCAGCTGGCATCCAGGCAGGAGCTGGGGGATGCTGACTGCTTCTTTCACCAGTTCTGCCAGTTCATGCCAGCTTAAAATTCCCATGAAACTGTGCAGAATTAGGCATATCCAAATTAGAAATGCGGCAAAACACAAAAAAAAAAAAAAAAAAAGAAAAAAAAAGAAAGAAAGCATAGACTGTTTGTCCCATAGAACAAATTACCAAGAGAGATGGTGAAATCCTCATTTTTAAGTAACTCCCAAATAAGCCAGCCTGCCCTTCTGAAAAAAAACATTTTCAGCAGATGCCTGATAATTTTTTCAATTTTTCAGTTAAACATAAGCTACTGAGCTCAAAACAGGGAGTAACAGTTACACATAATGACCTGCAACACCCTAAATGTCAGACTAAATTACCCAACAGTTCCTTCTGCCTCCCATCTCTGAAAGGCAGACATATTTTAGTTCCATCCCCAGCTCTGTCAGATCAGCAGGCTTTAACAGTTTGAAACACAAGAGTCAAATTTAATGATATCCCTGCTTGGAGCAAGTCCAGGGGTTGAATCTGATTTCTTCACATAGAAACAAGCAGCTCTTAACATTTGATCTGGAATTCGTACCTCGTTAGGAGGGAAGCAGCAGAAGCCTCACCCGTTCCTGGTTCCAAAAGCTGGTGATGAGGGAGAAGGAAAAGCAGGAAGAAAAGGAGATGTGCTGTGCTAGAGCTGGTCACCAACCCCGTCAAAAACCCTCAGCTGTGAGTGCAGGGAATGATAATTTTGCCTGCCACGAGCAGACAGCTCCTGTGAGTCGGGAATCTTCACGTTCAGAAGCTCTAAGGAGGAGGATCAAATCAGAAACCTTGGCTTTCAGCATCGTTTTTCGTGCCTCAGTATGTTATGGGTGAAGGGAGATGCCTCCTCTCTGCCTCAGTAACTGTGTAGTATTTCATCCTTTGCAAATTATAAAAAAAAAAAAAAAAAAAAAAAAGAACCCTCTAAATTTACAAGACGTGTAGCACTTGGCAGGATTTCATAACTGCTGAGTGACTGAGATGAGCTCATTTAGCACAATTTTGAAATAAATGTATTATTTTCTAGAGCTGAGCCCATACATTCTGCAAGGCAGTGGGAGAGGGCAGGGATGATGCAGAGCATGGCCCCAAGAGCATGGCCTGCTGCCAGTGCCCACACACACTTATCCCTCTCTTTTCCAGCCTCTGTCACATACACACACACCCCCTGGGAAGAAACAATCCGCTCAGGGCAAGTGGGAGCATTTTCCCAGCGCTGCCAACTTCTGCCAAAACCCTATTTTCACTTTAAAATAAAGACAGTGCTCGTTTAACTACAAGATCCTTGACTTACATAGCAACACCTGTCAGAGAAGCAGAAACAAAACAAGCAAGGTGGGAATCAGGATTTTTTTTTCAATTCTCTCCTGCTCTCTGTGTGCCCAGGAAAAGTGGAATTTGGGACTACCATGGGCAAACTGCAATTTTAAATCCTTCATGCAAGACTGTGGATTGGAGGAGAGTGGTCAAGAACAGGATAGGAACCAAGTGCTGGGACAGCCAAGCCCATCACTTCTCACACACTTGATGCTTCTGGCTTTACACACCTTAAAAACCAGCTGTAAAGGAAGACACTGCACAGAAATATCTTCAGCAACACGAGGCTTTGAAGTCCTTTTATGCTTTCTGCAAATTCACAGACTCAGTTTAGATCTGCTCCTTTAAGTAGCTCAGGTGTGGGATTTAAGACAAGCTCCTCAGCTGAATGCGCTGCATATCACAATCAGCATAAAAATAAATTGCTAGAGATTCCTCATCCTATTATTTGTATTAGTCAATAATACTAACTAGGTTTCACAAAAAAAAAAAAAAATACTTTCAGTGTTGTTCCTAACAACCCAAAACAAAAAAATAGCATTTCAGTCTTTCAGAAAATTAATATCTGAAATTATCAGCCTCCAGTACATGTATGAAACCACCCAGTTAAGAGATACCAGCATCCTAAGGACGACTGAGAAAGAATTTTTTCTGCAGTTTAATTCCAATACCGGCTGCCAGACTGTGTAAGAGTGAGATTGAGCAAGCCAGGGGGACAAGTGGCAGCCTACTCATGTACCAGGCAATTCAGCAAGGGCTGAGAAACAGGACAAATTAACCCATTTTCAGCTTGGGCTGATCTGGTTATATCACCAAGCCGAGCTAAAACCAGCTCAGGAATCAGAGCAGAGTCACTGCTGCTGCTGAGCAAGCACATAAAGGAGGCCAGAGGCATCAATCAAATTCAAGAGGGAACTGTGTAGGTAATAATCACATAAATAGGGATGTTTAGGGATAAAATAAGCAAGACTTTTTTTTTTAATATTTATTTTTTTTGGTAAATAGACATTTTAAAAAATCTACTATGGAAGGATCCCTGTTTGATCAATGCTGACAACACATGGATAACACTGGAATTCTCTCCCTGCACTACCGTGTTTATACTCCAAGTAATGCAAAGGTCAAGAATGAACACACCCAGAGCACAAAAGACACCCACTCTTGTGCATTAGAGAAATATTTACTCAATTAGTCATGAAGAAGTTAATTTGCCCCTTGAATGACTGAAAATACCTTAAAATTGCATCAGTTTTCCCTTTGCTATAAAATAATTAAAGGCCTAAATCAGTTCCACAAGAGAAACTCATTCCTAACCACAACTAAGGCATGAGCACCGCATGATCCCCTCATGGAAAAATAATTATATTGATTTAAATAAAACAATGAAATTATTGTTAGTAATAGTAGCTGCAAGCTTGCAGGAATTTACTACTTCAAGCAAAAATTACCAGCATTTTAAAAAATTTCAAGAGAAATTCTATATAAAACCACTTGATTTGAAACAAATCGTGCCCTTTTGTGAGCACCACAGTAAGTTATACCCAACTATTACACAAGTATTAAACTAACCCAGTTTTCCTTTATGTAAGTTGCCAAGAGAATGCTCTTTCTCTTCACCCTTTACTGATTTCCAGAAAAAAAGGTCTTGAAAAACTGCTTCTGCTAGAATTACTGGAGTCTGAAGTATGACCAGTAATTTACAATCAGCAAAGGACATGCCTTATCCCTAAAAATTGAGAGATAAAAATATTTTTAAATCGAAGTACAAAAATTTAAGAAAAAAAAATAAAATCACAGTAGTCATGGCAACCCCATTCCCTTTCCTTCTGCTCACCCATGTCATCAATATGATACCTAAAATAATCCACGGTAATTAAACTATCTGCAAGAGACATCAACTTGTGCAGAAAATAATTCTAGAAGAACTTACACCAAAAACTGTCGTGGTTTAATGCCAGCCAGGAACTAAGTTCCACACAGCCCCTCACTCCCAGCACAGGGGAGAACTGGGAAAAGTTAAAAACCGTGGGTTGAGATAAAGAGCAGTTTAATAATTTAAATTAAGTAAAGTATCATTGTAATAATAGTAATGAGAAGGGAGATAATAAAAAGAGAGGAAACAAGTGATGCACAAGTCATCAGTCACTCACTGATGCCCAGCCCATCCCAAAATACCACTGATTCCTCCTGGATGACATCCCCCAGTTTATATACTGGGCATTATGGAATATCCCTTTGGCCACTTCAGGGACATTGTCACAGTCATGTCTTCATCACCAGAGCCTGGGAAATTTGAAGTCCTTGACTTGGAATAACCACTCCTAAGCAGGAACCAAAAACATCAGCGTGTTATCAACGCTGTTCTCACACTGAATCCAAAACACAGCACTGAACCAGCTAGTAGGGAAAATTAACTATTCCAGCCAAAAACAGTACAGACTTGTTAGTCTGACCTCAGCTCCTGGAAAAAACATGGAGAGGATCATACTGGGTGCTGCTGAGAGTCTTCTGAAGAACACAACTGCCAGGCACCATCAACACAAGGTAATTAATTCGATATCCAGCTATGACAAGGTCAACTGCCCAGGGAATGAAGGGGAGGAAGGGGATTTAGTTTTTTCTGGATTTCAGTAAGGTTTTTGGTACTCCCAGCATCCTCCTGTATGAGTTGTAAGGGATGAGCAGGTTCATGGTGCTCTGGGTGACAAACTGGCTGAAGAGCAGAGCTCAGAGAGGTTCCAGGTGCCTGGGGACTGTCACCAGCATTGTTCCTCAGGGATCAGCCCTAGGGCAGTCCTGTTCAATGTGTTTATCAATGACCTGGATGTTTCAGCCCTTTAGCAAGCCCTCAGTTGCTCAAGCAGCTGGACCAGACAATCACTGTAGGTCCCTTCCAACTGAAATATTCTGTTCTATGCCAACATTTACACCTGGGTGTAAAGCAAGCACCAAGTGGGAAAGATCCCACCTAATCCTTTCAGCAGGGCACTTAGTGCCCACCTAAACCTTCCAATAAAATTTCTAATTTCACCAATATGACTCAATTTTTACTTTTCCTCCCATTATTTCAACAGCAGGTGACACGTCCAGAGATGGTGAAAATCATTTGGGAACATCAGAGCACAGCCCTGTAATTCTGTACCTCTTTAATCAATTCACACAAGTATTTTAAGACTACAGTCAATTGCACTGCAGAGTCTGATTACAAGAACAGAATAAAACTCATCAGGACTATTTCTGGGATTTTAATGACAGAGTGGCCAAGGTAGCACCACGGTGTCTATTATGTATCTACACTTGACAGACTAATTTTATTCTAACCCAGTACATTCCCCTACAACTGCTTGACTCAATTATTACAACTCAAAAAGGATTCTACATCAACATGTATGTTAAAGAAAGGAGAACTGCAATGTTAATAATTCTCCACTGTGCCTTCAAAAGCCTGTTTTGGCATGAATTGTCTTCATTTTGGGAGACAGAAGACATGGATTCTACAGATTTCCACAAAAAAACAGCACACCTGTAATACACCCATATTTCTTACAAGGCACAGTACCTAAATCACGGCATATTGGGATTTATCCCAATTGTCCACACCAAGTACCAGCTGTCCAGGTACCCCTGCAGGTACAGGAGGTCTACTTAAACTAGCAGAGCTTTTAGTGTGGTTCACTTCACTAAATCCAGTCTCTCCATGAGAAAATGAGGAATCATATCCTAAACTTCTTAAGGCAGCCCTCCACTGACTGTAAATTCCAGAGTGACCTGCTCAGATCAGTCATTCCCTGACACTGCTGTTCCTGGAGTCTGGAGGGATTAATCTCGTTGGCAGCTGTAGGTTTCTCCTAGGTGGTATCAAGGCAACGCTCCTGTCCAAAAAAATTAAACACTTGGCAAAAGGAAGATTTATACTTCTGGTATCAAAAATTAAATACGCAAGCCCAGAATATTAATTAAAGACACAGTGACCCCGTGCTCATCAGCCAAGGAAATGACGCCGAGGACAAAGACATTCTGCCCTTCTGGTCTGACCACAACCTCCCTCTGTTGACAAGATGATATTTCATCCTTCTATGAGAGAAATGAACCATCACATCTGATTTTGTTTCCTGAAACTGCTGAGTCTTTTATACCTAGAGAGGATACAACAGATAGACTTAAGAGTGAAGGAAACAGAAATTAAATGCAGGTAGAAAGGTACAATTCTCTTCTGCACAATACAGAGCAGATCCCCTCACCCAATCTGTGTATCAGTCAGTGGCCTATGTCTTATAATTATACAATATTGTTACCCACATAAAACAATGTGCAAAATTGAAACACCTAATGCTACTTTACTCAGCATTTGGTTAGAAAACCAAACCAGAACATAAAAAAAAAACCCAAAAGAAACCCAGCAAACTCAGTGCTTTGTCTACAAAAAAATAAATTAATCAACTCTGAAGTTTTCTAACCAAAAAAGAAAATTACGTATTACTGAGTATTTGCCCCATTAAGATCCAGAAAAGCCCCTGGGATGTTTTAACATGCACTTCACTGACTTGGATCTGGTGTCAGCAAGGGGTTTGACTCCTTCAACAAGCACTATCAGGTCTGATCACTGCACTCCCTTCCAAACTTCCTAGTTTGTCATTCCTGTTAGTGATTCAACTGTATTCCAGAGAAGAGAAAAACACCCTGAACAATACCAAGAATAACATCCTTCCTTTCCTGTTCAGATACAGGTCAGTTCACCTTCCTCTCCCAAGGAATTTCAACCAGAGAGCCATAATTCCATTGGAACTTATCAGTCCTGTGGTTAAAGCAAGCTGAGCAAGTTTCACCCTTAGTGGCCAACAGCTCCCAGATAACTGAGAATAAATGGAGCTGGGAAACTCTCTCTGGATATCAATTTCCACTGTTTCTGTTGGGAAAAAAGAGAACTTGACCAGCCCTCATGCACTGAGCAGACTCCAGCCCCTCTTTGTACAAAATAATTAATTGATTTCTTTATTTCTATTCTATTCATATTATACAGGGTGAATACTCCAGGTCTTTCCTTCATTCTTCTCTGTTCTGCCACTCTCTGTTTCGATTCCAACTTGAAGAATATGTTACCAAATAGCATCAAATAATGTTATCAAATTCAACAAACCGACTAAAGCAAATGAAGGGAGCAACCGAAGGCCCTGGAAATGGTGTCTGGAGAAAACTGACTGCCAAATGGCCACGGACACACTCTGTACTTTTCCACTGTTTGGTTAAAAGCTGTTAAGACGGGTCACATGGAGAGATAGAAAAGCCTTATTTAATCCCATGTTGGTTCAATTACCTTTCATCTTCAAAAAGCCAACTCCACTGGGCTCCAGCATCTATTTCCCGTAAGACAGTTAAAAAAACAAGAGTTAAAACCCTCCTCTGCCACCCAAGGCACCCTGTATGACTGCTGCACCCTGGATCTCCCCTCCTGCACCCTGGATCTCCATCAAAACTGCACTGCATCAGCTCCCAGAACTATTTACATGACAATACAGACACAAAAGACACAGAAATTGCTCTCCCGTTAAAACAAATCTTTCAGGTCAAAACAAAAGATTATGTTCTAACATTGACAGCTACACAATGCACAGTTCACTGTCACTCCCAAACTCAGCCAGTACCCCAATACTGCTGCCACCTGTGGCACTTAGGATCAGAAAATCCACTTAGCAACTAAAATAACTTTTAGTTTAAAAAAAAAAAAAAGTCTAAAGGGTGAGAACAAATAAGGGCAAAAAGGTTTTAATGTAAAGCAGGAGGAAAAAAATTATCAGATATTGAGTACAGCAAAATGAAGAGGCATTTACCACCAGAAAATAGCTGATACAACCCTTTGATTGTTTGTTATGATGGCAAAATCAGTTTTAGAATTTCTGCTTTATCCTCAGAATTTTCAAAAAGCCAAATGCAGATGATTTCTTGAAAATTTTGTTAGTTATGCAAAACTGTTTTTTTACTTTTAGGCTAATACGAGCAGAAACTGGCAATAATTAGAGAGAAACTACAATAAATCACGCTACAGTAAGAGGATCTGATTCTGTCCACCTTTACCATGTAAAAGATGACAATTTTGGCAATACAGTGTTGCAAAGACAGAGGTTTCCACCAGCGCTAATGCAAGTTCTACACCAAAGCAAACAAGTACCAAATCTGATTATTCACCGAAACAACAGCACAAAAACCCTGAAGAGTTGTAGAGACAAGCAAAGCCTTCCCCTTTGCTGGGGTTTTTTTCTTTTTTGGACTTCTGATTAAAGCAAAATAGATGCTTCATGCTTGGTATATTCTGGAAATAAATCTACAACAACTTGGGAGAAGCACTGCAGTTCTGGCAACCGGCTGAGAAAATCTGATCTCTAACAACCTCCTATTTCAGCACGTCTGAACCTCCTCAACCCCTGCCTCTGCTCAGCAATTCCTTCTCCCCCTCTCACATTATCCACCTGGGAAGCTGAAGGCAGAAAGCTGCTTCATCTCCCTGATCTGCTCTTTCCAACACCTCGCGGGGCTGCAAAACGCACGTCTGGCAAATCTGTCGTAAGCGGAGCCTGAACACTGCAGAAAGGAGGATTTCACGTGTGAGTACACTCCTAGTGGTAAATGCACACAGGATCCTCATGTGCTACGCTACAAATTCCAATACTCACAGCAGTGGTGCCATCTGCACTGCTCCTTTTGAAGTGCCTGCTGTACCCTCCTGCCTCCCCTCCATCCTGCCCTGCCCTGCTCCTGCTTCCCAGTGTGCCCCAGCTGTCCATCCCTCAGCCTCTCAGCTGAGTTTATCAGGCGTTACTTAATTTGGTATTACTCACAGGACAAGAACTCAGTATTGATCTGTTTTTTCACTGCTCTCCAAATCTGAATGATTATCTTAATGCGCCGCCTTGAACGTCTTCCAGAGGACTCGGCTTTAGTCAAAGGTTAAAAATCTCTGTTGTAAAACAAAAGCCAGATCAAACTGATGTGCATAATTGTAATTTACAAAGCAATTTTTAATTTAAAGGGTCTGAATAATCAAAAATCTGCTTCACTACAAGACTGCAAATATTCCACGGTACTATAATTGCTCTCTGTGTTAACACCCTGACAGTACCATCAACTATTCCCCAGTATGAACAAGAAATGTACTTCAATATTTATTAATTCTGAGAGTAACTTCTCTTATTCCTGTAATCCAGTGTAACTCCTCACTACACAGCATTGCACTCAGCTTTTGGGAAAAAAAAAAAAAAACCAAAACAAACCAGCGAACTCCCTCCAACAAAATCCAACCCTCAGTTTTAACATTCTACAATTTAGTGTTGCAGTCTCATCCTCGTTCTTCCCCTTAAATTAAAAAGGATCCTCGTCTTTCCCCTGGGTAGGAACATGAGGTCTCATCTTCCCCTTCCATGCTCAGAATTTCCCAAAATTCAAATTAGATCACTCACAAAACCAGTGCAGACCTCTAATGACATTATACAGTGCCTCTGCTCATACATCAGCCACTGTTTAGAGTATTCCAGGCTATTTTTAGCATGAGTGATTAAAAGGGCTTTTTAAAAATCATAAAGACAGACCAAGAAGCCTCAGTCATTAAAACTTATGTAGTAAACAAAAAGAACTTGAACTACTTTGCTGAGTCAGGTCCTACTCCAGACTTTTAGAAAATTCTGCAAAATACAGAACATCTCTGCAGGGTCAGGAAATAAAATGTTGTCCTGACAACCCTTGACAATTTAGCCCAAACGATGAAGAATTAATTGACTCAAGAGGCTGAAGCTTGAGATCTGCAGAGTGCCCAGTCTTGTCCACAGAGTCAGCAGAGATACTCGACTCAAGAGTTTGGAACCAAGCCGGATCCTTGTTTTCCAACAATTGAGGGCCTCATAGAAAACACGAAGTTTCTGTTATAAGGGAGATACTGATTCCATGAAAAATAATGATAAAGCCAGCTGAACTGATGGGAATACAAATGGACGGAAAGGGATCGTATTCTGCAGGAAAATTAAAATGCGGGATTTGCTGCAAAGACGAAAGAAATGCGTGGAAAATTGAATTGTGCTAGCACAGACACTGAGGGGAAGGTGAACCAGTGTGTTCCCACACAGCAACTATGCCAGAGTTCCAGACCATGGGTTTTATCAAAGGGGATTCAGTGGTTTGCTTTCTAGTCTGGCAAAATGGAACTATACAAAAGATATCAATATTGAGGAAAATGTCTCCCAGTGGTAAGTTTATGAAGCTAGGGATGGAAAAATCACATTAATTCCACAAATATTATTTTCCAGGAATATATAGCTCAACCTTGACCACATGTACCAAGGCAAAACAAACAGTACATTTTCAAAAGTCACTTATGACTGGGTTGTGCTCCTTTTTGTAGCCTCAGGGACTATTACTCCGGAGGAGTGAAATGATGCATTTTCACTTTTACACATCACAGGGACTATTACCAAAGTAACAACAAAATTTATGTACTGAAAGCCTGTAGGATTCTATTCTATACGACAGCAACTCACCACACTTATTAATAATCCCTGTCTTAGTTTCTCTTTCTCTCCATCTGGTGCTATTTCTGTGCATCCTTCAGTAACTTCAAATTTGAAACCATTTCTCATTTTCTCGTGTCATTTTATTTGAAGCATATGCTTCAGTTATCATCTTTGTCTGCATGTGTGATATCAATAATGATTCTATACAGAAAGAGTCAGATTCTGAAGTCTTTATTAGGTAACAGCTTGCCTCAGCAACATGGACAGTCTACAAACTATTTAAATCAATTAGACTAATTTCCATATTACTCGACCTGACACAGACACTGCACATCAGAATCTAAGTAAACACATATAGGCAAGGAAAAGAAAAGCTATTTGCAAACACTGTGAAAGATCACAAACAGATTAAATGAAGATTACAGCGAACGCCGCATCAAATCCCAGCCGCTGATCCGCCTCACACGGTGTCCTGCCCAGCAGGAAACACCACAAACATTCCACAGAAAGGTGTAAGGAGTTCCTGAAACACAAAGCTGTCGAGTAAATGGTAAAAAAAGGGATCATTTCTACATAAATGTCACCTATTTCTGGCAGACAAACGCCCTCGAGAATCCGTGTTCTGCCACACCGACAAAATAATCCCCGGGAGATTTCCTCGTGTCACCACACTCTGGTTTTGTCCATTACACAACCCTCTTTCTTTAATTTCTAGTAAAATAAAGTATCTTAATTAACACATTACTACATGGCACCCATTCAAGACAAAATTTTCCAGTACCAAACCAGTTAATAGGGAAAGGTAAACAATTAGTTCTTTAATATCACGGTCTGTGTGTCCTCCTAGTGATAACTATCTGAAACTGCACTGATCCTCTGCTGCTGCTGGTGCTGCAAGCTCCTGTCCTTGCTTTAACTCTTCATCTCCTTCATTTCGCTTTGATTTCGGGAAATTCCAGCTGCCAAGCCACATACTGCTCACTGTTACTCACCCAAATGAAGCCCCCACAAGCTCAGCACTACGCAGTCTCTGGGAATAAAATCAAGATGCAAAGATAACTAGGAAGTACTGCACAGCAACTGTAAAACCAGTAAAGTAATTTAATGTTTCAGAAGAACTCTCAAAGTGCAAAGTACTTCAAGGTTTTTAAGCAACATAGAAAATTAAGTGACTCCAACATCACTTTCAGCTAAGTCTATGTGCCAGTTTCACCCAAAGATGAAACCTTTAAAATGTGAATAAACATGAATGTTCCTCCAATGTGATCATTACTGAAGATTCCTGAACTTCAATTTCATTTCTACAAAGCAGCAGGATGACAGCCCTGCAGGCCAAAGGCTTTATGTCACTTTATCTGAACCCTTTTCTATCACAGGTTATTGCATTTCATCCAAAACAGAACAAAGAAGAACTTTATCTGATTTTTTTTTTTTCTACCTGTCAGGTGACCACACACTGAGCAGAGAACAGACAAAAAACAATTCAGGAGATATTCCCAGATTATCTCAGATGAATGACAACATCAACCTACAGGGGAATGCAAAAATCATCAAGAGCTCTACCAGACTGAACTGAAAGTTCACCTGGACCACAAACCAGCACAACTTTTTTGGGATAACCTGCAATTCTTAGAACCACACTGCATCCTCCCCAAGACCCAGGATAAAGGAAAATACACACCCAGAAGATGAGGATGTTGATACCACAGCTACAAATTTAAAACCCAGACAATGAGGAAAAATAAAAATATCATTAACAGGACAGTGAATACAGACACCTTGAGGGAGTCTAAACCCCTGGTTCTTCCTACAGGGGTGACAAAAGCCACAGAATTGACTTTTACAAATTTCTATACAGGCAGAAGAGGTTTGAGACACGTAAGGGTTATGACAGACAATCTATTGACAAATGCTAATTACCAATAAAATTACCATGGAAATTCACAGGAATGTTGCCAGCTTTAGGCTGACAAGCAGCGTGTCTTTCTGGAAATAGAGTTTATAGCTGTTATAAAACAGCACGATGACTGGCTAAAACCACAGTATTGTTAAAAGTGCTTGTAGTAAATGTAAGAACTATTTGTATTTAAGAATTTCCCATTGTTATTACTTCTGTGAAGTCTGGCAAGTTTCAGTATATTGTGCATGGTCATCAAACAAAATAATCTGATTTGAAATGAATGAGTAGATTACTAACCCCAGAAAATTCACGTTTATCTTCAACCTTTGAACTGACACATGATGTTCAAACACTCATTTTCACAGCAGAATCTCTGTATTTTCATATACTGTCACACTTAGATCATTTATGAATCAAAGCACTCCTTTAAAGGTGTTCTAGCTAGTCTTTACTCTGCTAGGTTAGGTATTAGTCTTAAGTAGTATTTTAGCCAATTAATATGAAGAAAAAAATCCCCACAAAATAAATAGAAAAAATATTCAACTCAAATATGTCATCCAGGCATTTTAATATTATACTGGTATTTAAAAAAAACACATACACTTTTGAGTTATTTCAGTTCATCTAATCTGGTTTAAAAAAAAAAACAAAACCAAAAAGCTAAACCAGACATAACTCTATTAAAACTACTTTAGAATTCTAATTTTTCCTTCAGATGTGCTTTTCATCTTTCCTGGTCCCCACACATGCTGACCTGCCACAGTTCAGTTAATTTATGTTGCTTTATGAGGACCATATTTCACTTCAAAGAACGCATTTTGGTTGGAATCATCTCTTTTACATTATAAATGTCATACAACCCAAAACTGTGTTCTGTGTGATGAGTAATAAAGCTTGGCTGCCTGTTTCCTCTATCACACACACACACACACACACATATATATATATATATATATATATGCCTGGGGTTTTTTTTATTATTGCCAAATCCTTCATGTCTTACAGAAATTTGATGGCTACTTCCATCTCCCGAGCAACAAGAGACAGGACAAGAAGAAACTGCTTCAAGTTGCACCAGGGGAGGTTTAGGTTGGATATGATGGAAAATTTCCTCACCAAAAGGGTTGCTAAGCATTAGAACAGGCTGTCCAGGGTAGTGTTAAGAGTCCTCATTCCTGCAGAGATTTAAAGGACGTGAAGATGTGGTATTTGGGAATGTGTTTTTTGCCAGTGCTGAAGAAATAGATGGACTCCATGATCTCAAAGGTCTTTTCCTGATTCCTGACTTCCTGATTCCAAAACCTGCAAGTTCAGAAACCACTGACAGCACGAGAACATTGCATTAAAAAAAATAAATTATTTCATTTCAACAGGTTTTGCAAGTAACTAATTTCTTTTTACATACCTGAAACTCAACAGGAAAATAAGAACACGGAGCAATTTTGCTGATGCTGGCTTTACCTCGTTATTTCAAACCCAACTGCATCACTTGTCAATGTATGACTCAGAGTTTGCAAAAGCCTGACACTATCAATACTTTCTATGTGTCAGACGATGTGTTTAGGTTGTTCCCATGCTCCCACTGCCTTCTTTGGGTTTTGTGAACCCAATTTCTCTGCGGTGCCTTCTCCAGTACATCCTGTGCCCCCCGCAGCATCACCCTCCACCCGAAGGGATCACTATTCTGCAGAGCTGTACAAGCTCCGGAGTAGAAACAAGAGTCAGGTGGTCAGGCAGCAGCACGAGAAGGAAAAACAAAAATCAGCTGAGTTTTTCTAAGAAGTACATTTTTAGATGTACCATGTAGAACAAGGCTTTCAGGAAGCGGCTCGTACCGGAAGCCAGTGACCTCACAGCTTCATGTAAACACCACACAATTACAACACGAAAAGGAGCAATATTTGCTCGCTGCCACTTTCTTTTAGCATGCTCACTGTTCACTCAACGCTTCCCAATTATGAAACCTGCAGATCAAAGGAATCGGGTTTTTACAGGTCTGAAAATACAGATCAATGCAAGGCTTGTGCCATATCCAAGCAGTGGAACACCATTAAATCTCTGTAATATCACAACCTTTCAATGATTTTTTTTAATGTTTTGAATATTGACTCCACTGTGCCAAGCCCAACAGGCAGATGATGTGACCCCCTCACAGCAACACCAACCACCAAAAATCAATATATTCTCTACCAACCCAGCCTTTTCCTTCCCTTCCAAAACAGCCTGTCCCTACCTCTTATCCACCTTCTAAACCATCATGTCCATTAATTATCCTTCCTTTCCTCATCCTTACAAAGGACTGAACCAACTGATAAACGCCATTACCTGTAACAAGAGCTGTGCTTCCCCATTCTATTTCTAATTTGAATTGACTGAACACTCTTCAATATTTATTTATCATGGTTTGACATGTGTTAGAGTGGCTTTCAGGTTCTATTTATCTTCTCATCTTTTAAAGCAGGTTTAATCCTTTCTTCATTATTCATATTGTTTTTTCTTTAATGAACTTAGCCAAGTATTTGCATTTGAAGCCTTCATTATTTCTACCCAAATAACACAAAAATGTAACCACTCTCTTATGAGCTCTTATACCACTGATTGGAAGAAATTCCTACATTTCTCCACTCTCAAATCTGCAGGATCTCTGTCTGGTTCACCTCACTGAGCAGAGTATTTCCTAGTGAGCTGCAACACCTCCAAGAAGAACTGGACCTCACTACCTGCTTTTTAAATCCACTCAAATATCCTGGGACATGTTTTAAATCTTGCTAGAAGAGAACATGTAAAAATTCAAGCTTTTCAACACATGGGCTGCGTGAAGTTTTCCACATGTCATGGTCATGCCTGATGGACACATAGATGCTTAGAATTATAAATTTGTGAGGTTTGAGGTAAGTTTTGGGGTTTTTTTCCCCACTAGCAATCCTGGCTTCTGCTAATGGTTTTTGATAAAACTGAGTTAGGAAAGGAGAACCAGGAGAATGTACAAAAAGAACTTAAAAAATAGACTTTAATATAAGTGGGGCAAATTTCAACAGCATCAGATGTGCAGCCATGTACCTGGGTAAAATACATATTCCCAACCAGGTGAAGAGCTCCTTAATTTGGAAATTATGAAGGAGGAAAAATCCTAGCCCATTACTACGTGACCGTGGGTCATCAGAGTGACACACCTGCCAAATAAAGCAACTGTGACCCCAATTTCTGGCTGCCTGGAAAATTCACCCAATTATTGAGCGTGCCCTGCTTAAGGGAACTGGATTCACACTGGAGCATGGAAAGAAAGGTGGTTTTAGGTGGCAGGAATGGCAGCAGATGGTTAAGCTCTGCCTTGCAGCTGCGAGTTCTGTGCTTAGCTGAATGACCTGGCCCATTTCACTGCAAGTTTAAAAGGACAAAAAAACCAAGAAAAAAAGGACATTGTCTGACCACTAGCCATGGCCTTAGACCTGGAATTATGACTTCTGAGCCAAAATCAGTGTCAGCAGTCACAGGACAGTGGCTGCTGGCCCTTGCTGCCTCCCAGAACCGATGAACTCCTGCTTGGACAAGCTCCTGCTCTGCCATCCTCTGCTCCATCACTGGTTTGTGTTCAAGCATTCAAAGCAAGAATCAGCTGAGAGCAGTGAGGAGAAGCAGCACCTGCAGCCTCCACGCTGGGAAACAACACAGGAGCCCCAGCTCCAAAATGAAAGGCAGGACCATGAGGTTTGTGAGGCAGGAAATGGAGGGCGAGCCGAGCGCTCGCTTCGTGCAGCCTCAGCTGCAGCAAACAACAGCAACACGATTAAGAATAGTTCCCTAAATCATGTTTGTGCTTTGATGAACGATTCCAACTGCACGTCAGAGCCCAGCACAGCAAGCTGAACTCACCACAGACGTTCTGGAGGAATACAGAGCTCCTCAGGGACATTGTGTCCCATGCTGGTTTAACTGTGCTGGCTGCAGGCAAACCAGGGTGCAACGCCAGCTCCGAGCCAAGCCGAGCCGAGCCAAGAATGCAGAGCAGGCACAGTTTGGGGCAGTCAGGAGAATGGAAAATTCAATACTGAACACAGACTAGAGGCTTTGTTTGCTTACCTGACTGAAGAGGTAGTAACTGATATAATTCCTGGTCGTAAAAGCATTAGAGTAATAAACACGAGCAAAGAGGCATAAGGCAAACTCTGCAATTATCATTAAAAAGTGGGCATGAGATGGCTCTTCAAAATGTTAAGCTGGCAATTTGAAGACTTTCAAGACCCTAGATGCTCTGAAAGTGGGAATCTTTCTTCTAATTCAAATAATGGAAGTAAAAAAACCTGTCCTTAAGATGGAGTTTGATTATTTCAAAGTACAAATTATATAGCAATTATACAACATCAGGCTTCCTAAATCAAGTGACAAGACTTAGAATCCTAGGAAACCATTCCCAGTTCAATATTCTTACTAGCAGTTAGCATTAATTCTGCAGGAATATCACAAACACCATCAGCAATAAGTATCTTAGACCAGGAAAACAACGTAAGAAAAGAGAATTATCCAATACTGAAGAAATAATGAACAAAACTGACCCAATCAAAAGTTCTGCTATCTAAAATAACCCCTTGAGCAATAAAAATATGAACAGAAACTGCAAGACCATACTTCAGAAAGTAAACAAAACCAGATATTCTAATTCTCTGACTGTAAAAAAAAAAGGTCTTAAGAGAAACCAGAAGAATATACTTAATAATGCAAGGAGAAAGGGAAATGGTCACTAGCTATTAATGGAATACCTTAGCAAGAACAGGAATTCACAGACCATGTTTCTTCATGACTTTTTCAAGTCCAAATGATCAGTTATAACATCTGCCATGATGGTTCACTCGTTATTTCATCAGCACAAACACACACCACTGCTACTGAGCAGGTGAGAGCACCTCTAGCAGCTAAACTCCCCCAAAACACATCAAAAGCAACACTTTTGACACCTGAAATAAGCTGTAAGATTCACACATGCACTAGGGCAACATAACCTCACTGAAGTTCTAATTTAAACTAACAGAGAAATAATAAGATGACTGCTAATTTTATGGGCAAGCAGCCTAAAACATTTATTTGGAAGCTAGCAGTCCCTGGAGGAATTTCTACGTCAGTAATAAGTCAAACCTGAATGCCCCAAAACATGATAATTAAAGGGCAGAAAAAATCCTTTAAGAGAAAATAACCATAGTTACAAATGCATGGTAATGAGTCATGTTAAAAGAAAAACAAAATATTTCCAGTATGTGAGCCAGATGACTGCTGGACCACATCAGTTTATGGTAAAACACACGAACAGATTTTTAAACATTTGAAGATAAGCTCTTCAAAAGCCAGCACTATCCTGGGCCAACACATTAATCTAGTGGTAACACAAAGACATATCTTTCCATGAAATCTAAATTTAAGATCCCTGCATTATTCCTGAACTAACTTCTGGGACACAGCTCCAGGCACTTGACATCCCTGAAGTCAATTCCTCCATCAATTCCAAGTTCCTTTTGATAAAAGGCACCAAACCCTTCTGTGTTTACACAACCAGGTTGAACATCAGCACTCATTAGGAAGAGTAATAAGCAAATCAACAGGAAGGATTATGGAAGATCCCAGCAGAAATCCAAGATGTGTGAAGATGGGACAGTAAAGGTGGAAGCCTCAGAACTGCTGCCTTGCCTTGGAGCTGAGTATGGGATGACATTTCCCCAGATGGATACACAGCCCTCTTCCCCACCAAGAAGTAGGTAATATAATATTATAATAACATAGCAATATAACACAGAGTTTATAAAATTCAATTAATAGGACCATAAAGTTTGGGAAAATGCCTAATGATATGTAGTAGGAACATGAATTAGTAATAAGCAGACGTAATATAGAGAAGTCCAATGAACTCTTCAAATCTGATTTTTGTGTACAGAGAAAACAGTTTTGTTTGACTTTTTATATTAAGCTGTGGACTTGGCAGCGCTGGGTTAATGGCTGGACTCAATCTTAAAGGTCTTTTCCCATCTGAATGATTTTATGATTCTATTCAGGTCTCCCTGTGTTAGCCACTTGTCTCTTCTTCACAGTCTCTGATTTTTAAGTCTTGCCCAGCTGACATTTCTGTGCTTCTACACTTTCAGAATTGCTGCTCACAGACAAAATCCCCTCCCTACCTCCTCTGCTGTGCCCTCAGTGCTGGTGACAGTGACACACATACACACCAAATTCCCCAGGAGGAAAGGTGGCTGTGGATGCATCTCTGGACATCCCCTTCCCCTGCAGGGCTGGGGAATCCCAGCCCCTCCTGCCCAGGCCTCCTTCCATGAAGGTCCAAATCTTATTTACAACACTCACAGGAGATGAGGGACTCAGCAAACACAAACAGCTTGAATTCTGAGCTACCAGTGAAGCTGGTTAACATAATGTAATACTTAAATATGCTCTTATAAACCACAGGAGGGATTCGGCAGTAGATGGTACTATTAATATAAATATTATTTAACAGAACCCTTGAGAGACACTGAATGTAGAAGTAGCGGGGTCAGCAGAGTAAGATTAGCTGAAAAAACATATATTTATGATCTTCATCCATTTTAAACTAAATGCTGGCAGGGAAATTCATTCTGAAGTCACTTCTGCAAGAAAGCCTACTATAGAATCAGCCTTAAAAGCAAGTATCCTGAAAACCTTCATCCATCTAGCACATACAGTGGAGATGCCTGGAAAACAGACCTTACAACCACAGGATGGGAAGTCACTTACAGGCCCTGGTCTAGAAAAAAAAAACTGGAATGATAATTTTATAGGAAGAAATTCATCCCTGTGAGGGTGGTGAGTCCTTGGCAGAGGGTTTTCAGAGAAGCTGTGGCTGCCCCTGGATCCCTGGAAGTGTCCTAAGGACAGGCTGGACAGGGTTTGGAACACCCTGGGATAGTGGAAGGTGTCCCTGCCCATGGCAGGGGTGGCACTGGATGAGCTTTAAGGTCCCTTCTGACCAAAACCATTCTATGACTTCTCAACCCCATTCCTCACTCCAGAAACCTCTGAGTTATGAACCACACTGCTGAAATCCACGGGAGCATTGCCTTAAGCACTGGTTAGAACCCAGGATGGATTCTGCCCTTCCTCATGCCTTGGATACCTGGTGACAGTGATGGACAGAAGGGAACAAAACACATGTCAGGATGGAAAAGCTGATTTTGAGACTCTGACTGCACCTGGATGAAGAGAACCTCCCTACTGCTGCCTTTCCCTGCTGGAATTTCTGCTCTTGCAGATTCTTTCCTTGCATTTCCAGAACCAACAAACCACAAAGATAACCCGGCGCTCAGGAATGAGGCAAAGTCTCCTTTTGCTGCAGGAAAAGCAGAAAAACAACTGAAGAAAACAGATAAATCATGAATGCCACTCGCAGGGAAAGGACAGACTTAGTCACCTCATTTTTGTTTCCTGCAAGGCATCAGCAGCAGCCTTGAAAACAAGACCTGGGATGGGCACTGAATGCAGGCACAACCATGAAGGAACATTTCCATGGAAAAGCCATGAAGTGGGAAAGAATCACTGCAACCTCTTTGAAAAACATGATGCACTTCTGTCCACGTTAGCAGAAAGAACAATGAACAGCTGAACAATGTTGTTTCAGATCTTTGCAGAGATTTATGTATCAAATATGAAATCTAAATAAGCCAAGCATAGTTTGCCCAGGAGAAACATCACAGGCCAGAAGAGGTGTCACTTTGTACGTAATGTTAGAGCTATACAATAATTAATGTTGACACAGCTACCAAAGAGACTGCATCTGAAAGTCTCAGAGCTGACTTACAGTTTTCATCTAGTCAGGGAGATTTTTCTAAAGTGGCAGAATTAGAAAAAAAACAAATTACATCCCTTGTCTACCAGGAATTGTACGCACATCACAAACCTGTGCCTCAAAGCAGACTTTGCTTTGGGTAAATACAATTTTTTCATGGAAACTGATCTCACAAGAAATTGCCAGAAGATGCATTAGCACTTTATCAGCCCACAGCATCTGGAACAGAATTAAACCTGTTCATGATATAGGAGTACTTGGTAATTGCAAAGGAGAACATCAACAGAAGGGATAAATACAACCAGATACATCCTACAGAGAACTAGACCAGGAGAACATTAGACATGACAAATTGTGTTTATAATATTTACCTGATCCAAGCAACCAGGAGAATAATCTCCAGTAAACCTTCTCAGAGTAACTTTACCCACAGGAACACGAAGTTTGCTTCTCAGGAAAAGGCTACAAGGGCTTGTTTTTGAAACCAGTGGTCTTTAAATGACCAGGGATTACAGTATATCCTGGAAAGGGGGAAGGGCACAAAAAAGCTGAAAAATGGAGCAATGAGGGTTCAAATTCAGAGCCTGAAATCTGCTGCAGGAACCATACTGCACATCTGCTTGCAGCAGTGAAGGGCTGGATCCTGCCATCCAGGCTGCACCATGAGGATCTATTTTCCATGCCTCTGTAATTGAAAGAGTGCTCTGACAGATGCTGCTCTCCCATCACAATGCTGGGGGCCTGGCTTAACCTTAACCTATCAAACCTCCCTACCAGCATTTTTCCCCCACTGTATTACACAATTTTGGTCTCCAGTACAAATTATTGCTGCTTATAGATGTGACTCATTCACTGCTGAAGTAATACTGCTTTTGAGGAATCCAGTTTTATTCAATAAATAGCATTTCAGCTCACAACCCCTGCTCACTTCTCCACAGTCACCATCTCTGACTTTTTTTCTCTCCAATATTCAGCAAGGACTTCCCTGTGAATGTCAGCACTTCCATTAACAAGGACTGGGAGAGCAGAGGTCCCTACTCAACTCCCACTGAAATAGTACAGCTGAGCTCTGCCCTGCTTAACTCCTTTTAACATCAACATCAGCAACACAAGAAACCTGCAGTATCTTGAAAGCCAAAAAGAAGGCCTTTTCCTAAGTCACAAAAGCACAAAGGAAAAGAAAATTTCATCCCCACAAAAAGAAACCACCCCAATAATAATTATTTTATTATTAACAAAATAATAGTCCTAATAAAACAAACACAAAAAAACTAAACAAAAAAAACCAACAAAAAAAAAAACCCAAAACAATACAAAACCACAAAAAAGACACATAACAAAAACTAAAAAAAAAAAAAGAAAAAAAAAAGAAAAAACACAAAACAAAAAACAACTCCAAAACAAGGAAAACGCACAACACTTAGTTGTGCTATAGTACAGGCTGATCATAACAGCAGAGACAGTGTTAATGAAATCTTGCACATTCAATTGCTCCAACCTTATTCTTGTTTCATATTGTGCCAACACCGAACAAATTTAAACCAAATTCAAGAATATTTACACTGAAAATACTGATTTTTAGATCAATATTGTTTTAAAAGCGTCTGGATTACCAAAGCCAGACAGAGCTAACAATCCAAAGATTAAAGTTGCTTTATGGGAAAGGTGCACAACCCCCTGCCAGAATGAGCTGAGGTTCCAGCACAATAACCTTTGGAGAAGCAGCTGATCCCATAATGCTGGATGCACTGTTTGGCTTTCAGTTTATCCAAACAACCACCGGCTCCCCTGAACAGATGCCCATGGACAGAGATGAGAAGGGAAGAGCAGGAATCAGGCGCTCCGGCTGGAACAGGAGCCCCTGCCGCAGCTCCGGGAGGAAGGTGGGCTCTTGGAACCGGAGCTACCAGGGGAAGTGCCAAGTGCCAGGGACCGCATCCAGGAGCCCACACAGCAATCCCTGGCGCTGCGGGTCTCCTCCGGCAGAGGGCAACGCTGGAAAAATCGCCTGGGAAGGAGCGGAGTATTCCATGGAGCCGAGGCAGCGCCGGCATCTGCCCGGGAGCGCAGGCAGCGCCGCCCGCCCGCCGTGGGCTCGGAGCGCTCCGCCGGGGCTGCTCCTCCACACGCGTTTGCTGTCCTCGCCTTCTACACAGCGAAAAATATACCTGCTGCTCCCCAGATTTGGAATCCTGCTCCCTATCAACGGGATAAACGTAATCCTGATTGCTCCAGGGTGCTGGAGCAACGCAACGGAGCTAGAGAAATTAGGGTCTCCCAAGAGGTGCGGATGATCCATCAATACCCAGCAGATGTTGACGGACGAGAGCTGAAGTTATGCTAAAATTTAAAAAAAAAAAAAAAAGGGGGTGGAGAACGACACCGCAGAATGATACAGCAACTACACCCTGCTCGGGGAGCAATAAGTGCGCTTTCAGTTTACAAAACACATCCAGATAATAGGCAGAAATGTCCTTTTCCTCCTCCTGCTGGAAGTAAACACGGTAGCTGGAGGCTTCGTCTCCCTCCCAGGAGACCTGACAGCTGCTCACATGAGCTGCTGCGTAGCAAGAAATCTTCCAAGTTCCAATAATCCAAACACAAGGATCCCTCCTGCTTCAGACACGTCTCACCAGCACCTGATCGCCGGCAAACACCTTCCTGTGCTTGATGTAAATAATCGTCAGGATAAAACCCAGGCAAATGCTTGTTTTCTTTCTGAACCTCAGTTTGATTTTTCCTTCCTTCCCCGGCACACTGGAATTTATTCAAGGCCAGTACCTGCCTTCATTTTACAACTCTGTTTTTGCAGAAGCTCCTGGAGAAGCTACTACAGAGCTGCGTTTAAAATTCAGCAAACTGAGCATAATGCAGGTATTATTCAAAACAGCACATTTTTAAGGGCATTCCAAACACAATGCTATTAAATGAACACAAAAATCATCTTGCTTTTCTGAAAATCCGAAAGCTACCAAAAAAACATTACCCAACGACAACACAGATGTAAAAGAATTAGCCCAGATTCGAGGTATATTTTACAGAGATATCCAAACTTGCTCCATCTATACCAGCAGAAGTTCTGTGATGTTAAACACAAGCTAATTATCACTACAAAAAAAAAAAAAAAAAAAAAAAGGATTACTTCAGGCTCTGCACTGAAATTGGTACATTTTGGTGTAGCTCACAGATAAATTGGGGCAGAAATAGATAAATACTATAAAAAAAGAGAATGATGTTTACCAGGTTTCCTACTCCCCATTCTGCTCACCTCATCTTCCCCCCCCCCCTCCCCCCCAGACAACTAATTGCTGCTTTTGGTAATTGAAAGATGAAAAGAATTTTTAAAAAATTAAAATAAATGAAAATAAATAATAGTATCATGTCACTATTACTGGCAGGCTGACTTCACAAGTTTTTTGTTTAGATGAGACTACTGTTCAGCACTCTGCACATGTAAGCACACCACGGGCTTGGCTGCAAGAGAGCAAGGATTTGAAATATAGGACAGAAAAAACAGGATGACTGCTTCAGAATTTACCAACTCTGCTGATTTTCTAGGCAATTGCACAATTTACGTTCCCTAATAGGACCTGCTCCTTCCACAAGACACATTCAGAGGAGAGTTTGTAAAATCAGGACTTACAAATAGTGTTATAAATGCCCTTTAAACCATTTGTTTCTCAGTTTATTTTGCTTATATTTTAGTAAGAAATTTCTAGCGTAGTAAGGATTAAAAAAAAATACCCTCACCATGGGCTTACTAATACTTCATAATTATGAAAAAATAATTCTCAGGTAACAGCACACTGAAATTCAGCCCACTGTGAGACAGAGTAGGACCACCTCCCCTCATCCAAATCACTTCCCACAAGTCATAAACCACTGTCAAAAGAAAACTTCAATGCTCATATTGACCAAATTATTTAAAACAGGAATATTATTACAATTATCGGGGGGTTTTTGTCCTGCCAATTATGTAAGAAACTTAAGATTTTCAGCTTGACTGCTTTACTACCCTCATGAGCATCTCTGCCACGCAGACATCACTACTTCAGGCATTTCCAAACTTACGTTTGGGAAGAAGCACAACACGGGGACATTTAAATTCCTTCCAGAGCCCAAAAAAGTGCATGAAAATTCCTAAATCAGGACCCACTGCAAGTGTTAAAATTCCCAGATCAGGAATCTACGGAAGGATGAAATCCCTGACCTTGGTAAGGGTAAAACTCAGCACAAACAACTCCCATTTCCAGCCTCGCTGTTAGACAACAACGCTACGTCTGCTGGCTGAGGTGCAGCATCCTGAGGGACTGCAAAAGGACCGGGGGTTTTTCACTGCATTTGCATGAAACCCAAAGCCGAAAGAAAAACCTTGTTTATGCCGAAATTCATGACAAAGAGTTGCAGCCCCATTAATTCCATCTCCAGCCATTTAGAAAACCACGAGTCGGGATCCAAAATGATCACCAAACTGACTTGAAAGAACTGCTGGGGAGAGGATGTTTTGCTTTTTTTTTTTTTAAACTTTGTATTTCAGCATTCCTGTTTGCAAGTGCTCTAACCCTTTATGTGACAGTATTTTCAAGCTCATATTCTGGTGCTACCAATAATTCCAAGGAGCAAGACGTTTATGGAAAAACACCGTGCAAATATGGCATGAACCACAGCCAGTCATGCTATACATAATGTCAAAAAACCATGACTCTGTGTTTTCATTTATAAATACAGAAGAAATATAGTAAACACGTGATTACAGCAATTAAAATCTAGCCTGGATTAAAGAAATCCTCTTAATTTTAACAATATAACAGACTAATACAGCATAAACAAGCACGTTTATAAAGTAAGTTCACAATTTCCCTTTTTATTAAAACCGAAGAAAGGTTTTACTAATTCCTACTGCAAAACCAATACAAACACTGATTTAAATATTTCCTTTTCAGCTGCTTTTTGAATACTTACAAAGACGAAACCAGCGACCTTTTTGCCACCGGAACTGACAAGGCATAAGACCCTAATATGACACTTTCTGAGTACTTCAGAGAAAAATGGGGATTGTTTATATAAAAAGTGGAGAGAACTGGCACAATACCTATTTTTCATAGCCCCTTTTTTTTTCATATACGTTGTATTCGCCACCAAAGCAGCTCAGTGGAACACAACGTGCAGCACACATTGTGCCTTGTCATAAGCTGACAGCAAATGAAGAGAAGGTGAACCAAGTTACAAAACAAAAGTATTTTTTCCCCCCCCTTCTCACCGCCTGAGAAGATAAATGATCTGAGTTATATTAAAGAGAAATGGGATATGGGATCCAAAGGGCTCGTTTTACGTTAACTGCATCTCACCAACAAAAATAGAGAAAGCAATTTCCTGGTGCATCAATTCCACACCAGCACTTCCACGTACACTCTGAATTCCAAGGCACTGGCACACCGTGCACCTCCGGGTATCCTCACATCTCCAGCACGTCAACTGCTCCCCACCAATTTCCTCTATTAAGGCAGGGCTCTTTTTTTCCCCCCCAAAACACAAAGATAACACGGATATGCCAGCACGAACCAAGTGCACCACCCCGGCTGAATAAACATCTTTCTGTAGGTAACAGCGTGTCAAATTACTCCTGTAACCAACACAAAGCACCAGCTCTCTCCCAGGACATGTGTCACCACCCCAGTTCTTTCACCACTACAGTGCCCCTCACTCCTCTCTGTAATTTCTTGTTATTTTAAGGCCAGTTTTCCTTCCTCACCCACAGCAGTCAATATCTGGAAGTTCTCATCATTTCAGATTGCAGAAAATTGGACTGGAAAAGCCAAGATGGAAGAGAAGCTGAAGAATGCGAAATATCATAAACTACTCCTGATCCATTTATCAGACTAGAGCAGCATAAAACTGCAAACCTCATCTTTCCATCCTCCTTCTCATGTTCTGCATTTATAGGGTATTAAAATCCTCCTCCTCCTAAGCAAAGACTCATTTCTAGTGCAACACCAAAGCAGTTTTAAATATCTGTGTACAGTCCTCACCATTATAAAACCCTCTCTTCCTCTTCTCGACCCAGCCTCGTTGATCTGCTGTTATTTAACTCTTGATGGCTACTTGAGACTCAGCACGTTACTAAAGGTTATGTAACTCTTAAAAATACATTTAATTTTAAATTTTTAAGCTGTACAATAGGAACATACACAACAAAACACACAGTTGAGGGTTTTTTTCCCACCCCTCCTCCACTTATTCTAAACCAAAATATCTCAGGGATCTAGAATAGTGGACTTCCATTTTTTTTTTTAGCTTGTCAGCTATGAAATCTTTAGCAGTGCAGAAAACAGTGTAATGAGCACAAGCCTCCAGAAAACATGATGTGCTTTGGTCTGTGGGTTCCCACTGACCCTTGCCTGAGTTGTCCACTGCCTGCAAAGCCGAAAGCTGCTGATCTAGAACCGAGTATCCCCTTACTGTTTGCTCTGCCACCCGAGAAGTTGCATTAAAATGGCATCACGTTCCTTAACTCCAAACTGACTCTCCTTTCTCCATACAACCCCCATTAACAACCCGTGCCCCACAGTGTTCCACAAAACCCTATTCCCAAGGAAAAGCCACCGAAAACACAACACCATCGTTAAAGACGCCTCGTTTTGCCACGGATTCGGACGTGGCATGAGTCCTTCACACGGAACACTGCCCAACCCACCTATAAATAGGCTCAAAGCTCCAGGCTCAGGAGACTGAGAGCTTCACACGATCCCTGCAGCGTTCCCCGGCTTCACCTACATAAGAGCCGTGCCGTGACACTGCCGGGCTGGGCAGACACCGAGCTGCTGCTGTGGCTTACGCAGGAGAGCACAGAGGGAGGGGAAAGAAATAAAAAAAAAAAATAGAAAAAAAAAAAAAATCACTGGGCATAAACAGCTCTCCTCGGGAGAGAAACACCTCCCTCTCCGGAGGCCAGAGCCAGCCACGGACAGGCTGTCACGGCTCGGCCATGACAGGAACAACAGCCAGGGACAGGCCCTTCGGAGGAGGCTTAATGGGGCCAGGGCCGAATGGACGCTCACGGCCAGCAAGGAGCTGGGGGCAATGGCAAGAGGGTTCTGGCCACATTCCCTGATTCCCTGCATGGGGGGATTCAGGCTCCCTGAGCTGGCAGCCAGAGCCAGGCCCAGTCAGACTACCTTGGGCAGGGGGGCTTCAGGCTCCTCCCAAGCTGGCAGCCAGTTCTGCTCCCCATCAGACCCCACAGACAGGAGAGCTCCAGACCCCCGTGTTCCCAGTTAGACTCCCCCCTGGACAGGAGAGCTCCAGGCCCCGCAATGTCACCCTGTCAGATCCCATAGGCAGGATGTCTCCAGGTCCCCATCAGACTTCCACCCCCACCCCAGACAGGAGAGCTCCCCGTCCTCATGGTCCCTATCAGATCCCCATGGACAGGAAAGCTCCAGACCCCCATGGTCACTATCAGACTCCATGGACAGGAGAGCTCCAGACCCCCATGATCCCCGTCAGACCCCCAAGGACAAGAGAGCTCCAGACCTCCATGGTCTCTGTCAGACCCCAAGGACAGGAGAGCTCCAGACCCCACGGTCCCCATCAGACCCCCATGGTCCCTGTCAGACCCCCAAGGACAGGAGAGCTCCAGACCTCCATGGTCCCTGTCAGACCCCCAAGGACAGGAGAGCTCCAGACCTCCATGGTCCCCATCAGACCCCAAGGACAGGAGAGCTCCAGACCCCCATGGTCCCCATCAGACCCCAAGGACAGGGGAGCTCCAGACCCCACGGTCCCTGTCAGACCACTCCCGGCCCCGGGGGCCACGTGACCAGCCCGAGGCGCCGGCACGTGGCCCCGACCGTAACAAACAGGCGGGTGGGCGAAGGGGGGCGATGGAGGGGGGGCCGAGCTGCGCTGCGATTGGTCCGGAGGGCGCGGCGCGCGCCAGGGGGGCGTGTCCCCGCCGCACCGCCCCCGGCGATTGGCCGGCGGGGGGGCGCGGTGGGCGTGGCCGCCACCTCCCCCCGTGCGCCCCCCCCCCATCGCCCCGCCGCCTTGGTGCAGTGCTGAGGAGGCGCCAGGCGGGGGCCGCGCGCGCTTTTCCCGCTCTCGGCGGGGCCGCCGGGACCCCCCTGAGGGCGCCGCTCCCTCACACCCGCCATGGCGGCACCGCCGTCACCCCCGCACCGCTCGCGGCACCCGGAGCTGCGCCACTCGGCAACCCGCGGCTGCCAGGTCTTGTCCCCGCACCCCACTTCACTCTCAGCCCCGGCAGCGCCTCCCGCCGCGAGTCCGCGGAGTGCGGGACCGCTCCGGCGCTCCCCACACGACCAGCGCTTCGGCCCCTCTCCCCGCACGCACGCACCCACCTGTGGGGCGCCCTCGGCCGCCTCCATCATCGCCCCACGGGGAAGCGCTTAAATATCCCCGCGGCGGCAACGCCTGTGTCACGGACCGGGGCTGCGAACGGCAGTGCGGCCCTCCCCGCCTCCCCCCCCCGGCCCGCCCCGCTCCGCATCTTGTTTTCTCCATACGCACTTGGAAATGCGTATGGAGAAAAGCGGGATCGGGGAGGGGGGGCACCGCTGATATTCCCGCTCTATTCGGGATACCCACGCAGCACCGAGGAAAACAGCGCGGCGCAGCCCCGTCCTTTCCCCCCCCCCCGCCACTCCGCGCTGTCACTTGGCTGCTTCCCCCATGTCGCGACGCACACATCCCCCCGCGCCATGTCGCGACAGCGCCCCGAGCACCTGCCGCGCTGTGCCCCCCCCGCCCCCCGACCCGCCGTGCCTTACCGAGGGGTGCGGGGAAAGGGACGCTCGTTCTCCCTCCCCGGGGGAAGCAGCGCGGTGCCGGCGCTCCCCTAGGTGCGCGGGGGCTCCGCGGGTGCGGAGCGGGGGGAGCGGCGGGGAGGGGGCGGCAGGAGCCGGCATGGAACGGGGATGGAGCCGGGATGGAGCGAGCCTCCCTCCCCCCCAGTTCCCCGTCCGCCCCCCCCCGCCGCTTGTGTTTACCTCAAGTTTGAATTTTATCTGCGCAACATGAGCTGGAATGCGGACATAGAGGGCGGGAGGGCGCGCACACGCCCGGCGCTCCGCGGGGACACCGCGGACACCCCGCGCACACACACCCCGCATCCCCTGCGCGCACACACCGCGCCCGCGCCCCACGCCCCCCGCCCCGGTCCCGCCGGTAACTTACCTCCGCCACCGGCTCGCCTCCTTCTCCTCCTCCTCCTTCTCCTCCTCCCCGGGGGAAGGTGCCGCCCGCAGCCCCATCAGCGGGGCGGACACCGCGCTCCCGGCGCGCCGAGACAGGTGCAGCCGGGGCGGGCGGGTCGGGGGGCGCCGGCGCCTCCCCGCCGCCTCCCTGGGCTCCCCCACTGCTTCCCTCCGTCCCTCCCCACGATGTTGTTTCGTTATATCATGTCCATCATGTGACACCCGGAGGCCTCTCTATGGAAACTTAAAGGGGACTTTCACGTCCTCCGCCGCCGGACCCGCCGGTACCCCCGGGGGGCTGCGAGCCCCGCCGGTGGCCGCCTGCCCTCCCTCTGCTACCTCCCTTCCCTCCCCGGGGGGCTGCGCTCTCCGATCCTACCGCCCTCTGCTTAAAGCAAGTTGCTGCGCTTGCTTCTATTATTATTTATTAGGGGTTGGTTTCGTGTTTGGGCTTTAGGTTTGGTTTTTTTTTTTCTTTTCTTTTCTTTTTCCCCTTCTCTTTTCGCAGAAAGGAATAACCGGGGAATAACCGGCCGGGCAGGCACCGTGCGGAAGGATGGACCCCGCTCCTGGAGGCTGCGGGATCCGATGCTCGTCTGCGGCCGCGGTGGGTCTCGGGTGCTGGAAGCGGCAGAAAAACAAAAACAAAAATCCAAAAGAACCAAAAGAAAAAAAAAATTAAAGAAAAGAAAAAAAAAGGGGGGGGGGAAACCCTTGTTTGTGTCGGATGGAGGAGGAACAGATGTGAGCGCTGCTGCCCGTGCGGGGTCGATGCGGTGGTCGCGACCGCCGCGTTTAACTCCGCCAGTCGGTAGCGAAGCGATTTCACCGTTCCGACCCGTCGCACCGTCGGCTCCCGACAGCCGGCTGTGTGCCGAGCTGCTGGAAGGAGCCGCTCCTAGGGATGTGCGCTGGCCTCTGCAACACTGCCAGCAAGCAGCCAGGCCTCTCAGAAGGGAAAAGGGAAGATGCCGACAATTCCCCGTGGTTCGGGCAGCCCCTGGTCCACCGCGCATCCCGCCGCCCGGCCGCAGCTGCCGGGAGTGCGGGGTCGCCCGGCGGCAGCGCCGCGCTGCTCCGGCTGCTGTTCCGCCTGCGGTGCTGAAGTGGGTTTTATTGCCCGCTCTCCACCGGCCCCCAGGATTTGGGATCAGGGAACTGAAGCCCACCCACTCCACGGTCCCACTGCCGGGCTGACAACGCGCAGGGGGCTCTCCTGGAAGGTTCCTGCAGGAGGCCCCCAAATTATGCTCCCAAAGTGGTGGCATCATGTCAGTGTTGGTGGTCAAGTGCAAGGCTTTAAGGGATAAATTGAGAGGGGGGGATAGATCTGTTGTTAAAAACTGAAGGAGGAAAAGCAATCCCGCATTCAACTCCTTCTTTACAGCTTCCAGCAGCCCCTCAGCAGATTAAAAAAACATGACCCACAGATGCAGTAAATTTTAAGTCGGGAATTTAATTTCTTCAGTGCCCCACCATGTTTTCTTGAAGGGAGTTGTATAAACGACTTTTTTTCTGACTCCTGGGTTGGTGCTGAGGCCTGTCAGCAACGGGAGGGGACTGGAGCTGCCCAGCCACCCGGCACAGGCCCAATCCTGCAGTGACAGTGGATCAGCTCCCTCCGCTTTCCCATTTGTACTTTGAACTTGAAATACCTGTTCTCTGCCCCACTCATTTCCAGGTGCCCATGCAATGAGGTGTATATCTAACAGATCACAGTTTCAGATATCTCTACTATTATTTTTTTGTTTTGGTTTGGTTTTTTTGTTTGGTTTTTTTTAGTTCTGTAAAAATTACTAATTATTTTAGCAGAAAAGAGTTAATAGAGTGAGGAGCAGTTCATCCCCCTTTCCTTCTTCTCAGAGTCTTCCCTCCATCCACCCTACACACTGTTTATGTTTATCTTTCCTTCCCATCCAATTTGGGGGGAATTTCCTCTCTGGGCTCCTTTCTGCCATTTATCCAGGCTGTCCCACTGCTCTGGAGCCTAACTACAATTTGCCTTGCTTCCCATATCTTCGGGCCTCGTTTCCCTGTCTCACTAAGCCTCTTTTTATTCCATATTCCCTTCTTCAGATCATCCTTAAAGGAGGAAGAGGCTGGAACTGGGATTTAAAGTAGTCTTTTAGGAGTACTGCCAGAACCAATCTGTTTTACTCTGCTGCTGCTGCTGCTGTTGCTGTTCTGCTGTGTCATGGGAAGAGTTTCCTCTCCACACCAACCCTTGGAAGCGGCACCTCGGGCAGAGCCGCTCGCTGCAAACCCCGACCGTGCTTTGCAAAGCCCCGGGTAAGTTTGGTGCAGGATTGAGCCTGGAAGGAGAAGGCACCGCTGCCTTCCCGGGCTCTGACCTGGAGAGCTGTGCATGGTTTTGGGAGATTTGCAGGAAGCAGAGTGGCGGCAGCAGCAGTGACAGCGCATCATCCCTCAGCTTTATTTCATTTTCTCGAGCCAAGACGCTTTAGGTTACAGCCCAGCAGAAAAGGAAAATGAAGCATTTCTGTCACAAGGAAGCTTTTTCCCAAATTTGCTTTAAATTATTGCAAGATCTTGCACTAAAAAAGAGCAGAGATTTTGTCTCCTCTTAAAAAATGTTGTTAGTTATAAAATCTTTACGATCTTGGCTCCCTCCACCTCAGCCTGTCTCCTTCAAAAACTTACTTTCAAAAATGTGAGGTTTAAAGGTGACTCTTCTCTCTCTCTCTCTGTCCCCCCTCCCAAATTTATGCTCCTTGGAAAGGCCTGAAGGAGCCTGGGGGGCTGTGTCTGCCCGTGAATAAACACCAGCGTGCACATACACGTGTGTATCCACGAGCACACACAGGATTTAAAGCATCCCATTGAAGTCCACATATAGGAAAATCCTTCATCATGTGATAGGCTTTAATATCTGCCTTAAAATTAATCCCTAACTGATGGACTCTGTCTTCATGTGGTGGCAGATCACAGGAGGCTCAGTAGCTGGGGCTCCTGTGCAGGTTTTTAAAAACTACCAAATAAAATCCCCTGTTTGCTGTTGGATGAATTTGGTTTTTTCACAGCAGTTACCTGGGAAATGCTCATCTAATGAAACCAAGTAAGAAAACTTTATAGGGCTCTGATCTTGTTTTTCCACTGTTAAAAAAAAAAGACCTTGTCATGAGGTCAGGACAAGATCTGATGTTATTGCACAGGGAAATGACTAAAGGGCCTCACAGAGTTCTTCAGGTGCTCTGTTGGAGATAACACTCCTGAATTTTATTGGAGCTTGAGTTTTGAAGATGGTCTTGCTTAATTTGTCAAGGTTGTCTTTGCTTCATTTTGATTCATTTTTGTTGTTGACACTGAATGTTCTTGTTTCACTTCTCTTTCGAATTAATTTCACTCTTTAGTTCCCGTGTGTTAGAAGGTGCAGTTTCATTTAGACTCTTGAGAGAAAAAAGTCTGATTCCAGAGAGCAATTGGCAGCAATATATTTTCCTTGCCACTCACACAAAAACATCACTACTCCAGCAGATCTGGGTATAAACAATGCTGACAGGCCCTCAAAACCAAAATCAAATTGTGAAATTGAGGCAAATAGCCCAGAGAAACCAAAATGTTCTGGTTTCTAAAATGCTGGCTGCTGTCAAAAATAGGGTAAAATAAAGCTTTGTTTACGTGTAGCGCAGAGTGTTTGTTGATCGAGTTTCTAAGGTGATGTAGCAGGAAATACTGTTCTTGGAGAAAATGATATGAACAAAGCATGAAACTATAATTCAGCAGCTATTTGTCAACTGATAACAGAAGAAGAAAAGCATATTTATAAAGCAGTGAGAGGTTTTCATTGAACTTTTTCTCTCCTTTGCTGGTATATACGAAGGCAGCTTCTCACCTGCTCTGCTCCTGGATATAACTACTTGCAAGAGCAGAACTAAATCATTTATCAGAAGGAATGTTTCCATTAAGTCCAAATATCTACACTGGCTGCTGTTTCTACGTCACATCAAGGATGAGATTGATGCTCAAGCAAGGTTATAATGTACCTGCATTTTCTCCAGATTGGTGCCAAGCTTGCTGAGTCATTTTCCCTTTTCCCATTCTGCAGCCGGCTGCTCGCTCGCTATTCCCTGTTATTTGTGTGGGTCGTAAGCTCAGCAACAGATGAGAATAAATGCTAATATTTCTTTAGGCTGCCTCCCTAAGGAAATAAAGGTTCTGCTGCGCTGCTTTTCAGTGCAGGTACGTGTCCATCCCCCTCTCCCAAAAGCTTCTGAACCCGTTAATGAATTTCAGATGAATTTGGGAGGAAGCAGATACTTCAAACTCAGTTATATTCCTGCGAGGTGCACACGGGCGGGAGGGAGAGACTCGGATCAGGAATTGAAGCAGAGCTGAGCCGTAACGCCTCCAGGTTGGCATCCACCTTTCAGCCACCAGCCCACCTGTAGCAGGCAATTAATCTCTGTGTGGTGACTCTGAGCCACAGCACTGCCCTATCCTGCCTGGTACAGTTTTCTTTGGCTGGCAAGGGATATCATAGAGAAGCAGAGGAACTGGGCTAACTCAGGGAATCAGCTGTTTTCTAGGCAAAATAGTAGAGGAATTTCAGGGGTATCACTATAAGCAAAGGAAGAGTTAATACCTGGGAATGGCTGTACATTGTTTGGGGGAATGATACAGCTTTTGTGTCAGGCTGTTCCTAGAGCCAGCACAGCTGTCAGCCTGGTGCCGTGTTGCTCTTGGCACTAAAGCCAAAGGCCAAGATCCCCCCACCTCCACCTCTTCCAGACGTTTCCTCTGCAGTGCCAGCAACAGGTGAAGAGCAGCTTCAACCACAGGCTTAGGGCTGTTGCATCTGACAGCCCTGCTCTCCCATCCTCCTTTCTGGCATGGCCTGGCTGTAGCTGAGGCTCAGAATTGAGGCTCAGGGATAGGGCTGAGTCTCCACTTTGGCTGGAGCCCTTCTGGCTGCCTAACAGATATGGGAGAGCTCCAGCCCTACATCTCCACCTCAGGGAATGCTGGTCAGGTCAGGACTGCAGACAGGATCAGATCCATTCTCACCTGAGAGCAAAGGATTCATTTATGTGTCCTTTCTCCACCAGCTGCACCTCGCTGGGAGCAGCCACGAGAGGGGGGATACCCTGACGCTGTGCGTACCACACGCGCTCATCTCCATTGCAATTAGTTTGATGCAACAAACAGCTCCAGCGTGACAAACTCCAGGCTAAAAAAAGCCAGGGCTTCATCTGCATAAACTGGATGCACAAAATATGTATTGTGTGTCACCTCCCTTATGTCCCACATTTGTTCCTGCAGCAAATGGCATATGCTCCAGCAATACCACGCGGTCCGAACGGACTCCTGCAAATACAGCAGGGATCTGATGGTGGTACGCTTTTGAAATGAAGACATTAGTTGTGATCCTCCTTATGGACCTCTTCTGGAAGGAACAGTTTTGCATATAAATTAAGATTCATTAACCTCTGATGATTAATCGATAAAATTGGAGCCAAACTCTCCATCGATGAGCAAGTTATTATTTCTGGTTTACCTGTTAGACACCAAGACCAGGGGCCTTGTTGTCCTGGCCACTGTGTAGTCACACCCAAGGAGATAACCTCTGCCTTGAAGGGCTTACAAAGCAGAACAACAAAAGAGTGAGCAATATAACACTCAGGCAGAGCAAACACAGTGACCTTTTGCAAATGTCAAGTTAATACCATGATCTGGAAGTGGAAGGGGCTTATCAGAGGGTGGGTGGGTCAATGAGGATGGGACACACTTCAGGGTGGGGGGATGAGATGAAGGAAAAGCCACAGCAGGAGCTGTGTGGTGTGAGATGCAGAGGAAGCACACGCAGAGCATTCTGTGGTCAATTGGCACATCCAGGATAAAAAACAGGGGAAAGAGTCTGATGACCCTGGCCACAGCTCACAGAATAAGGAGCTCCCCAAAGTCTCACAGCCTGGAGAGGGGAGAAGGAGAGGGCATGGGTGGACAGAGCAGTTTCTCCTACACACTGGTTCCTCACAGGCAGCTGGAGGTGTGATAACCCTGTTTTGGGGCTGTTTCTCTCCGTGGCTCAGCCTCCTGCAGCTGTGTTTGCTGCAGCTGAGCCTCAGGGCTGGAGTGAGACATAGTTCAGCTCTAAGCTGCTCTAAGTCCAGGGCAGCACATAATTGAATATTAACAGGAACAGCTCCAGGAGCTGCTAGGACTCAGGAAGTCACAATTCCTTCTCTGCCGCTCCTTCGCCTTCATGGGAGGTGGTTGCTGGAGGCCTTAATGGATGTGAGACTTAATATGCTTCCCTCACATTAGCCCCAGTTAGCAAACTGAGCCTTTAACCACATCCTACCCTCTCTGATCATTTCCTCATCCACCTCTTCAGCAACAAGAGAAGTGCAGTAGCTGCAGCCACCAAGCAGAGAGGTGCAATTGATTTCACACCTCATCTCTCCAGTGAACAAAGGGGTCTCACCTTTAAGGAGTATCAAAACTTGCCAAATACATGTTATTGAACTCTTGGTCTCTGTATCATCCTCCTGGGAACAGGAATTATTTAGTGTCTGAACGGGGATGCTCTGAGCATCATACAATACTCATAAATGATTTTTAGGTTGAAAACTTTTGGTACCATGCCTTTGTTAAATATTCAAGGTAAAATACAGCAGCAAATGCATAGGTACTAGGGTCTCTCCATGCTGCCTGACCAGTGCTCAGTTGCCCTCTCTAAAAATATGGATGAGTATCATTCCCTTCTCAAATCCATGCTGCACATCTACACTGAGAAGTTCAGTCTTTAATCATGCTACTTTTATAGAAGAAGCAAAGTGCTTTACAAGAAAAAAGATACTCACAGAAAACTCATCCCTGCCATCTGATCATTCAGAACGTAGTGTTAGTCTAAGAAGGAAGAAGGTAACACGTTCAGAGTAGCAGAAAATTCCCAAAGACCTCAAGGGCTGTGCTGAACAGCAGTCAAAATCTGAAATTTTTTGCCTCTTTTCCTTTTTTTTTTCCACTCTTTTTTCTCACTTTAAAATTCACAGTATCCTTGACGGATCATTTTCCTTCAGGTCCACCAGCACTTGTTCATTACATAATTGCTTTCTTTTCCAAAAAACATGCTCCTCTATCTCCTTTTTTTCCATTAGTTGAAGTACAATGGACTCCACCATGAGACTGCTCCTGATTTTGTTTGATTTCTCTTTTCCTTTATCACTACCCAGAGACATCCAGCAGATTGTTTCATAATCTTCCTAGAGTTCAGAGAAAGTATATTCTTCCAGATAGGAATATAGCCTGCGAACATTCCTCCTCCTTTTTCCTCACCACCTGCTCCTCTTGAACAACACTTCTGGCAAACTTTATCCATGTATTATTCCTTTATTCACAAATTAGATGTTCCTTGTTAGGGAAAAGCGAGGAACACACTGTTTCCCTGGCATTAAATGTGTGTTTTTGCGTGGCTGCTTTGCCCTCCAGCATGCTTCCTAATTTTTGGAGCCCTCAGGAGTGAGGACCTCAGCACCACATTTGTCCCCAGCAGCCACACGCTGTCTGTGGGAGGTCTGCAGAAGAGAAGGCTCTTCATTCTGCTCGTGGTGCATTAGGGAAGAGAATTGGTGGAGCTCTGCAATGCACAGGAGGGAGGATTGCTTTTGTTATTGGTCAGGGAAGCTCTGTGCTGCGTTTGGTATCACTGGCTTCCTGCTGTTGTTGGATAATTAATTAACACCAACAGAGTGTTTGAAGCTCTGCTAAAGTGCAAACACAGGATTTGCATCGGTGTTTCACATTCTGGCCAGGCATGGGGAAGATGGAAGCATTGGCACACCTTGAGGAGACAGTCATGGAACAGGGGAGATGGAGAAAGACCACGAATCCTCCTCGGTGCCCTGAGCAGGATCCAAACATCCCTGAGAGAAGCTAATCAACTTCCAAAGAGGAATACTTACAAATTAATTTAGAAATTTTAATTGAAAGAAATTTTGAGTTAGAAAGCTTTTGGGTTTAATTTGTGGGTGTTTCTTCTTTCCCAGGTATGCAGTAACAACAATATTTGCCAATTTATTTCTGTGGAACCCAGAACAATTGTCAATATCATTTTTATAAGTCTCCTCTGCCTTAGAAGGCAGTTTTCATCTTCTCACACATTTTTTTCTCTTCTGGAAAAAGTAAAGAAAATCCTCCAAATTTTTTGAACCACTCATAATTCTCATTGCTTTCCTCCAGCCCCTGTACGATTTGTCTACAACATTCTTCTGCCTTCTCCTAACTCATCATCCAAACCCATACCTGATATTTCCTCATTAGAGTGGAATCATTGCTTCTGATGTTTCACTCTTGTTCATACGCCCCAGAATAAGATTTGCCTTATTTTGCAACAGCTGTGTCCTCTCCAGTGCCTCTTGCACAGCTCTTTTTCCATTGAATGCCTTCTGGACCACTGTTTTGCCACTTTGCATTGACATATTTTGTTGCTTATGACCTTACTGAACCTAATCTGCTTGATTTTATACTGTAACTCTGATTTCCCAGCCACATTTTGGAACACATCCTCTGGAGTATTTATACAGTCTTTCTTTTGTCATCCAAATAACTATTGAAAATATTAGCTCAGATCCAGGGGCAAACCCTGAGGGAGCCCTTTTGGAAAACCCTCTAAATGCAAAGGAAAGGAATTAGTAATTCTTGTGTGAATACATTTCTTTTCTGTCAAGTATGTCTTAAGATGATTTCACAGAGATCATAGTTCCTGGTCAGCTTATGGAAATGTCATGTGAAATGGTGTTAAAACCCCTGCTTATTTCAAAATACATGACATATACTCCCTCTTCCTTATTCTACAACACAGTTGTTGGGTTCAAAGATGGAAAGCGGATGGTTTTAACATCACTCCTCCATGACAAATCCAGTCTGACTGACTCTATGTTTTTCTATTGTCAGTCAAATGCTCACAAAGAGATCATTGCACAGTTTATGGTATTACAGTTTTTGCATTATATGCTGAACTGGCTGCTGTGTAATTCCCCAAGTCCTGCTTCCCCTTCTTTAAAGACAGGCACTGTGTTTGCCCTTCTCCCCTCCTCTGGGATCTCCTCCCTTCTCCATGAGCTCTCCCGGATAATTACTAATGAGTCAGATTGCTCTGGCCAGTGCCTGAAGTGCTCTAGGGGGAACTTCATCCAGTCCTGCTGACTTGAATTTGCCTAACTTCTCTGAATTATTTTAGCTGTGTTTATTTGCTGGTTTGGATTGCCTTACCCTCTGCAGTAAAAGTTGTCCTGATAAATACCGGTTCATAATCTTTTTTTAAGGTATTTTATTTCCCTCCATGGCTAAAGCATAAAAATTTATGAAAGGTCCAGTGTCTTCTCTGTTGTTATTTCTCTTCTCTCATTTTCCATTAATTCAGTTATGTATAATTTCCATTGCCTTCCTCCTATTTCAATACCTTTGCAGAGCATCCTTTTATCACCTTCTATATACCTTCCTAATTGAAACTCATTTTGCCCCTGGTCTTTCTCATTTTAGTCCTCCATAGTCACATTATTCCTTTACAGACATAATTTCCTAGTCTTGTTTCCCAGCTTGACGTCCACCCTCCTTTTTCTCCTTCCCTCACTCCTTCCATTCCTTGGAGGAAGATGTTCCATCATTTTGTTATCTCCTTCAACTTAGTTAACTCCCATCTTCCAGTCCTTAGCCATCTCCTCCCTGTTAGTCAGTCCCATCCCAGAGAGCTCCTATGTCCTTGTCCCACAGGAACTTTGCTCCATCATTTGCACTTCTGTTCCCCCCCCAAACACAGTTTCACACCCTCCTGCTGAGCTTGTGAGGCAGTTTTTGTACAGTCCCTCTTTGCAGAGCACCCTTGGCTTGTCTGCCAGATAGAAAACCATTATTCATTTTACTCCATTATTGCAGATCTAATTAATAATGGGTTTGTCTCTTAAACCCATGCCCACCTCTGCAATATGCCAGTCTTTGCCCTGCCTTTTTTCTCCATCCAGAAAGATGGAAGAGGACATTTCCTATCCCCTCATCTCTTTCCCTCTTCTTCCCAGGGCCTGGATTTAGAGCTAGAAGGCTTCATTAAAGCCCTTTTTAGGGTGGTAGATGAGGATGATGCTCCTGTAAGCACTACAGAGATCACCTGCCTGCTGAAGCTCCCCTCCCCAGCTCAGTGTGACACCAAGTAGGCTTTTAGGAAAGGCAATTAAGGGGTCTGAGTGTACCATGCACTGAAGCACCCCTTTACCCTTTCAAATTTATAGTGTCCAGCACACAGATGGCTTTTTTTTTTTTCCCCACCAAAAATCATGCTGCTATCTTTTAATAAATCAGACAACAAAGCCAGGCCTATATGAGATGTATTAAATTAAGTCCCCAGCTCTCTGGGTCACTGTTGCTCATGAAATGATTACATCTCAAAACAAGGAAGAACACAAACCTGCAAGGTCACAGAGACCTGCAGCTCCAAGTACATCCACCTGCCTCTTCTTTCTCATTAACTGTACACAGATGACTCTTGCTCAAGGCTTTCCTTAGGCTTTCCAGGCTTATAGGCACTTTCCACTGAGCAGGTCCAAGGATTGAGGTAGCATTTAAACCAGGTAAATATATCTGCCCACTTCTATTTTGTCAGAGAGCATTAAACAAGCAGCTCTCAGTATCTGAGCAGTCTGTCCCCCATCAGAGGGGCTACTGGTGGAGCTGGACATTTCTCCACACTGGAGCCAGCCCAGGATCCACAGAGAGCACTTGATGGGACCCAGAAGAGTAGAGGTTATTAAAATAACAAGGCTTATTGCTGTCATTAATTGCCTATCAGAGATTATTGAAAAGACAACACCAGATTTTGTTTGAAGGTGCATAGTGATGGGACGAGAAAAAATCAACCCAAGCTGCAGAAAATGATGTTAAAAGTAGATATTAGGAGGGAAAAAATACAACTAAAGTAGTTAATTACTGGAACAGGAGTTCAGAGAGTTTTTGGAATCTCCATCCTTGCAAAACTCCCCTGGGAAAGGCTCTGGGAAACCTGGTGGAGGGTGTGAGAGAGGAGCCTGGAGATCCCTGAAGGTCTTTCCCTCCCCAAATCTCTGTGATGCTGAAATCCAGCGTGGGTGGGTCTGGGGCAGTCCTATTGCTGTCCTGCTCATTCCAGCTGATTGCCAACAAAATTACAAAGCTGCCCGAGCATGTTGGTTCTGTTTTGCATAAATTTGTGAGGATACTCTGTGCAGAATCCAAAGACTGTATAATAGGAAAATCCCAGGTAATTATAAATTCATTGGTTTAAACCTGATCCCAAACAGCATCAAAGAAAATCTGATATAGGCTGTGATTAGTAATGAATTAAAGGATGCTAACCTGATTGATATGCCTGAGCAGCTTTATGGAAAGTCTGTCATGTCAAACAAATGAATGTTTTTTTAATGAGAATGTAAGTTTGGTTAATAAAGATAAGCCTGTTATAAATTACTTAGATTTCTGCAAGTTATTGAACAGTTCCTGAACACAGTCCCAATTAAAGGAAAACGGTACAAAACCTAATCTGGGATACTAAATGGATTAAAAACTATTTCAGCAAGAGATCTTATAATGCAATTTGAAATTCAATTAGACTACAGATATTGAAGCCTTCCATTTATTTATTTTTGACCCCAGGTTGTTCAGTGTCTTTGGGATTGACCCAGAGGAAATGATAATAATCATCACTGATAAACTTGAGGATGACGTGGAAGTTCCAGACTCGTGGCAGGAGAAAGCCAAGGAAATAAGGTGAATTTAAATACAACAAAGTGCAGTTTCACTGTTGTTAAATGCGTGGATTGTGTTGGCAAGAAGAAAGATAATGGCCCAGAGTGTGGGAACAATGAAACAGCCCAAATAATCCACTAAATGGCAACATGCTGAGAAAATTTTGCAGCACCCCCAACTCAACTAACAGCAACAAAAGTGTTTTTTTTCTCTCAAGAAAAAGACTTCAGGATGTTCTTGAAGATGAAGAAGAGGTTGATTTGTCACCCAGGATGGCATTCAAAGAGCTGTTGCAAGGAGGTACATTCACCACCGTGCAGGGATTTATATCACGACAGGAGGGGGATGTTGCTGCTACCCACCTACTCTGCACCTTGCAGGCTCCTGGGACACCAGAGCCAGGATCCAGAGTCCCAACCAGCAGCTCCAGAAGGGAGTGAAACCTCCACAGCACTCTCCAGATTTCTCTTTATTCTCCCCCTTCCTCACTCGCCAGCACTGGGCACCAAGTGGTTTGTTGGTACAAGGGAGGCTGCAGCCTCCTTCAGCTGTCACATCCTGAACCCCTGCCAGGTTTGTGTTGCAAGAACTGATGCCAGTGTTTTTAACCCAGAGTGTATTTGGCCCCTAGTGTTCTCCATGACATAGAATAAACATTAGGGAGGAGATTCAGGCTTCAATGAGAAATGCTTTCCCATGATACGTTTTCATTTTGGCATGCACAGTGTTTATGATGAAAGGATCCTAAAATAATTGTATTAGATGAACCGTGTGTTCTTCTTGCTTTGAGGCCAGTACAGCATGACATTTCAGAGATAAAATGTTGTGGAACAGCCTCTGAATTACAGCCCAATGGAACTCTTCTGAAGCCACCCTTCTCTCTTTTTTTATTTGCTTGAGGTTTATAACCTGAAAACGTCAAGCTTGTATCGCACTGTTGCCAAAAGATCGCCCTGTGCATTAGCTAAATCTTAAATTATCACCAAATTAAATTTTTCTTCAGGAGTCTGATTCACAAGCAGTCAGCTCCCCTGTGGAAAAAAACTCCACCCTTCCAATTCAAAGGAATTCCAGGATTCACAAGAAGTACTAGGTTTCCAAGAGGGGACTATCTGTCCTTAGAAGAACTTATTTCTGCCTGCAAGTTCAACTGAGTCTACGAGACCTTAAATCAAAGGAGCCCAATGCCAGGTCAGTTGCTGAGTAACTGATCCTGATCGTCACATTTTGACCAGCTGGATGAATGACAGCAACAATTTCTTGGGATTGCGTCTGGAGTCTTCTGCATTTTCTTTCCTGCAATTAACTCATGACTGCAGCCTCAACGAGTGGAAATTATTTTGAGTTGCAGATAGGCGGGTTTGTGCCACGTCCTTTGCACAAAGGTATGTAATGATAAAACCTCTGAATCATTATGTGCATTGCTGAGATTATTGCAATTACAGGAAAGTGAGGAGAGCCCTTTGCCAAATGCTTTGAGAGCCACAGGTGAAAAGCACTAGCCAAAAGCCACATCATTCATTCTGGGCCAGATCCTGCCTGGCTCCTTTGGGAAGTGCTCTGTAGCTGGAAACCAAAGGGGAAAACATTTAGCAAGTCCTTGCTGCTCTTCTCCTTTATAGAGTGGTTTGGATGGGAAAGAACTTTAAAAATCACCCAGTTCCAACCCCTGTCATGGGCAGGGACACCTTCCACTATCCCAGGTTGCTCCAAGCCCCATCCAACCTGGCCTTGGACATTTCCAGGGATGGGGCAGCCCCAGCCTGTTACAAACTCTACTTCGTTGGGAGAGGTGGGATCCCATCACGCTGTTCTTTATGGACAGACATGGTGCTCCTTGAAGGAATTCAAGGCCATCTCTCCACTGTCACCAGGCCACTCAACAGCAGTGCTGGGGGACACAACCTGTCCCCAACACTTGCTGTGGCCTTTGATGCACCTGGGACAAGTCTCCCCTGCACGTCTGCAGCTCTTTGGCTGTAGACAGGGACCACGCAGGGCACAAACTGAGCCTTTACCAGCACAACTATTTCTGTCATGTTCACTTGGGATAGTTGCTTCATAGCTGAGATTTTTGAAAACCACTGAGGACAGTGATAAATGGAGGATGCTGGAAGTCTCAGCCTAAAACATGACAATTCCTGGCTCTGGGAGCTTGGGACTGGCACTCCTGCCTGCACCTAAGCGAGGAAACAGGACAAGCCGGGCAAGGCATTTTTGTTGGATCATGTATTTATTGTTCTGTGCAAAGCACAGGGTGTAACTATCACCAGTCATTTTTGGCTATTGAGCTAGCACCAGACATCACTGTGTTACTATTAGAGCAAAACATATTAGCTAATCATGAATTTACTTTTAGCCACGGTGACTGCACGGCTTTCCTGTTTTTGCGCAATGCTGCAGGATGTGAGACAGATCCCACAGTCACAAATTCCTCCTGGGTGGAGACTTGCTTGTTGCAGACAGCCCTATGGGTGTGGGGGCATCACAGGGGGTTGTCTGTTGGCCAGCTTGAAGCTTGGTCTGATCCCACAGTGACATCTACACCAGGATCAGGGCACAGGGGCAAGCGTTGCCCACATTGTTAAATTTTTAGCGTGGTCCCTGGTCTAGTTTTGGCCAAGACTAATGAATGCTCTCCCAGATCATGTTGGGGCACAAGTCTGAGCTCTTCTGCTAGGTGGTTGGACTATGAGGTCCCTGTTTTGGAGGATGAAGGAGTTTATCCTGGTGGTCAGGGGCTGACAGTTGTACCCAGGTCCAGGGAACACAGCCAGTGTGGCTGCTACTCCTCTGCTCTTCCATAGCAGAGTACCCCGTTACCCAGGTGTGCTCAGGCCTTTGGTTTTGCCACAGGCTTTTATTTCCTAATAGCTTAATACTTCATAGTTAATTTTCCCCAAAATATGTGGAAGAGCATGAAAGAATCCTAAAAACCTCTTGCTCTTCAGTTCATCCTATTTTTCCAGCATCCCTTTTTCTGCCCTCACATGACTTCTCTAGGTAAACACCTCAGAGAGAGGTGCTAGGAAATACTCAGTAGCTGGGGTTGTCCCAAAGCAGAGCACTTGGAAGCACAACCAGCACATATAAACCAGGACTGGGACACAGCCCTGGGTTCTTGCCTGCTCTTTCTTGGGGATTGTTGATGTGATTTGCATGAGGATATCAAAAAATGTCCTCTAAGGGCCAGGAAAAGGCATTACAGGCGGATGTTCTGAACTGATGCCTGTATCTCTCCGACCACTGTATGGGATGAGGCTCAGCCTGGGATATTCTAAAAGGGACATTAGCAGTGCCCATACAGAGAAAACAGCTCCCTGGTTCCTAGGCCTTGGCCTTCTTTGTGTGTCCAGAGCAGGGCAATGGAGCTGGGGAAGGGGCTGGAGCCCCAGGAGCGGCTGAGGGACCTGGGAAATGGCTCAGCCTGGAGCAAAGGAGGCTCAGGGGGGACCTTGTGGCTCTGCACAACTCCCTGACAGGAGGGGGCAGCCAGGGGGGTCGGGCTCTGCTCCCAGGGAACAGGGACAGGAGGAGAAGAAATGGCATCAAGTTGCACCAGGGGAAGTTTAGGTTGAATATTTGAAAAAATTTGTTCATGGAAAGGGTGGTCAACCATTGGAACAATCTGTTCAGTGAAGTGGTGAAGTCACCATCCCTGGAGAGATTTAAAAGACGTGTGGATGTGGCAGTTGGGGACATGGATTAGTGATGAGTTTGGCAGTGTTGGGTTAATGGTTGGACTGGATGACCTTAAAGGTCTTTTCCAACCTTGATGATTCTGTGATTCTATGGTCATGTCCTAAATCTGTATCCAAGAAAGACCAATGTGCACCAGCCTGTCCTCAAGGACATCCAAGCCCCCAGGAGAGCACTGGGTCTGTACCAAAAACCCTGGAACAAGAGGATTGTGGCTACCACAGGAAGCCCCCTGAGGCAGCACCCAGGGGACCCTACCCTTGCTGTCCTGCCTGGCTCTTCCTGTGACTCCCAGCCTGGCTCCTTGCTCTTTAAACCACCAATCACAAGAATCCCAGAATGGTTTGGGTGGGAAGGGACCTTCAAGATCATCCAGTCCCACCCCCTGCCATGGGCAGGGACACCTTCCACTATCCCAGGTTGCTCCAAGCCCCATCCAACCTGGCCTTGGACACTTCCATGGGGAAGGAACCCTACAGGACTTTTCTGACCCATCCTGGAAGTCTTGGGGCTGTGCAGCCTCAGTGGGGATATTACACACACTTATCTTGTGTTGACACTTCAGTTTTCGTTAATTTTGGGTAAACAGGCTCCCTCCAGCAGAATAAGCCGTCTTTTTGCATTACGCTGACTTTTTGCTGCTATAATATAAAAAGCACATGGGCTTCTGCTGATGCAGTTATTCCAGCAAAATGTTTAAGTACGGGTTTAGCCTAATTCTTTGACAATATTCCCAGATTTATTACATGCAATGAGCAAGCACAGAACAAGTATTTCACTGACAACCTCTGGATTGGAAACAGACACAAAGAAATCATTTCTCTTCTCTGCAACATCCTAATTGCCCCTTTTACTCTCTGATGGACTGAAAGATTGCCAGTTTCCTTCCAGGTTTCCTTACTCTTGTCTCATACATTAAAAAAAACCCTGTTTTTTCTGATGTCCTTTCTTGTTTGCAGTTTGATTCTCCCTCAGTCTTTTCAATACCCAGATGATACCGGACCTCCCAAGGTTTAAAGCCCACAATTTCAATATATTTTAAGTGATTTTACCATCACTTTTCTTTCCATATGTATCTGTGAATATTTAATGCCATTTTTCTGCCGTGCTACCAATTTTTTAGTACTATCGAGTTGTACATTTTAATAAATACTAAAATAGCTGAAAGACAGTCCACTTGCAAATGAAAATCAACTGCAATTTTAATGTTACGTAATAGAGCTTTATGGGGAAAAAATCTCGTAGAACTGGGTAAGGAAAGAAAGCAGTGGGAGTCAATAGAAATGTAACTCAGTTTTATGGAAGTTATTTTTAAAATCTGCAGAGTTAAACAGAGAACAATTTAATTTTTACAGGGTTTTTAATAACCTCTAAAATTCTATTGCACTGATTTAATATCAGCTAAGAGCTCAACAGAAAGGTATAATTTCCTGCTAAATTCTATAGGATCGTAACGTAGGTTTGTAACCTAAAAATAATTTTATGCCCCAGAGAGCATCGTCTGTAGCAGGAGACTGCCTCCCCCCAGCTGCATCTCGCTGTAAGATGTTTTAGCTCCAGAACCCTTTGCTTGCATTTTGTTTCTAATATTTCATGTCTACGCTGCTGGGAGGAAAAGAAAGAGGCTGCCTATTTCTTGTCTGCTTAATAAATTCAGCGTCTTCCCCCTGTTCGCCCAAATCTCTGCTTTTGGAAGCTCCATATCATGTCATAAATGCTACTTGTTTGAGCAAACAGGGATTTATTTACGGTGCTGAAAGAACTTTTTGTGCTCCCTGCCTCATTTGCAACATTATTCCCGATTGATTTCTGCCGTACCTATTATTGACTTGCCAGCAATATTCCAAAGTAAGGTTGGGTCTATGTCAGAAAAATTTGTTGCCTCACACTGAGCCTTTTTCAGCACCGTTTACTCAATATTGTTCCTCTACCCAGCTACTGCTCCAATAAACCAAAACAGCTCGCTGTTGTCTGAAATGAAGAATAATTGGAAACACCATGCCTGCCTCTTTCAGCACAAGTAACAATTCGGCCATTTAGGGCTCCTCTAACACTCCTGAGCGCTGAACAACTCAAACCTTGGCTTCCTGCTAGTCAGGAATATTCAAACTCACAAACTCCAGGCAGCGTTTGCCTCCGTGCTGCACGAGGACGGAGCAGTCGGGATAAAGGGATCTGAAGGACCACATGAAAAAGCTGATGGGCAGAGCTGCAGCAACTCACCTGAGCAATTCCCAGCCCAGGACTTGCCTGGCCTGTGGGAAGTAAGGAAGCCTTGAAAATGTTCTCCAGGAATTAGCTGCAGTGGGTCTGCTGGTGAGGTCTCCGAGGCTCCCTTTGGTTCTCTGGGCTTGTGCAGATCCCTCATGAGTCCTGTGGGCTCGCAGCGTGAGAATGGAGAAAACCACCCATGTTTCACCTGGGATGTGAAGCTCTCAGAGGACTGGGTGTGGGACCCTGGAGGACACACAGGATAGCAGAGGTAAGGCTGGGACAGATCCCACCAGGGCTGGATGGCAGCCTCCTTCTCCAAGTACTCAAGTCCATCCCCCAGAGGGAATATTCCAGGACCTCACTGGGTGATCACACTGAGCTATAAACCTGAGCAAGGCAATCCTGAGACAGCAAAGGGGATGTAGAGCCAGCACAAAGCACACCAGTGTTGTCTCCTTCCCAGAAGCTGGCTCTGACTCATCCCTTGGTTTCCCCTCCTACCCATGATTTGTATCTGCAGGGTGATGCACCTGTGATGTCACCTTCTTCCTGGCTTTGATCCTCCCATGACACATCCAGTGGCAAAAGTGTCTCCCCCACTTCTGCCTCTTTGAACTTCAAGCCTTCTCTCGTTGTCTCAGGATCACAGGGATGCTGTGTCAGAGGTTCTCTTTTGCTTAGGAAAAGAAATTTCAGTGTTTAAACACAGATATCTCCTGCCTTTTCAGGAAGACATGGGCATGACACCCTGACCAGGAACTGTCTCACCCTTGCTCATACAATGGAGAAGACGCAGGACACCCCACCACGCTTTGATTATTTCAGTCAAAGGTTGGACTTAATGATCTTGAGGTCTTCTTCAACCTTGTGATTCTGTGATTTGAAGGGATTTTCAACCACCACGAGTTTCACTGGGGAACCAAACCATCTGGAAATGGTTCTTTCCAATAGAGTTTGTCTTAGCCCATTGGCAGGGAAGATCTGTGAAGCTTTCCCAGAGTAACCCTCCTGTCCCCAGCACAGTCTGAGCTCTGGTTTTGTTGCTTTTTTTTAAGGATATAAACCCAAGATCCGGGATGAACATAGAGCAACAGGGACTTGCATGGTTAAAGTACCTAGAAAACCCCATGGAGTTTGTACTTTTGGATCAGAAAATGCAGAGCAGAAGAATCCATAAGTGGTCCAGAGGGGTGGATGGATGGACAGGTGCATCCCTATGTGACAATGGCATAATGTTGGTCCAGCTTTCAGCCCAGGCATCCCACTGGGCTGGACTTCACCTGTGCCCCAGGCAGGAGAGAGGAAATACCAGGATCCTCTTGTGATCCCATTATTGATATTAATTGGCCACAGTTTAAAGCCTCTAATGAGAGAGGATAGGAAGAGGTATCAGAACTCTGCCAACAAACTTCACATCTGAAGGCACAGCACAACCTGGGAGCATGAATCTGTTCCTACCCTTCAGCATGGGCAGAAATAAAGACAATATGAGGTATTCAGGCAATAAAGACAATAATGAGGTAATTTTGACCCTTCCAAAAGGTAATTCCTACCCACCATGCAAAACCAGGTGAGTTAAATTGCCCAACAGCCCTATGAGTAAAACGGGCTCCTGTGTCCTTTGTATCAGTAACAGCAAAAAAAGAAAGTTGAAGATGGACACACAGCCCAGCAGAGCCAGCAGGGATTCTCAGGGGAGATGTCCTGGCTCTACTGAAATGGATGGAAATCCTGCCACCAGATTTTCTGGGATTTCAGCCCAGGACTTTTGGATACTTTCTGCACACTTCTCTAGCTGTCTCTGCATGATATAGTGAAGCTGCAAGAATCATCAGATTGCATCATTGCTTGGGCATCCCATGGAAAAAGCCTTGGCAATTCGTTTTTTGGGCTACTGGAGTAATTTTTGCCATCTCATGTGGCACATCTCTGATTCTGTTTTAAAAGCATAACTGGCTGGCACAAAGGCATCCTATATTATATCATATTTATTATATTAGTCCCTGGAAGTCCAGAGTGGTATGAGAAGAGCAGTAGGGCCCATCTGGAAAATGTGTTACAGTCCATAAAACACTGTCCTTTGAGTGTAAAAGGTTAGACTGAATTATTCAGTGATCTTTTCATTATTTGGGGGGGTTAATTATGGGATTAAATTGGTGAATTGGTGCACCCTCCATGGTGCTGGGTGGTGCCTCCAGTGAGACAACACACAACCTGTCTGAATGGGGCAGGGGGAAAATCCCCTTACCTTCAGTGTAGGGGATGAGAAATTCCACCTGGGTGGCCAAGTATCCAAAGGATGCCTGACAAAATCTCAGAATGGTTTGGGCTGGAAAGGACCTTAGAGCTCATCCAGTTCCAATCCCCTGCCATAGGCAAGGACACCTTCTACTACCCCAGGTTGCTCCAAGCCCCATCCTGGCCTTGGACACTTCCAGGAATGGGGCAGCCACAGCTACTCTGAGCACCCTGTGCCAGGACCTCACCATCCTCACAGGGAAGGATTTTTAATGAAAATGAGCAGACTCAGCCAAGAAGAAGATTTGGAAGAACAAGACCTTCTGTGGTCCATGGCCAGGCTATTTCTTTCCCACCTCATAGGTAGGATGCAGCTGGGGATCATTGCATTGCTCAGGTTATGGAATTGGGTTTTACAAACAGGGAAACTGAGGCATGTGCGGGGGGATGAGTGCACAGATTTGCTATCACCCAGCAGGTTGGGCACAGAATGGAGGATGGTTTTTTCACATGGCCAGGGTGCCTCACATCATCTCCATCCTCTGCTCCATGAGATCCCCCTCACACAGGCAAGGAGCATCACCTGCTTGTTCACACACAGCATTTCCTGGAGCACCTGCCTTTTCCTTGCAAGTCTCCTTCCCAAGTTGTGAGGAGGCCAAACCCCACTTTGTAAGATGCGCCTGGTGAAGCCACCACCTTCTGGTTGTCTGGTTCTGCACGTGGTGGGAGACTCCTGGGAGAGAAGGTATTTTTTGAGGAAGATCCCTGTGCAGAACATCCTCCCTCCCCAGGCTGTGCTCATGTCGTGGGTGGCTCGGCTCATCCCTGCTGAGCTGAGCAGTCACGGGGAATCATCTGGCTGGCAACCAGACCAGTGCCAGCAGCACCACCAGGGTGTCACCACCCTGGCCACAGGCTGCAAACCCCAAAATTCACTCCTGGTGTGGTCATTGTCCTCCATCCCAAGTGCAGCAACACAAAATGCTGCCAAACAGCTGCCGGTGCTGAAGTGTCTGCAGCAAAAGCAGCCGTCGGGATTCGGGGAAATATTGCGGCTGAAGTCATCGGAGCTGGTTCGAGGAAAACATCCAAACCCTGAAATCACCAGCAGTCATTGGGTACACAGGCAGTGGGTCAGGGAGGCAGATGGAGTCATGCACACACGGCACATCCCGCTGTGAGTCAGGGCCTTGTCACCGCCATGTGACCGGCAGCAGGGACGTGATAAAGACCCGAAGTGCTGGAGCAAATCCCAACAGTGAGTGGTGCACAGTTGGCTCAGAGGAGGCACTGCTGGCTCTGCAGGGCTCCTTCTTCTGACGCAGAGCTCCCCTCCAAGGGGGCTTGGCGAGTGCCCCAGCCTGGGGAGATGTGGGGAGTTCAAATCAGAGTCATGAGGGGCGTGTGAGATCATCTGGTTGGGCCTTTCTGAGGTGATGAGCTGATGCATGTCCCTGGTTTGCCCAGCGTGGGGGTCTCTGGACGTGCCTACATGCTCCAGACAGAAAAGCATCACACAGGGAAGGAGCCACCACTCACTGAATTCACCACTCATTCCAGTGGCTGATCAGGTTTTCTGCTGTGGTCTTGAAGCTCTTCTGTTCTTTGAGCTTGTCTGGCTCCCACTTGGAGTCACTGGGTCTTGCTGTGACTGTTTGATGTTTAAAGAGCCCATGAGAGCCTCCTGTCCCTCATCCTGTGGAAGGGCAAATTTCTGCCCAGCTTATCACCAGCTAAAAGCCAGAGTTTCCTGACCACTCTCTCCAAAGCTTTGCCTCCAGCCCCCAATGCACTGACCACAGAATCATGGAATCATTGCAGAAGGAAAAGCCCTCTGAGATCATCAAATAGAACCATCAACCCAGCACTGCCAAATTCCCCACTAAACCACGTCCCCAGCTGATATATCCTCATGCCTTTTGGACAGTTCTAGGGATGGGGACTCCACCACTTCCCTGGGAAGTTGTGCCAGTGCTTGACAACATTTTCAGTGAAAAAAATTTCCCTAATACCGAATCTGAACATCCTCTGGTGCAACCTGAGGTTATTTCCTCTCATCATATTGCTGATTCCTTGGGAGCAGAGCCTGACCCCCACCTGTCTGTCCCCTCCTGTCAGGGAGTTGTGCAGAGCCACAAGGCCCCCCTGAGCCTCCTTTTCTCCAGGCTGATCCCCTTTCCCAGCTCCCTCAGCCTCTCCTGGTGCTCCAGACCCTTCCTCAGCTCCATTCCCTTCTCTAGATGTGATATTTCTCTCCTGATCCTTTCACCCTTTTTCCAACACCCTCTCAAAACCATGAGCAGGACAGAGCTCCACGCCATGCACAGAAAGGAGGATGTGCTTCTTACAGAAGGTTTTCATCAACCATTTCAACCAGTCTCACACTGGGAGATCACACTGAATTCCTTGTCTCCTGCATGATTCCCAGACTTAATCTTTGAGAGTATAATTATTCAGCAGACAGGGATGGCCAGTCATTTTCCTTAGTGGAGAATTTGCCATAATTAAGTATTTAAATGAGCAGGGTTTGCTTGGGGAGCCCAAATCAGAGCATTCATCCCACCCTGTGTGATCAGGAAGAGGCACATCAGCAGCAGTGACTTTGTGTTTACCACCAGACTCCTCATCCCTCTGACATCTCACCTTCCAAATTGCATTTGGTGCTAATTCCCAGCCAAAGCTGGAATTCGAGGTCTGCCAGGCAGACGCTTTTCAATCCATTTTGCAAATAATAATTTGTGATAATTTTCAGTGCCAGTTTTTTAATGGAAATATATCCCCAACGAGTGAGTATGGAGTATGGGGTGCAAGGACAAAGGTCTGAGCATTTTGTACTGTCATCATTGCCTCTGTAAAAACAAACCTCCAATTTTACTCAAGAAAGACAAGCCAAACTCATTTGAAAATGCTGGTTTTTATCAAAACCAACTTGATTGATGCTGATTATGTTTTTGTCATTTGATACCATATGGGCTGAATTGTACGTCCATTGTTTTTGCATGGGACTGTTGTCATGCCTATAATTACTTGTGCTGTACTGCTTACCTTGTCATCAATCAGCACTGGATGGGGCTTGGAGCAACCTGGTGCAGTGGAAGGTGTCCCTGTCCATGGCAGAGGGGTTGGAATAGATGGTCTTTAATGTCCCTTCCAACCCAAACCATCCTAGGATTTGATGATTCTATGATCATGCTTCTCCTGGCCTTTAGGAGCTCATCCACATGCCAAGGCTTGCAGAAATATTAACACAAGCAATCCAGAGGCCTATGGAGGCAGCTCTTGAGGACCACTTGATGCAAATTTCCTCGATGGCTAATCTAAAAATATTTGTCTGTAGTAGATATCCAATACCCTCTTGGTTCTACCAGCAGATGAGACTCGTCTCACCTAATTTTAGCTGCCAAAACGTCAGGTGTTCGGTGTGAGCCAAGTCTGGCCTCCCCCTCTCTAGTCAATGGAGGGAAGCAGTTTTAGAAAGCAACTCATCCCACCCATCTCTGGAGTGGCTGAATCACTCTCCAGGAGGGGTGTCTCTCTCCATCAGCTGCTTAGAAAGGCAAAGCAGGCGGCTGCATCAGGCACTGAGGCTTGGTAGCCCTTTTCCCTTTTGGGAGAGATTTAACATCTCCACTGCAAGCACTCCCCTTGCTCCTCATTTACCTGAAGTGCTTCTCCTTCTCTTCTTGTGCCCCTCAGCCCAACCATTCCTGTGTTGCCTCTCGCAGTTACAGTTCCCCTAATTAATTGCTGCATGACACTTTCTATGCCCTGTCTATATCCCCTTCCTCCCCTGCATTTTTCTGATTATATTCTGCTTTTTATTTCTTCTTGCTGCTTTCATCTTGCTCTTCACCCAAGATGAGAACCACGCTGAACACTTGAGTTTTTTGGACATCCTAAAAAAGCCCTCTTCCTCTCAACCTTGCCTTTTCCACTCAGGGGCCTCCATCTCAATGTTTAATCCCATTTCTCTCCACAGCTTTGGGAAACCTACTGTGCCACCAGCTGCTCTGTCTCTCTTTGGGTCTGCTCTCTCTTAGTTTGTACCAAATGCTGTTGCAGGTGATGTTCACGAGGCTGTGAACAGCCACCAGCTTCCATCCCAGTGATAAATATAATTTTATCTGTCATAATGAGGCTTGAACCAGTTGGCTCACATTTGATGCAAGACCATTTGTGTCAGAAATTATCTTCTTTAATTTTGAGATGGCTTGGTGATGCTTTTTTTCTGCTGGCTGCAGGAAACTTATACCTGACTCATGCTGATGTTCCTTTTAACAACAGCTGTGTTTTCTGCAATGTATTATGAAGATGAACTCGTAGAAAAGTTCATTTGACTTTATTCTTCAACTCTGTGACCCATGTTGATTCTCAGAAGCTACAAATACCAGCTCTTGAGCTTGGCTACGATCAGCCTGACTTGATTTTAAAACTGAGAGGGTGGAGAAGGTATATGAGCCAACACGACCAAGCTTCTAATCATATTTTACCAATAAATCAGAAAGAAACATTGAGACAAGCCCCTTTTTCCTCTCCATTTCTCTGTCACTGTAAGGGAAACGGCATCAACTCTGCTTTATGAAGGGTCCTGAATTTCTTGGATGTGAGAGGTTGCAGAAGTACAGGCAGTTACTACTGCAGACTCATGCTCGTAAAAAGTGTTCTGGGTCTGGAGAACATTCAGATCTAGTTTCCCTTTTAAATCAACTGGCTCACATGATTACCTCTGTAATGAGCTGGGACCTACAAAAAGCACGCTGTAACTACCAGAGTTCAGAAGAAGCATTAGTACAAAAGAGCTCCTTTAAATGCCCCGGAGCCAGATTTACAAAGACAGATAAGACACGGCCCGTGAAAAATCAGACACCGAGTTCAAATCTCAATTCTCCCAGGACTCATATGTATTCATTTCTCCTCCCTCCCTCCCTTTCCTCCTTCCCCGCTGCTTTTGCCAAAGGAGATGAGCTGGTTACTGTTAATGGCATCATCCCGAGCGTTTCTCGTGTTGCAGCCCTGAGACTTGTTAAGGAAAATCCCCGTGTAATGGCATTACTTGGCACTTTTGTACAGGACCTGCAGCTGGGAGCTCTGACACCATCCACGAGCACAAACTGATTAAACCCCACAGAGCACCACCCCCCTCTGCCAAACACCACGCCAGGGCTTGGTGGGCTTTGCTGGTCCCGTGGTGGAGTGGGAGAAAAAGCAGGGGCTGGTTCTCCTGCCTTTCTGGCTCCCTCCATCCACACCCTGCCTGGGAGTGGCCAGTGAAGCTTTTATTGCAGCCTGTGCTGGGAGGGCACAGCTGCAAAGTGGGGGGGGTTGTATGATCCCTTCTTGTTTTGGCATATTCCCTCCTCCCCTCTCCTCCCAGTCCAGTGCCCTGAGAGGAAAAAAAAAGATGATCCTTTGGTAGAGAGAAGTTTTCTGCCTGTGCATCCCAGTGGTGGGAATTCAACTGTGCAACAGGTTAAGGGCTGGACAGCTCCAGTCAAGGCAAAGGTGACCAGACTCCCCTGGTCCCAGCTCTGCACACCAGGTCTGCCAGTGTGAGGGAGAAGCATTTCCCAAAATCCTCACCCTCAGGTCCTTCTCAGCTACCAAGATCCTTCCCTTCCACCAAGCAGCAGAGGAAATGCTCGTGCCTCGTGCAGGAAACGGCGCAGCTGAGCAAATCCTCCCCGTCCCTCCCTTAAATTATTTAATGTCCTACAGGAGCAGATGACCCCTGCTAAGCAGACTGTCAGGAGAGCAGCAGCCTTTGATGCAGTAATTGGAAATTTCCATTCTTTGCTTGCAGCCCTGAAAAACAGAAGAGTCTGATATACTGGGAAATCTCCATGCTGAGCTAGGAAATTTCCATGATGGAAATTTTTAATATATTCTCCGGCTTTAAACTACACAGGTTGATGAGGCTTGGGGTGTTTGTTTTGTGTTTTGTGTTGTATTTGGGGGCTGTGGTTTGGTTTGTTTCTCTTTCTCTGTTTGCTTTGCAATTTGCTTGAAAGAATCAATGAGTGGCTGTGGGAAGGGTTGGAAAAATCAGCCTGACCAGAGGAAAGTGATGCATTTGCAGGAGAAACACGTGCAGGACTAGCAAGGCACCTGTAACACCCCTGGCCGAGTCAGAGATAATGGGAACCTGTATTTTAACGAGACGGTCGCTGCCAGAGGACAGCGATGACTCCGCAAGAAGCTCTGCAGCACAGCTTGGAAAGCTTGGAGCTTTTGATGCTCTTTCCAAAAAAAGCCCAGGAGCCCAGAGGGCGAATGTGCCTTTGGCCCCTCGAATACTGTGCAGACTGCACACGGGAAAAGCAGGTAAATAGTGGAGAAACAGCTCTTACAGGGAACCCGTGTGAGCCCTCGGTCTAAATACCTGGCAGTTCTTGCTTTGAACAGAGAGTTCTCAGGGACAGAAATTATGGGAGGGAATTGTCAGCTGTGCTGTAAAAATGATGATGAGGAGCTCGTAGGAGCGAGGGTGGGAGGACAGCAAAGGAAACACGTTGGAAGCAGAGCTGCCGCCTTTCCTGACTGTAGCACTGAGACTCTGCACAGGCTCCGGCTTGGCTTCTGCAAATCTCTCCCAGGCTGAGGCTCTGCCAGGGCTGGACCCAGCTCCCTGTTCCCTGTCCTGTCCCATATGGATGGTGGGGTGGCTGCTGCTGATGTCAAGCAGCAAAATGCAAAGTGGCCCTGACATTTCAAAATAACAACGTGAAAACAAAATCCTACTGCATGCAAAGCCCCCTCCATCCAGGGGACAAACCAGCAGAAGTGGTTGGTTTCATCACCCACTGGACTTTTTATTAGGCAGAAATTAGGGATTCATGGAGATGGAGACATTGCAGCTTCGTTTTGTCAGGCAGGTCCTTGTGAGCAGCAGGGGTGGGGAGGAAGGGAGGGAGCCAGCCCCACACCAGGAGCTCCAGGTATTGTCCACAGGGGGCTTGTGGGGCCAGTGCAGACACAAAAACCTGCACAAAGCCAGCCTAATCCAAAGACAATGGGAGTTCTTGGCTGGCTTCTTTCTAGTGCCCCAAAAGGTGTTTATTCCCTTCAGCCCCGTGCTCCCAAGTGCATTCAAGGTGTTCCTGCCAGTTCCCAGTGTGCAGGATCTCAAAGCAGACACTGAGCTGGGATGAATGGCTGGGTGAGCAGTCCGTTCTTCACATCCAGGCACACAAAACCAAAAAGCAAACTTGTGGCACAGCAGGGAACTTCACCTCTCTTCCAGCTGGAACAGATCATTGCACCAAAATACCAAAGGTTTTATTTAACTGTGCTCCTACAGTGCCCTTTGAGTACAGAATCACAGAATCATTGAGGTTGGACAAGACCTCTAAGACCATCAAGTCCAACCATTAACCCATCACTGCCAAGGCCACCACAAAACCATGTCCCCAAGTGCCACATCTACATGTCTTTTAAATTCCTTCAGGGATTGTGACTCTATCACTGCTCTGAGCAGCTTTTTCCAGTGCTTGACAACTCTTTTGGTGAAGAATTTTTTCCTAATTTTTTTCTTGGTCTAGATGAAGATGTGGTGAGGTGTCAGTGAGTGAGGAGAGGAAGGACTGGTCCTTCTGAGCACAAATCCTGTTGTCAATGGGTCGAATCATGAGAGTATCCTGAAGTTCCTCTTTGCTTGTCCATCACTTAAGCCCTAAATACCAAGAAACTAAAACAAGTTATCTCTGAAGGGGAAAGAGCTGAACTGTTGAGTGTCTGTCTGGGATGTGTTGACTATAGATGACAAAACAACAACTAAATCCTGCTCTGCATTTGCAGTAAACGCAGAGAAGTACAAACCCTTAGGGCACAATCCATCTCCCCATAAAAGAGACACCACACTCTATCATAAGCAGAATTACTGAGCTCAGAGTCTGGCTCCACAACACAAGTGGGTGGATCCAAGCCTCACAGACTACAAAAGTGGGTGACTTTGGCTAGACAGATGGCTTTGTCACTGAGATCTCGTATTCATGTATGTGTCCTTCAATCCGAGTCCATCTGCTGCCAAACACAGGAGGTGGAAGCCATCACTGGGGTGAGGTGAATCCTTTGCTCTGGGTTTGTACTCCTTGCACAGCCCAGTCCTGGTCCATTCATACAGTCCCCAGGTACAGGAAGAATATGAACCATGTGCTGCTTCCCCCTGGATTTAGTTGTTCACCTGAGAAAAAAACCCACAAGAATTCTGACGGATTTTCACTGTCCTTTGCTAATGATGGTATATTTTTATTTTCAAGGATTTCTTCATTATTTCCTCTTCGCCGCTGCTGCCAAAGAGTCACTTGAGTCATTTCCTCCATCCTGGAGCTGAGCCAAGCTCAGGATCAGGTCTCCAAAATCAGGACCACGTCTTTGAGTGGGAGATGAGCCAGAGCCCAGGACCTGGTGTCCTGAGCCTGGCACATGGGCTGGGCCACTGCTCCAGGATCGGGGCACTCGGGGTGTGATTTCAGGCTGCTGCTCACTGGGTTTTTCCACTTTGCCAACTCAGCTTGACCTTAGAGCTCAATTCACCCCTGGCTGCCTGAACACAAGCCAGGTTTGCCACCAAACAGGGTCACACATGAACAATTTGGGCTCAGGGTGTCATTCAGCCCAAGCAGGGAACACATCCCCAGGCTGGCTAATTGCTGCTTCTCTCTCCCTGCAGATGGAGAGGGCAGGAGGAGGGCGGGTTGCTGCTATCCATGATGGCATAGCAAGCAGTCTGACTTTTGGACCTCTTCCTCAAGGGCTTTATTCCTGAAAATGATTTATTAGGATGGTCCTTTTGATTTAATACGATACGGATGTGCTTTATGAGTTGCAAAACTGAAATCTGATGAAGAATCTCCAGCAAATGCTGCCAATAGTATTTTGCCTCTCAGAACCTCCAGCAAATGCTGCCAATAGTGTTTTGCTTCTATTCCCTTCCATATTCCAAGAGATTTGCTAGATTTGTGTTTGAGTGGGTGGGGTCTTTTAGCTCAATAACAGTTTTGCCAGTCTAGGTCAAGTTTTACCGGCTCGTAGAAACCGCACGTCAAATTTACAACTGAGTATTCACAGCTGAGAGATTTACATCGAGGCTGTTGGAATAATCAGTCAGCCAGGAGCAGCCATGCTTTCTGATCAGCCAGAATGATCCCATCCAAATGGAATCAGCTCCAGGGAGGCGCCGGTGCCTGGTCCGTGCAGAGTCACACGGTTGAACCCCGCGACTGCGAGCGCCGAACACCGTCAAGAATTGTGATTCCTCCATGGATAATTCATGAGCATAATAAGGAGCCACATTTGTTAAAGAAGCTGGTGCTTATGAATGATGCACTTACAGCTCTGCTCTGGTTCTCTCAGCACTTCTCCCAGACGCTGGAACATTATCCACATTATGCATTCAACAGGATTTGTTCCAGACGTTTTCCAACGAGAATTTTTATGGTTCCCTGTTAGCTTGGGTTCCCAAGGAAGTGAGGCTGATGTGTTCAAGCACCATTCACTAGGAGCCACACTTCCATACGTGCCTCTCCAGCACCTCTCAGGGCTGTTGAACTTGGTGGGCATCTTCATCGGGATTTAATAGATGGAGAAGTGAAAATTGTCCAGAGAAGCTGTGGCTGCCCCTGGATCCCTGGAAGTGTCTGAGGCCAGGCTGGATGGAGCTCTGAGCACCCTGGTCTAGGGGGAGGTGTCCCTGCCCATGGCAGGGTGCTGGAACTGGATGGTCTTTAATGTTCCTTCCAACCCAAAGCATTCCATGATTCTATGAGTGTTTTTGGAAGTTTAATGAAAGCAAGCAAAGGGGAGCAGGAAGGAAAAGAAAGATTACAGGCTGACTGCAACTCCCCTGGGAATTCAGAAGGAAATCAACTCTTGTAAGACCTTTGCCTGCAAGCAAGGTGAGCTTCAACCCCATGAGACAATCCACACTTAAAACACATCCTTATGAGGAACCTTATCTGTTGCTACCATACCTACTTCAGGGAGCTTTTAAATTTATTTAAAAGTTGTTATTTTAAAGGAATAAGTACCTTGTGGTGCAGCATCAGAAGAAAAACACAGTGAGAGACACCATTAGCAGGTGGAGCCGAGCAGAAAGCGTTGCCTCCCGTTGTGATGCTGTGTGGGGCTGAGCAATGGAGAAAGAAAATATTAAACAGAAACAGGCTGTGATATTGGCTGAGAGCCTCAGCACAGGCCCGGGGGTTTGGAAATCCAGGATCAAATCATGTCTGCGGTAACAACTCCTTTTATTGCCCACACGGACTTGGGGGTTTGGCTACCTTAGTTAAAAGGAGTGGGGATGATCGAAGCTGTCTCACAGGATCATTCCTGTCCAGCAGTATGAAATCACTTGATGTGCTCAGAGGTTGAAAGCACCCTGCAGTGAAATAAAAGGCACCAGCCATCACTCCTGTAGGCATTCAACGCTTCTCCCTACCTTTGACAGCTGCCACGCTACGGCAGAGATTGTTCTGCTCAGCCCCAGCTTCAGAATCCAAATTTAGAACGTGTCCTGTGACAGGAATCATTTACATGACAAAATCTGCCTTTCTCCAGATTCCTCTAATTAAGTCCTGCCTCCCTCGCAGCTCTCACGCTGGTGGAGCGTTGCAGGGAAGCCGCCGTGGGGAAGGCAGCGTGTCTGTCTGCAGGATGCTCTCCTGAGCCCACCAGGGTGGAGCTGATGCTGCACATCCATCTGTGGGATGCTCTCCTGAGCCCAACAGGATCTAGTTCAGCGCTGAATATCTCAGGGCCAGCCCACACAGCCAGAAAAGGGGTGAGGGCTCCTCATCCTCCTGCATCGGCTGCAATCCCACTGTCAAGCTGCAGATGTGACAGGAGAAGACCTTCCCTTGGAACAATTTTTAGGACAGATTTGGATGTTTTTGTAAAGCCCGCTGTGGGTGCCTGATTAAGAATGGATGTTGGCAAATTTTTGGCATCACCTGGGCCTCCACTGAGTATCTGTGGTGGAAAGATCCACTGGGGTCAACAGCAGTTTCTGTCCTCCAAAGGATGTGCTGAGCTGCTAACGTGCCTGGCAGCTTGGAATCAAAGCTACATGGCCACACAAATAGGAGGATTTTAGGAAATCCCACATATCCTTCAACTTATTCTAGAAAAATAAAAGGTCCTTTCTTACTCATCCTGGGGTCACTGAGGATGTCTGAGCTACTTGCAGCAGAGTACAGTTTCAAAGACTTCCTCCTTGAATAACTGCTGTCTTCCCTGCTGGGAAGATCTTACACACACCTGGCAAAGGAGCTCCTTCCTCCCACGGGAGGGATGTGCGTGGAGCCTTCGTGGCACTCCCCACATCTGCAGCCCACTGAGGACCAGACCTCCCTTCAGATCTGCCAAAGATCCCTCAGCTGAGGCACCCAGTGCTCTCCCAAAGCGTTGCTGGGTGTCCCCACAGCACTGCCTGAGCTCGTGGCACAGATCAGAGGGTTCAAGGTGCCACCCAGGCTCGGGGCACAGGGACAGGGTGGCCACAGGCAGTGAAACACAAAGGAAGGAAGGGCGGCACTGGCAGCTCTGAGTGCTGCAGCTCATCTGGCTCCAAAAAGCCTCCCTGGGATGGGTCAGTGTTTGTTCTCCACGGGTGGCACTCGGCCATCCCTGCGAGGTCTGGGCGGGATTTGGTGTTGCCGATGTTTCTCCGGACAAGGGCACGAGGGCAGCTGGAGCAAGAGCAGCAGGAAGCTCCAGGAACCACAAGAGCATTTGCCAGTGATGCCAATGGAAAAGCTCTTCCCATGGAGCAGCTCTTCCTCCTGCCTCCACATGTCAGGATGGATCATTTCAGAGGAGTCATGGGCTCCATGCCCTCAAACCCAGCACCAGCTCCAGGAGTGACCCTGCCATGCTCCTCTTGAGGACATCATGTTCTTCCCTGTCACCCATCCAGGGGGTGACCTGAGTCCTTAGCCCGCCCCTTCATCCATCTCTCCATCAAATTCCTGCTGAGAGCCATGCAGTGTTGCCATGGACAAGAACACACAGGATGTGGTGGCCACCAGCAACATCTGGGGCAAGTTGAGTGGAGACAGTGTGTTTATTGCCTTGATAAATGAGATGCTGGATCCTTGGAGGCTCAGCCATTATTGGGAAAAGCCCTTGAACCCCCTTCCCATGAACCTGCAAACCCTCCAGCAGCACCTTTTAATGCTGCCAGCAGGTCCTCCCTGCCTTTCCTCTGCAGTTCAGCACTTGGGGCAGGTGCCTGAACTTCCATGGACACACAGTTCCTGCCACAGGCAACCCGTTGTCCCAAATAGGAGCACATCAATTCCACACTCTCACCCTCTGTGCAGGAGAAGGGATCATTTCACTCAGTTATTCCAGCCAGATTCCACCAAAGCGATCACAATTCAGGGTCTGTTTCTGTGTCCGATGCCAGCTACATAATGCTGTTAATCTTGGTGATTGTAGTTTATTAAGGATTTTGGAAACTGGGAAAATGGCTTTCAGAGGAATAAAAAAAAAAAAAATATTCCCAAATTCTGAATCAGGGAGGAAATTCCCTCAGAGGATCATGGCTGAAAACAAACATGTTTTTGTGCTTCCAGAAAATCAGCAAGACTAACAGTGCCATTGTTTGTGTAAGGGGGATTTCCACATTTCAGGGAACAGCTTGGAAGCCAGCACAGCAGCTGCTCTCGGGAGAGCAGGAATTGTGAACCAGCACCAGGAAAAATCACAGCAGGTTAAAAATCATGGGATTTTTTTAAAAATGATCATCCAGATTTAGGCTGTGTTTTGGTTTTTCTTTCCTTTCTGTGCCTGCTTTCCAAACCTTTAGGGGGCATATTTTCCTGCTTCCCTCATAGCGTGAGGAGCACAAATACACTGGACTATTTTTGCCCCTCATAAATGCTCCTTGTCACTGAGCCACATGGCTCTGGCCACCCTTGCGTCACCGATGGCATGAAATATCACAAGATTTATAATAAAATTACATGAGTCAGCAGCACTGAAACCCACCCTGAGGAACAAGAATGCCATCCAGAGGGGAAGAAGAGTGAATTTCTAACATCCATGCTGGGCTGCACATTAGGACAACCCACACTTGGTACCAAGTGAAGAACCCCATGGAGATCCCCTCTGTATCACCCTGGAAGGGTCAGGAGACAGCACCAGGATGATCCCATTTGGAGTAGCGAGACCAAAAAAGGGACAGAACCTGGTGGGCAAGGAGAGAGCCATGAGAAGAGCAGGAAGGGAAAAACAGGAGGTGAGGGAGAGAGCGTGAGAGAAGCCAAGAATCTCTGTCTTGTCTTGATGGCCCCAATGACAAGAATGATATTGAGGGGCTGGAGCATGTCCAGGGAAGGGAATGGAGCTGGGAAGGGGCTGGAGCACCAGGAAAGGCTGAGGGAGGTGGGGAAAGGGGCTCAGCCTGGACAAAAGGAGGCTCAGGGGGGACCTTGTGGCTCTGCACAACTCCCTGACAGGAGGGGGCAGCCAGGTGGGTGAACAAAATAACAGCATGAGAAGGAACAGCCTCAGGTTGCACCAGGAGAGGTTTAGCTTGTATATTTGTCTTTACTGAAAGAGTTGTCCAGCACTAGAGCAGGGAAGTGGTGGAATCACCATTCCTGGAAGTGTTCAAAAGACTGCTGCACTTGAGGATGTGGTTTAGTGGTAAACACAGCAGTGCTGGGCTCATGGTTGGCTTTGATTATCCGAGAAGTCTTTTCCAACCTAGATGATCGTGTGATTCAGTGATGTTAAGGACGTTTCCCAGCCTGAAGGACTCTTTGATTCAATGGGGATGGATGCTATCACCACAAACACTGCAGGGAGATAGCCCAGCCTCAGCTGATCACCCTGTCTGATAGCGTTTGGAGATTACCATATCCCTTGGCTGGGCTGCCTGCCAGGAAAACATGACTGAGAAGGCGATAAGAAGGGTGCTTTACGGGGAAGGCGATGGCGTCACTGCTGACAGGGGTGTTACCTCATCCCCTCTGAGTAAGCACCGTGTGACCACCCCGAAACTGGAGCAGGGGAGGTGACACGGGGGGTCCAGCTGAGCCAGGGCAGGGTCACCTTACCCCTGCCACCACGGATGGACCTGTGACAAATATTTGGTGGGACGGGGCAGGCGCTTGGGATGTGCTTCTGGAACATTTGCTCTGCCTTGGTGCCCGCTGGTCGCTCCTGTGGGTAAAGGAGCGTGGCTCTTCTTGGGTCTGCCCCAACAGGGGATGCAAGGTCCTTTTGGGGCATGGGAAAGAAGAAATCAGTGCTCAATTTTAGTACTTTGTGTCACAAATTAGATGAGAAACTCGGCAGAAAAGACTCCAGGCGTGTTTGTGGTGGGGCACCCTCGCCATGCAAAGATGAGCAAACGCAAGTTGGGAAGACCCTGGCTTAAAAATATCCCTGCAACCTGCAATGATCCATCCCCCTCGTGTGGGTGAGTCCTGATGGCCCTTAATTGAGCTATTTTTTGCACTGAGCTGCTGCCTCGTTTAGTGCTCAGGATGTGCTGTGCTCAGTTAATGAGCAGCTAATCAGTGTTGTTCTTCGGCTGCTCCAGGCTGAACCCCGCAGAGCCGATGGCCCTGGCAGCCCTGGTGGAAAAGGGATACTCCTGCTCTTTCTCCAGGTGCAGAGAAGGCACCTGGTGGGTTCTTGAGTGTGCTGGGATTTTGGTTGCTGTCACTGAAGATGTCTCATCTGAACGCTGGCCAATGGCCGTTTTTGAAGAAACGGCATTCACAAGAATCCAAAGATTCCTGTGAACAATCAATCCTCCTCCACAGCTCAAATCCACAGATATTTTCTTAAAAGGGAGAAACATCTTAATCTTCCCTACTCCAGTTCTTAGAAATGGCTGCCTGGTTTTGGCTGAAGGTTGAGCTTTAGTACAAACCACTCAGCACAGAAAACATCTGCCGAAATGTTCCAGAGTTCACGGTGTTAAAAGCAAGGTAATACATCTTCTAGTGGGAAGCTCTGGGTGATTTACTAACCCATCCTGGAGTGCTACCTAGAAGTTAAAAATCATATGTCTCTATCACTCAGTGGAATTAACTGCTCCAGAGAGCAGCTTAGCTCAGCTGAGTGCCAGGCAGGAAGGGGAGCACTTCGAAAGATCCAATTTCCAGATTAGACTCAAGGATGTTTTCCTCACTCTTCCCCAAAAAAATCTTTTAAACAAACAAGACATCAAAGATGCCAGAAAATCATGGCATTTAGTTTCCTTAGGGTTTCTGAAGAGTTCAGGGGAAAAAAAATAATCACGGGACTAACAGTAAATTATAATCTCAGTGTGATGAGATGAAGGACAATGAGGAAATACTGAAATTAGAAATACCCATGATAAGCACAGAAACAAAAACCTTGTGCCTTTCCACACCTCTTGCAATCCCACAAGTGCAGGGTCTCTGGGGGGAAAAACTTACATAAATGCCTTAAGTAAGAAAAAGAAAACTGAATTAAAAGGGCACCTGATGTGTTATAAATTGCCTGAATAAAGCCATTAGAGGCTACCATAGCTTTAAAACTCAATAATAAAAACCATCATCTTCATGCACTTCCCAGCACCTCGGATGTGGCCCAAGAGAGTCCTGCAGGGTCCACAATCCCCTTCCTCACCATGTGATGTGGAAATGCAGGACCAACATCACTGTGACACAGAAGATGCCTTGGCCAAATTGAGAGATGGCAGCAGAACATCTGCCAGCAAAACCATCTTCTTGGTCATCCCCCACTGCACAGGGATCCATTGTGCTAGAGGCGAAAAACAAAGCCCTGAAGGATGTTCAAGATCTATAAGAAGTATTTGGAGGAAAATACTGAGAATGAGACCTTGAGATATGCTTTGCACAGAGCTGTCTGGTGAGCCAGGGCAGGACTGGCTCATGGACTTCAAAATCCATAGATTTTGAGCTGACCACTGTCATAAGAAATGAGAGAAGGTGCTACCTCAAAGAATGGAAAGCTGTTGTAGGGATTAGCTTGGTACTATCCTGTGAACTCAACGGCCACGTCGTGCCCCTTAAATGGATGCCAGGTTTTGACACATTAAAACACCTGGACGAGTTTATAGGACAAACAGAACCATTTATGTGAAAGGTCAGGTTTCGTGGGTGGGCTGTGGAGTGTCTCACTGAAACACCTTTATAACTCACAAGAAACAAAGATCATAACGTTACAAATGCCAATTACAGCAGCAGGGGCTGATTTGCTTCATTTTAAGGTCGGCATCAAAAATGACAGACCAACCTCCAGGTGCAGCTGCGTCTCTCCGTTAGCAGGTGACTGAAGGGAGCAGAGGGTGATGAGAGCAGCAGAAGGCTCCTGTTTACCCCCAAAGTCAGGGGAGAGGAGTGCTGTCCCTTTCCCTGGAGTCTGGCACAGTCCTGCTGGGACGAGGAAGGACAATCCTTCCTCACTGCGCAAAGGAAAAGGTCCAACCCTCGGGCTGCAGCGGATGCTGCCCAACCGTGTCACCGCCTGCTCCTGCGCCAGGCTCGGTCCCCGCTGCCTCTGCCAAAACCCAGCCACTGCTGACTTGCAAGGACTGCCCAGAATGATCCTGTTTTGCTGCCAGTCACTCACGTCTAGACACTGAACCTTGTCCTGGACTAGCTGCAAAGACAGGGCAGGAGTAAAGTCCTTCCCCACTCAGCATGACTCCATCGCCTTGGGATCTCACCAAGGAATTGCCTTCACGCGACCACGAGGGAAGAGACCATGAGGGACAAGGGGAAGTGGCTCTGCAGCAGAACAGGAGCCTGGAAAACTGGGATCCCCCTGTGCTGTGCCATTGGCTGGAGAGGAGCTGACACATCACTCTGGAGTGACCTTGGCCAGCCTTGGCTCCCGCCGGTTCCTCGGCACAACACCTGGAACCCGCGCCTGGACGCTTTGAGGCAAAAGCTGATGAATTTGGTCTCTGCTTCTCCTGGATGAAGACCAAAGCTCAAAGCCTGGCAGCAGGTCAAGTCATGCAGAACATCCAAGCAGAGAGTTGCTCTGTTGAGGGAAGCAGGAAGGATGTCTTTATCTCTGGGCAGGTGTTTGCTGGAGGTGCTGGAGAGCGATGCCCTTTTTGGCCTTGCTGAGGAGGTTATGGGGTCACACAAGCTGTAAATTGGCATCAAATCCAGCAGTTGTAGACCTGCTGTACACCACTGAGAGGGAGATGCTTCCCAAGTGACTCATGGGAGCTCCAGGTATTTCATACAAGTTGCCAGCAGTATTTTTCTGCTGTGCTGGTGTGGTTGGTTCATTGTGTAAAGTGGATATCTTTGGGTGACCCCACACATCAGATGCCACCTCAAAATCCTCCACAGAAATCTGGCCAGGACAGACCCAGCTTAGTCAAGAAATGGTGCTGTACACAATCATCCAGCATCTCTCTCAAGCTGGCCACAGCCAGTGCCATTCTCTGCATCCCAAGGGATGTGCCATGCTTTTGGCCATTTCTTGGGAAGGGACACTGTATCCCACCCAATGGTGAAGCTTTCCCACCCTGCAGGCTGTGGTTAAGGCTCTTGATCTCTCTTTGCCTCAGTTTTCCATGCACAAAACCAGTCTGGGTATTTTCCTACCCCTGCAGAGCTGCATGAGGATGAGTATATTAAAAACTTGGCTGTTGTTCAGGTTCTGGAGTACTGGGAATGACTTAGATAGATGGTTTAAAGCCAATTAAAGCAAAATCTTTGCTCTGACCATAGAGTGAAGGAAGATATGTCAGGTCACCCAGCCCTCATCCCTGCCAGCATAGGGCTGTTCTATTTATTTTCTGATCTTCAGCCTTGTCCAAGTGTACATGCTTGAGGCAACTCACCGTATTTCCACCAGGAGAAAACCCAGCATTTATCCTAAACACTCCCTCTCTTCACTTCACCCCTGTGTTCCCATTTATCCCTTTGGCAATCCATTGTAAAGCTTGTTTCCAAGTTAATAACAGGAGTCACAGCAGCAACGAGATAATGTCACGTTAAAGGGATGAGTCTGTTTGGCCTGGGAGCATCATCTGGGTGAATTAAATGCTCCCAGGTGCCTGAGATGATGCAGAAAGGATTCCCTGCATCAGACCCCTACTTGTTCACGCCTCTCTGGCACAAATGTAGGGTTTCCATCCATCATCAGAAATGCCAGTCTCCTCCAGGTTGTGCTTGAAGGTGGGAAAAGTGTGATGAACGCATGCAAAGGGTAAATGTTTGTTGAAACACTCGCTGCCCCGAAGCCCACGGCAAAAACACGGCACTGACTTCTCAAAGTCCAGCCCTCACCTCGTCCCTTGGGCACAAATCGCTCTCAAACCCGATCTGTTTATTTTCATTTGCCTCCTTGTCTCATTTTAACTCCGGCTGTACAGACACAAACCCATTTGTATTTCATGTCCTTACAAGTGGTGTTTTATTCAAAGCTTTCAGAAGGTGTTTTTTGTTCGTGGTGTCCCCAGGGAGCAGCTGGGATGATGCTGTTCCAGCACCACGAGCTGCTGAGGGTTTGGCTGCATTGCTTTTGTGCAGAAGATCCTTCACTTCCACTTTAATTACGGGCATTTCAGACCAATGGTGGAAAAACAAATGGGACATTTTGGGAGGTTTTCACTCTTGTAAAATTAATAAGCTCCTCAGCACCACCCTGGGGAAGGATTAGCTCAAGATGCACAAGAAAATAGGTGCACGCAAAACTTTTTATTTGCAAGGCAACTTTTCTCCAAGCCCCCTCTACTCCTGTATTTCTGAGAGTTCATAGAGTCATTGAAGCCGAGAATGGTTTGGGTCAGAAGGGACCTTAGAGATCCTCTAGTTCCCATCCCCTGCCATAGGCAGGACCACCTTCTACCATCCCAGGTTGCTCCAAACCCCATCCAAACCAGCCTTGAACACTTCCAGGAATGGGGCAGCCACAGCTTCTCTGGGCAATTACCCAGTTACTAAGTTATTTAAGCCTAGGTAGGACTATCACCAAAATAACCAAATCATTGCAGTCCACAGCTGTTGGATGGTCTTTGATCACAGCACAGGTGGGGATAGGATTTGAGCCTGTGGGATGGGGTTGTAGGCTGGATTCCCCTGTGTGCCACAGGTGATGCTGAGGAGGTGCTCCAAGGATTTTTGGTGTGAGGAGCCCTGTTCTGTCCACACTGATGCCTTTTAGCCATGTTTCTATAAACATCAATCAGTCATGGGATTGTTTTATTTTAATCGAAATCTTTTCATGCCCTCTTTGTGCAGCCTTAGGAATGCCAGCACTCTGATTAGCAGAAGGCATTATTTTGAGTCACTCTCCATCAGCAGGGCTTTTGAGAGAAATCCGTGGCAGCCTTCAACCACTAGAGTGGAAATAATTTTTAAAAACAATTTGACTTGTCACCATTTTCTCTGAACTCCCTGATGGCTCCATCCATTTGTCTCTATTCATCCCACCCAATTCCTCACATCTTGTGAGGTGCTTCTATCATCTCTGGTGACAACAGCAAGTCCAGTTCCTGACAGTGACAGCATGTGGGGCTGCAGGAGGCTGTGGACCTCTTTGAGGTGACTTTTCTAGCACTGCAAATGCAGGTGGTGCATTTGAGGCAGCCCAGCTTAGACATTTATTCCCAGGTTGCACATTTAGCTCTGAAATCAAAGAGGGTGGTGAAACACTGGCACAGACTGCCCAGAGAGGTGGCTCCACCTCTGGAAATACTCAAAGCCAGGCTGGGTGGGGCTTTGAGCTCTGGTCTAGTTGAAGATGTCCCTGCTCATTCAACCTGACCTTGGATGATTCCAGGGATGGGACATCCACGACCTCTCTGGGCAATCTGTGCCAATATTTCACCACCTTCATTGTAAAAAAATTCTTCCTTACAACCGAACTAAATCAACCCTCCTCCAGTTTAAAACTATCAGCCCTTGTGCCAGGGATTTCTATGTGCATCCCACTGTTTCTAGCCTGTCCCACAGGTCTTGGTGGGCAGACGGACAGTGGCCTGACAAAGCAGAGCCAGTGTGAGTCTGTAAAATTACTACTTGGTTAATTACTGCTTCCAAAGCATGTTAAGGACCATAAAAGCCTCCAAACATGGTCAATTTAATATTTGCATGACATCCTGCTCCCTTTGGAATATCCCCTGCTCCACATTGCAATAAACTATCAACAATCTCACATTTTCAGGAACCAGCTTGTTGCCTCATCCCCTTGGGGACAGTGACATTAGCACCCACACACAGAGCAGGCACACGGGGTCCAGGTGTGGCACCCAGGGCATCTGCCTGCTCTGGAAACACCATTTCATGGATTCTGTACCTGAGCTCCTCAACTCCAGGGGTTTGGTGCAGCCAGTTCAGGAAAGCCTGGGCTGTGCTGTGGATCCCCTGGGAGGAGAGGAGCTGGGATCTGCTAAGCCTCTGTCCTCCCCCCTGTGCTGCTCACAGCTTCTAGAAAAAATCATTAAAGGGCAGCACATGGATTTTGGGGACCATAATGAGCCTGCCTGCAGCTGCAAGGGTGGGTTTGGGAAAGGAGCAAACAGACATCTCTTAGTCCTCCATCAGCATCTCTGGTCAATCGTGCTGCCTGTGCCTGGGGATCCATTCCTCAGGCATGGAAATTAAGGCAGCTGGAGAAAGAAAAGGGGCTGTGGGAGACAGTCAGCATCCTGCCCACTGCTCCTTTTATCTGAGCTGCTTGAAAGCCACCCCATCCTTCCCCATCTCCCTTTTTCTCACTTTCTCAGGAGGAGGGGAATGTTTATTCAGTGTAGCAGTTCAGGTGGCAACTCAGCTGGCCTGGGCTGAACCCGGCAGCAAAGGAAATAAAAGCCCATCCAAAACCGAAGTCCTGAGATCTCTGGAAAAGCCCCTCAGCACTGCACCTGCCCCATGCCACATGTACCCCTTCTGTGCTGCCTATTAGCTGCAGGTTTTTGTTTTCTGGACTGTAAGAGACCATGGAGAAAGAAGAACTTTTCCTCTGTAATTCTCAGGAAGGTGATGGTTTTCCAGTCCTCATTTTCAGGATGGTTTGGAGCAGGACCCACATTTACCACAGTATTTCTCTTCTCTGGGCACGGTGGTAACAATGAGAGCATTGGAAGTAGGCTGATGCTTCCCAGTGATTAATTAGTGTTTTTTGAGGTCTGACCAACCTCTGTCCCTTCTCAGCAGCGTTGGGTGGTGAAGGAAGGGTTGTTGTGCTTCATTTGCAAACAGCATCTCCTTGGGCCCCCAAATAACTGTGCTTCACCCCACAGAGGGGCTGGTGAGGCTGTGGAAGGGCTGCTGACTGCTGGAGAGAGCTGCGATGTGCCTGAATATCCACGGCCACCGTCCCAGCTTCCCTGTACCCATCCTGGGCCAAATCTCGGGCAAAACCGGGGGTCACAACCAAGCCACAGCCGCTGCTTTGCCCCTCTGCCCCCGTCAGCACTCGCTGCTTTCAGCTACGCCCCATCCTCTGCCTTTTGCATCCCCACCAACCCCGCTCCTTGCAGCGAGGGCTTTTATTTTCCAGCCTAACCTTTGTCTCGTTGAGCCAGTGACTCATCTCACTCATTAGCTGAACTTTGAATATCTCTTTATCCGCTGGATCCCTTTCAAGCTCGTTCCCTGGCAGCGGAAGCGCCTGCTCGCCTTCGCTCAGCTCTGGATTGCAGGGGAACCGCCTGCCTCGCTCTTGCAGCGGCATCTGCTTCCCCGGCAAGGCAGGAGAATCAACCCAGCGTGGAGCAGGGATGGACCCCAGCCCTTCCCGTGCCCTGGGGGTTAATCGCAAGGACACAGCCCTCCGCGTTTAGGAAGCCACCCCGGTTTTTGGCTGGCACCCCCCGTTCCTCCCCCCGCAGCGTTGTTGCTGCAGTTGGTGTTTGCAGAGCGCCAGGGATGCTCTGCAGCCGCTCCCGAGGCCAGCTGTGCTCAGCGCCAGTGCCAGCAGAGCCCAGAGCTGCCTCAAGGGCTGTTCTCCTTGTGGATCCCTCCAGAAGGTCCAAATCCTTCCTCAGATGTCCCTCTTGCTCCGTGCACAGTGAGAGCAAGGGTGGCCACGGGGCAAGCAGAGGAAATTCTGGCTCTTGCGACTGAACAATCACCTGGGAAGAGCAGGGGAGGGGATGGGTCAGGTGTGATAGAGAGTGGGTGACTCAAAGGGGTTTAGAGCAGGCTGGAGAGATGTAGGTGACCTCAAACCACTGCTCCCGACGTGCTCCCGCTGCTTCAGGCTTGAGGAGCCTCTCACCTGATTAAATAAGAGCACTGAAGGTGCTTGATCAAAGGGAGAAACCCCTTCCCCGTTGTTCCCTGGAAAACGAACAGGGGGTGACTTTCTCTCGTGGAGAATACCACGCAGCCTCCTCTGCGTGCCTGCTGCCTTTCATCCGGCTCGTTTTCCCACTGAAAATCCAATTTTTTTTTTTTTTCCTGGTTAGCAGCTCTAATCGCCTTCCCAAATTGCCGGGCACATGACCGAGGGCATCTCCGTCGGCATCTCGGCTCTCCTGCTCCTGTTTACGTGCTGCTCCCTGGTAATTTGTGTCTCTCCGAGCCGGGGAGCTGGAGAGCCCTTCCCCGCGAGGAGCTGATGATTCACAGAAAAGGGAATCAATAAAGGATGACTAAGGCAGCCCTACATCAGGATGGTGATTAGAGGCTGCCTCCGCAGCTTTGTCCAGAGTGGCAATTTGCGGATTGTCTTTGCAATTTTTGTCTTGCGGGGGTCTCCACCAGGCTCCCAGCAGCACTTTTTACTTATTCATTTATTTTTGACTCTGGTGTTTCACAGGGATTTGCTGCCTTGCGCTTTCTGGGGGTGAGAAGTTGTGCCAACCTACAAATTTCTCAGCGAGAACTGTAACTCAGGCTGCCCTAAACCAGCCCAAACAAAGAGATGGGTGCTATTAATCACTGCTCTGGGGCCTCCTGGGAATTGCTTGCCCACAAAAGCACTTTGGGACAGATGAGTTCTTGAGAGCTTTTGATTTATGAACTCTCCACCCAATGCACAGAACACACAGACACGATAAGTGCACACTGGACAGGAAACTAATTATGTACTATCAGCTGCTCGAAATTCACGGGAGGGTAAAATAATGCCCAGCCACGAGGCAGAGGTTATTTTGCACTTTGTGCAGCCCAGCTCCCAAGAGTATACACAGGTACCCCAAAGCCTGGAGGTCGGCTCTTGTTCCATGTTATTCCTGCAGTTCAGTTGAAGCTGCCTGGGAGTAACACAGGGCTGCTTCTCATGGAAGGTGTTCCTGCCCACAGCAGAGGGGTTGGAAGCAGATGATCTTTAAGGTCCTTTCAAGCCCAAACCATTCTGTGATTTTGTGGATGCGGGGATGTGCCAGCCTCACTCTTAAAGTACCCTGGAACATTTTTCCAGCAGCTGTGCTGTCCAAGCAGGGCCTGGGGAGGGTTTTTATTTGCAGGATTATTCCATGCTGGATCAGTTCCCCAACTGAGATTGTTGTGCACCCCCACGGCAGGGAGGAGAGGGATTTGGGGACTGTGGAGCTGTTAAATAGAGAACACCAGACAGGTGAGGGTGGTGCTGGGGACAACTGGCTGGTGCAGGAGACAACAGGGAAAAATCTTCTTGTGAGGAGGGGCTGCTTGGAAGACCCTCCAAAGGGTAAACTCCTGGAAAGGGGGGTGGAGACATGGTACTCATTGCCTGATGGCATTCCCTGGGCATCCCAGCCCCAGAAATGCCACAGGGAGCAGAGACCCTGTGTTGGAGCAGCCCTCAAAGCTTGCTGAGGCGATGACAGGGAAGAGGAGAGCCAGGAAGGAAGAGGCACTTCCCCGCGCCCATGCCAGGAGGATGCTGCACATAATTCCTGGCACAGGGATGGCAGTTTCCACAGCAGTTCCCGAGGCTCAGCCTGACTTCCCTCACCACAGGGAGTTAAAATACCTCTCTGAACTTCCTGCTTGAAATTCCCATTAACTTTGAGCTGCCTAATGGGAGAAAGTGCTCTGGGATGGATGAGCATCTGTCCTGTAAAACGCCTCAGCTTAGACACTGAATTTAAGTTCTGGCTCATCCCATCCCCAGTCCAGCGTGGTCCTATCTATCCAAAAGAGCTGCTTCAACATCCCAAAAGTGCATATTTCTCCCTGCAGCCCTTCAGAGGTGCTTGAACTTCTCCATCAGCTCATCGTCCCACTTGTTGCTGCATTGCCTCCATCCAAGTGCTTGGGGCCGCCTCCAGGGGGCAAGCCAGGATGCCCAAATTTGCTATAGGGAATCTGTGGAGGTGACTTTGGTCTGCCCTGGAGCAATGAGGTGTCCCCCCAGCAGAACCTGGGTCTCCCTGCTCTGCTAAGCCCACTGGAGCCCCTGGCTCTTTGGGATGCCCTGGGTGAAGGCATCTCTCTATCTGGGCAGCTCCCACCAGGTGAGTAAGAAAGCAGAGGAGGTACCAGCAGTGCTGAAGGATGGGGCTGATGGAGATCCCTCTATTCCATGACCTCAATCCCTATGCTCCCTCCTGTCCTCCTCTCAGTTTCATGGATAATCTTCCAGGAAAAAAGAAAATAAAAGCCAAATCCCAGCCAGGCATCACAGGTGTGGGAGCACAGCTGTGCCCGGTGTTTCCTTTCCTGAGTGGGGAAACACTTTGGGTTAGAAGCCCTGGTCCTGGCTCTGCATTCTGCTGGGGATGGTGGTGACGTGGAAAAGGGTCTCGCTGGGGATGGTGATGCTGCAGGTGAGAGTCCCACTGGGGACAGTGATGCCACAAGTGAAGGTCCTGCAGGGAACCCCCCAGCTCTGGCAATGCAGTTTCCTGCTTGGGTGCAGGTCCTTCTCTCAGCCCGCCTGCGAGGCTCCTGCTCCTGGTCGGTTCCCAAAAGCCAGTCAGATGACAGGGTTATTTACTAAGGCTGGCAGGAAGGAAAAGCCATAAATTCCCCAGATATAACGGCTGAGTCAGAGAACGAGGCGCCCGCGTCCGATTCCAGCATGGCCTGGGAGTGCAGTGTGAAGGGAGGGGACAGGGTCAGCCGCGGTTTGTGTTGTCCCTGCTGAGCCAGGAGGTCCCTTGGGGGCTGGGGGGGGTGAGGAGGTACCAGACAGCAGGTCCCACCAGCTCCTGGTAGTCCTGGAGCTCCTTCCCTGGGAAGGTCACCCTGCTTCCTGCACTTGGAGGCAGTAGTTCTCTTTGGTCCCCTGCCCTGCTCGAGGATCTTGGTTGGAAGGTCTTCCTGACAGCCTGTCCTCCCACCCCAGGGATTGCTGCTTCTCTGACAGGAAAGCCAAAGGTTCAGCCTTTGGAGTTGAAGACCATGTACTATCTTCTGCAGGGTTTTTGCAACCCTCTGGATTTTTTTTTTTTAAAGAAAATAATTCCTAAAATTAGCCCTGACGTGCTGCAAACGCAAAATCCACATATTTCATTAAGAAAAAAAAAACAGGAAAAAAAAAACCCACACCATAAGGAGACATTTGGATCCATTCACATGAATTTCTTTTTCCTCTGTTTGTTTGGTTGTTTGGGAGCAAATTCTCCAGCGGCTTCAAACAGTCTCAAACCAAACTGGATAAATATTGTTTCTCCAGAAGGTTTTACCCCATGCTGCCTGCTCCTGCCCTGTGCAGGGCACGGCCTCCACAGCTGACCCATCCAGACCCTATTCCTGGTAATTTTTCTCATGGTCCCCTCACCAGTCACTGTATCCATTCTTTCTGCTCTCTTCAGGTTTTTTCCTCCTCCATCTCAGGGGCACTCAAGACTTCCAGTGGGTGACGATAGAGTTTGCAACCCCTACCTTCCGTTTAAAGTTTTATGAAAGCTCTGGAGTTGCAAAATGCACCTCCTGAGATCCCACCACACCTGCAGACCTGAGGGTGTCAATGTTTCATGTCCCTTTCCTCTTCAGGCCTTCTGCTCCTGGTGTGGTGCTGGTGTCTGAGACCTCGGTGCTGCAGCCCCAAGGACAAGTGGTGATGCTCTGACCGGGGCATCTGCCACAAGCAGATACAGCCAGGAGAGATAATGAGGTTTTGGGACCCTAAAAAATATTGGTGAAAACCACTTCTCCTGCAGTCCTCACATCTCCCCTCTCTCCTTTCATTCCCAGCTGGTCCTGAGAAGATTGAGAGATGAAGGAGGCCCCTTCCCATAGTGACTCTTAGATCCCTCACTGAGGGTAACGCTCCCCATGGTTCCCTTCCACCACTGAGCTTAATCTGCGAGAAAAGACGAAAAGCCATGAAATCCTCCCCAGAAACATCCTGTGTCCTTCTAGCCTGCTTAGAGAGGACACAGATGCTCCCAGGTCCCTGTCCTCCACTGCTCCCTGTCTCCTGACTTCCCGGAGAGCTCGGCTCAGTGCTCCAGGGACCTGGATCAGGCTACTCAAGCGACTCAGGGATTTTGCTCAAGCCCTCACGGATGGAAAGGTCTTGAGCAACAGTCGTGAATCACCCAAAGAGTGCAAAGAGGAGGCAGCCAGAGAAGCATGAGGCCAGCACAGACCTCAGAGAGGGACTGAGTTTAAGGTGCACTGGAGGAGAAGCAGGGTGGACACATATTTGAAGGCACAGTGCTCATCATCATCCTTTCCAGGGGTGTTCATTGCAGGTGGGGAAAGGAGAATGAGCCTGGAGAAGGCGGCTGCGTGCACTGGGCTGCTCTGTTTGCTCCAGAAATGTCTCTCTAAATATCAACCCAGGGCTGGGTCTGCAGCAAGACCTGGGAACGATGCCTGTGAGTAAATTGGGGGGGTTAAAAAGAGACACTGAGTGGGCTAAGTGGTGAGTAATGGAGATGTCACTCAGCGAGAGGAGATGTTTCAGTGTGTTCAACACCGCTTGATATTGGATGGAAATTTCCAGGTGCTTGCAACAAAACCAGAGACAACTCCTTCTTATTTACCAAACTGCTTCAAATTTACCATCCTCTGTGTATCTCATTTAATACATTGCCCTTTCGGACCATTAGCAAAGATGCTAATGAAACTTGATCTTTAGCCCTGACTCTTGTTCTGCCCTGGTAGCTGCGCCTTGCTCCGTGTAGCCCACTCCTGTTCAGGATTACTGACTGCATCCCAATGTGTTTTCAGTTTGTACAAACCACATTTCAGACCAAGGCATTTTTTTTTTCCCTAATTTTTGTATTTCCTAAGACAAAGACGCAAAATACATTAGTCAAAATAAAAACACATGTTCATAAAAGGCTGCGCTGCTTTCATCCTCTGGCCCCGCCGTTCTCTAACAGCATTTTTCTTCTCACCAAAAAAGTTGGAAAAGAAGAAAACTGACAGTTTTCTGTGCCCATCATCTCTGGAGTCTGACTGTTGTCTCATGGTAATTTTATTAATCATCTGGCTTCTGCAAATTCTCTCCCCATTGACACTATTGTGTGGACAGAACCAAGCTCTAAATATTTCATCATGATTTTTTAGAAAATATTTGTTCTGCTACTTTTATAGGCTGGTGATTGCCAGAATTATATTCTCCCCTCCTTTGTTTCAAATCACCACCTCATTTCCTTTCCTCTGCCTCTCAGGATCACATTGTCCAAGGATTTTAAAACGCAACCACCCAAGGATCAATATGTTCATTAAAGAAACCTGTTATTAGCAACTGAAAATGAGTACTGGATGTCTGCAACCCACACAGAATGGTTTCTTAAATATAAAGTTTCTCAAGGATGCCTTTTTCCACTTTTCCCCTGCACTTGGAGAACAGGATTTTAAGGATCACTCAGAATATTGGCCCTTTTGGCTTGTCAATAGTGTAATTTTCCTCTTCACTTACCTCCCTGCTTCCTTTTTGGGTGTAAATCCCCTCTCAATCCTTCAATGAAGACCAGCCTGTTTTCCTGCCTGTCTCACTGTCCTCCTCCCAGCAATTCTTAGCGGTCTCAAAAGGCTCTCTCGTGGTTACCTCCCTACATTTTCCATCCACGGGCAGATGTCCACTCTGCAGAGGGCTGTGCCAGCTGGAAATGTCACCGTGCCCCAGCTAATTGTTACCATCCCCAGCAGCACAGGACAGTCTGTAGCTCTGTGTCTGTGGAAGAATCATTCTGACCCCAAATCTGCTCCAATGAGTGATGCTGCTCCGTGTCGAAAGGGCTGGAGCAGCTGGGGGGTGGGGAGGAGAGGGTGGAGGAGGAGCATGTCCAGTGGCACAGCTGGATCCAGGAGCACACATCTGTCCAGGACTCCCCGTCCCTGAGGAACCTCTTGAGACTCAGCATTGGACAACTTTTGCATTGGACAAATTCCTGGACTTCAGCCCTAGGTAGAGCCTTCCTTAGGATTTTCCAGCCTTCTCCTTCACCTCTGGCTTTTACTCTCCCTTCAAGCAGAGACTTAACCACCCCCCCCCCCTCCCCCCCCAAAATCCCTGTTTTATTTTCTTTCTTTCTCTATGCAATCCTCACTGTGGCCCAGCTGAACTCCTTTCACAAGCTGCATGTCCAAGGTTTCCCATCCATTCCCAGCCTGGAAGAAGCAGGGTTAGGAAGGTTTTCCAAAGTGTAACTCATCCCAAGAGTGCATGCTTTGGATCCTTGCATTGGATCCTTACTTTAGGGTGAGCAGCTGAGTTGGAGAGAAGCAGGGACTGGGTGGAGGATTGGCTGAAAAAATATAAAAGCTCAGTGCAGCCTCAAAACAGCAAGACAGAGCAACTCAGTAGTTTTTGGGATGTTGGAGTGGTCCTTCAGCCTTAGAGCAGGAGCCAGTGAGCCAAGGGCTCCTTTTCAAAGCATTCAAGGAACCATCAATTGAAGCTCAGGGCGGGCAGCTGTAACCAGCTGTGACAGCTCTGGTTTCTCCTGCACTTGCTGTGCTGCATCCAGGCTCTGCCACATCACCCTGAGGAATCAGTCCTTGCTGGCAGCTTCCTCACCTTGGGCTGCCAGGAGCATGGGGCCCCAAGGAGAGACACTGGCAAGAGATGCTCCCAAAATAGTAGGGAGGCTCCTGGCTTTGGGTCAAACGTCCCCATGTGCTGGCCTTGGTGGGGGACATGTTTTGTGCCAGTGTTTCTACGCTCACCACCCAGATGGGGTTATGTAGAAGGGGAAAGGATGAGAGTGTCAAACACAGGAGCATCTTTGGGGGAGGGAAAGCATCTCTGCCTGAAATACCACCCCTGCTACACTGAAAGCACCAAAAACGGGAAAAAATATCCCACTCTAATCACTATCATGACTAAACTGAGAATTCAGTATCAGATTTCAGCCCTGCCATGGGAAATAATTGCTAAATCACCTGGACTCGGTGGTCATAGCCTTGCTGGGCAATCAGGAGCAGTGATGTCAGCCTGCAAACTGCATTTCCCTTCGGAATGGCTCTCTCCAGGTCCTTCTCCTTCCCCAGAGCCCTGCTGCTAATGGATTTCCCTGACTCAGTACCCAGGTGTGATTCTGGCTGTGTGCACCCAGCGGATCCCAGCCCACTGTGTTCATGAGTTAATGCAAAGCCCTCGAAGGTCTTACTATTTCATCTGCTTATTGTGTGGCTGGAGGAGACCAAGCAGTGAGGGAAGGTCACAGGTTTATGGGATCCTGGGGCTGTCAGGGATCAGCCTGGAGGTTCACTCAGCAGAAGCCACCCCTGTGGGGAATCGCCCTTCTGAACAAAGGAGTCATTTCCCCATGGGAATATCCCAGACAACCCCCAAATACCTCATCCCTTCTCCTTACACACTCAGACATGGCAGGCATTCTCTATTATCTTTCAAATCAATTTGTCTTTCCTCTCCCAACTCCAGAACAATGGTTGGTCTTTACAGAGCATTTTCCCTACATTAACCCCATGCCAAACCCCATGCCAAGGAGTGCTGTTTGTAGAAGGAACCTGAAGCAGAGAGACAAGGAAAATGCATTTTTCAGAGCTAGAGCTCTCAGAAGCTGCAGTACCTCTTGACCTTCTGCCTTGCCAGCCTACCAGGGCTGAAATCACTGGGAAACAGGGATTTTTGGGCAGCATTTAAGATGAAGGAGGGTAAGTTTAGATTACAAATTAGGAAGAAATGCTTTACTATAAGGGTGGTGAGGCCCTGGCACAGGTTGTCCAGAGAAGGTGTGGATGGTCCATCCCTGGAAGTGTTCAAGACCAGATTGGACAGTGCTTGGAGCAACGTGGGATAGTGGAAGGTGTCCCTGCACATGGCATGGGAATGGAAACAAGTCCCTTCCAACCCAGGCCATTCTATGATTCCATGATAACTTTCCCCAAAAAGGTGTTAAATCCTCATCCTACCTCTGAAGCCTTCCCCGCTGCCCTGTGCGAGTCTGAGTCTCTCTGTGAGTCAGAAATGCTGACACCTCGTCACCGAGCAGCGTGAGGGTGCAGGAAGGAGAATATTGCTTAGCAGCACTAAATCCAACCCTGCTCCTATTATTGCTGGATTTCTGAACCTGCTTCTCCTTTGCCCACTTTGTCAACTTATTCACAGTTGCTGTTTATGTGGGAATTATTTAGCAGCAAAAGCTTTCCTAGCGGTGTTTTGATATCCATCTTTTCTCCAAGAGGTTCGCATCTTGAGATGCAGATGTGCTGGCTCTGACCAGCTGCCTGCTGCCCTGGAATTGTTGGAGGAGGTTCAGATGGAGCAGCATTGATCTGTAGAGCCCCAGGGCCCAGTGTACCCCACCTGTATTACCCAGGCTGGAACAACACAGTTATTTGTACTGAAATCAGCAGTAAAGTTTTCATCCACTCTCACTACGCCGAAACAAGACCCTTGGATGGCGCCAAGCCGAAACATGATTAATGGTTTTCCAAGCTCAAGCCAAAGGTGGGTGGAAAATACATCTTGGAAAGCAGCTTGGTAGCACTTTGATGCCTTCTGAAGTCTTCCCAGGATGTGAAAATGTACCTGGCATTTTGCAGCTGTAAATACGCGCTTCACAGCCACATACGGCACTTCCAGCTGCACAGATGCTACTTATCTTTGTGTTCTCCTGGAACAAAACCTTGCTTTATTTTTCTCACTTCCAAAATAAACTTCCTTTCCTGCACTCCCACAGAGAATCGCCACCGGGAAGAAAAGCTGTGCAGAGTTCTCTGTCCAGCAGATTGCCTCTCTGTTCCCTCCGCCCCGAGAACCTGAAAGCAGAGCTGGGCTACTGTTTACAGAAATCTGAAGCGCATTTAAAGATGTCTTGTTTCTAAATCCATCCATTTCTGATTGAAAGAAGCTGAGCTAGTCACATTCGAGGAGCTCATTAACATGTAAACGGCGTCGCTTTTAATTGCCAGCACTAAAAATTGTCATTATTTATTTTAAATGTCGAGGTGCATAAGAATATGTGTTTAATTGCAAAAAGAAGGAGGAGGTGAATTTTAAATGTACTTTGGAGATGCTGCATCTTGAGCTCTGGCTGGGTGTTTCCACGAGGAATTGCAGTCGGCTGTTTCACCCTGCAATTCCTTCCATGCAGACGCAGTTTTTATACAATTTTTTTCCTCTTTTAATGCTTCTGTTTGTTTGGCCTTTCTTTTTCAAAGCCCTATTTCCCACCTTCTGCAAATCCTCACTCTTGAAGAAATCTGGATATCAGTCCAACGCTTCCAGATCAGTCATTATTGGATGTTTTTCTGTTCACGCTGGTAAATGGTTTGGATGTGTGTAATTAGTTAAAGATGTGAAGTGCTGCCTGAGTGCTAAGAGAAGTTACATAAGTGCAATGTATGGCAGACACAGTGTGCCATGAAAGCCCTGACACTGCTCTGCACTGAACCAGCACCTTTCCCCCAGGTTGGCAGAGCTCCTCACTGTCGCTGCCTGAGGTTGTCAGCACCCGACAAATGAGGAAATTGTTTTAATACACATTTACAGCTGAGAAAACTGAGGCAAAGAACAGCGAAGTGCTTTGTACCCTTTCCCCTGGGGACTCAGCAGCAAAGCCAGGCATCCCGAATTCCACTGCCAGGTCCAGTTAGGGGTGACACTCCATAACCCCTGGCTGCATGGATGCTGCCACACACTGTCAAACCCTAGGGTCATAGCACAGGGATCAGCTGGGAGCAGAGAAGGATGTCATGGATGGGATCTGGAGATGCTGCAACCCAACAGAGTTTGGGAAAAGGCCCACGGAGTTGGTGCACAGCCACAGGGACTGGTTGTAGGTGTGCTGACATGAAAGCTGTCATCAGAAAGGATCCCATCCTAGTGAAGGATGGAGAGAGACCCCATCTCTTCCCTTTCCATAGTCAAGCTCTTCTGAGAGAGATCAATTTCCTTGGAAAGTGGCAGGGCTCTGCCACCCACAAGGCATTTTTATAGGGCTTGCTACACTGTGGAGGAAGAGGAAGAGCAGCTTCATCACCTGCTGCCCAGCTCCTGTAATTTCCCATCTCCTGCCCATCCCATGGATACATGCTGGACCCGTTGACTCAAGGACTTTGCCTGTGAAACCCAAGCACCCGTGTGGTCAGTCAGGACAGTTGGGACATAGCTGAGCCACAGCAGGCCACTGCTCTGTGCCTACAGCCAGCAGCCAGGAGCTGGGACATGCCACATCCACGGGATGCAGACCCAGACAGATTGTCCCTGGAGGGCCTTGGACAGGATATGCATCATCCCTGCTGCCTGGCACCTCTGCTCTGTCCTTCTTCAGCAGCATCACTATGTTCCCCCCACTTCCTCCTCCTTGCAGCCTCTCCCTCCCTCTCCAAAGCATTTTTCTTCAATTGCTTTTATAACTGTGCTCTCTTTGGGTTTGCAATGTCCTCTGGAAAATTTGATTTCACACCATATTTGTATGTTTAACAAAAATAATTCCAAACACCAAAAACAAGCCGTGCCCTGACTGGCGTTACGTAGCGTTTGTGATAATTGGATTCTCAGAAAGCCAAGCACTTTCTGGGTTTTAATGAGATTCAGACTTTAATTACTGCGGCCCTTTCCCAGGCATGCAGTGGAAGCAGGGAGGAAAATGACCATAATCAGGACTTGGGCATGTTGCAAGAGACAGCCTTGATGGATCGTGTTTCGGTTCCTTAATGAGGGGCCATTCTTGCCACACAGTTGGAAAGCCACTTTCTCTTGCAGTGTGGCCTATATTTACACCCCTGAGGATTTTGGCCACAAACCACTGCTGCAGCCTCTCAGAAGACACTTCTTCCCTGATGGAAAGCCAGCAGAGATGGTTTCTGGTCCTCCAGGAGAAGAGAGGGAGACAAGGACGTGGTGGTGACTGGCACAGGTTTTTGCTGAGTTCTGCATGCAGCACAGGAAGGACATGGACTTGTTGGAGCAAGTGCAGAGGAGGGAGACCGAGCTGATTAGAGAGATGAAGGCCTTCTCCTGTGAGGAAAGGCTGAGAGGGTTCGGATTGTTCAGCCTGGAAAAGAGAAGGCTTTGGGGTCACTTAATTGTGTCCTTCCAGCACCTGAAGGAAACAAGAAAGATGGAGAGAGACTGTTTACAAGGGCCTGGAGTGACAGGACAAGGGGGAGTGGATTCAAACTGCCAGGGAGTAGGTTTAAATCGGACATTAGGAATAAATTCTTCCCTGTGAGGGTGGGGAGGCCCTGGCACAGGTTGCCCAATTCCTAGAAGTGTTCAAGTCCAAGTTGGATGGAGTTCTGAGCATCCTGGTCTAGTGGAAGGTATCCCTGTCCACAGCATCAGGGTTGGAATAAGATGATCTTTAAGGTCCCTTCCAACACAGGCTATTTTATGAATCTACAATTAGGCTATGATGATGATGATGATGATGATGATGATGATGCTAGCATAGGGTGATCCTTGGGTAGGGTCCAGGATTCCTGCAGGACCAGCACCAGCTTCCTGCAAGCCCCTAGCACAGCTCTTCGCCTCCTGCACGGTGCAGATCCCAGGCAACTCCTGCCCGTAAGGCTGGGATGAGTCACTCGCTGGCTTTCTCGCTTCCCGCCTCCATCCTGCAGGATGCGGTGTCTTATCGAGTCTTATCTGCGCTGAGGATGGAGGAAGCAGATGAATGCAGTGGTTTCATGTCTGCAGAGCACCAGCCTCAGTGAAGGGGTGGGGTCAACAACAGAAACACTCAAACTTTATCTGGGAGGAACCAAGATCCCGCGTGGCCATCTGAGAGGACTTTTAGATTGCAATGTTCAGCCCGTGTGGTGATGTCCAGATCCAAGCCAAGAGAAATTAATTAAAAATAACCAAAGGCTTTGTTAGACACTACATCAAACTCTTCACTGATGAGTTGATGTATTGCCTTACGGTGTTCCCACATCCACTCATTTTACACAGTGATAAGAAATCTCTCCATCTCTGCGTTCTCAATAGCCCTACTCCTTTACTTTTGTTATCCCATCATCCTTTCGCCGGTCAGAGATTGATGTCACTCCCTGCCTTCCCCCTTGCTGTGTTCATGGCCGAAATCAAAATTGCCAGGTAAAAATTTCCAAGATTGCTCTTCTTTCCATTTCCTTTTCCAAGTTCCCAGCTATCTGCCTGGTTTTCCATCACTTCTAAAAGGTCACCGCTGTTGCTTCTTTTCCTCTCTCAGCAGTCTGGAGTACACGCTGTCCTTGCTTACCACACACAAGCATTTTCTTGGAATTACCTTCTTTTTAACTGATCGCTGCTTCCACATTCAGCCACACACTTGGATTCCCACACAGCAGTGACTGCTGCTCGCTGGCAGCAGGGGAAGCTGAGGTCTGAGTGGGCAGCAGCAGTGAGTGGCTTGAATGACTCTTGACATGAGGCACTTCAGCACCCACCGTGGGCAGGTTTGGCACCTCCATTCTGCCCAGTGCAGTGATCTCCATCAGTCCATGGGATGGGGTCAGCACTGAATGACAGGAGCTGGGGAGGAGGTCGGTGGAGCTGGTGCTGTGAGGGGAAAGCCTTGCACAGGGCTCAGAGCATGCCTGGGAATGTGGTTTTTGTGGCCATCCCCTTCAGCACTGCCCAGGAAATGGGACAGAGCAGGGACACATCTGCCAGCCCTTGTCCTCCAGAGACAGAGCCATGTCTGGTGCTTCTTGAGCCTCCATGCCCCCTAAGTGCTCTGTAGGATCAACCCCCAGCTTAGAATTTTGTTGTTGCTCATCCCCACACCTTCCCTTTTCTCAAGGAAACCTGCTTGCTTTACCCTTTTCCATTTTCAGACCTGTTATTTTTTACTCTCGGAGCTGTGTATTCCCAGGGGGAGCCATGTCTGCTGCTGCTGTCCTGCTGGAGGAGGCAGGGCTGTTCTGCCCCACCAAGGCATATTTTTAGGGATCTGCAGCTCACATGGGTGGTAGGTGCTCCCTAGACATCCAGGACAAACAGGGAGCTGGGAATCACAACCAAATCTGTAGCTTTGGGGTACGTGTAGGGACATACTCCATGAGGTTACAACACACTCTTGAACTTCTTCCAATTTTGCATGGAGCCAAATTCCCCATCCTTGACAAAGATCATTGGATTCAAGGCAAAGGGCAGAACTAAGGGTCTCAGGGTGATAAAGAGAGTGAACTGGAGGGCTCCCATGGGATCAGGGCCTCACCTTTGCAGAAGGACACAGCCAGACTTAGGCCCCACTGAGCCAAATCCCAGGAACAAGGTGTCTGCACAAAGGCTCTTAGCCTGGGGCTTATGCGCAGCAAACTCCTTCACCCCCTGCAGTGACCAAGGAGCCTGAATTTCCACACCTGAATCTGGGCAAACAGGAATACACCAGAGGGTAATGTGGGATGACCTGTGTAGGAAGTGAAGTCCCTTGCTAAATGCCACGACTGGAGAAGGGAAAATTGCCTTTTGGTGTCCCTCCTGTTACACCAGAACCAGGAGAAACTAGCATCTGCCTGGCTTGCAGTGTGCAGCACCACTTCAGGACACAACTTGAATGTTCTTCTGTGTCCCAGTCTAAACTAGCAACGGAAAACCTGTGCTGGATGGGGTTAGGAGTGAGCTTGTTTTATTCCAGCATGTGTTGGGCTGATACTCTCTGGACTGTGCATTTCCAGATGCTCATGTTGAAGGATGTGGTGATTTGGGGCATACTCCTGTCTCTCTTCCTTGACTTTGTGTTGTGTATCCTTCTCTTCTGGAATCTCTGGAGGGGGACTCCTCATTCTCAGCAATGTGGGGAGGCCCCCTGAGCCCCAGAGCCAATCCATGGATGTGGGGCTAGGTCAGGAAAGTAGCAGGGGTGGCACTCCCACATCCCACAAATCTCAGAGCTCCGCCTGCCAAGCCCACACAGATGACTGCCTGTAAGCACAAGTCCATCCCAAGCCTCCAGCACTCACAGGACCATTGCTTCCCTCCTTTTCCCAGGAAGCAGATTGCAAACCCATGTAACCGCAGGGACCAGCAGAGCATGGAGGGCTCAGCCATCAGTCAACGCCTGTCTGCAGCTTCTGGGAATTTGCTTCCCATGGGGCAGAAGCTGAGCCTGGGAAGAAACAAGCCTCCTGCTGGGTATGTGGCTCTCCTCTCTTCCTGAAAAAATGGAAGCACTGTCCTGCAATGGTCTGAGAACTTCTGGATCTGTAGATAATATCAGCCGTACCACATGTGTCACCCCAGCCCCTCCCAAAAAGCCTTTTGATGGGGGTAGGGTTGGACTCTGGACAGAACAGAGGAGTCTCTTTGGGTGGATTTGCTGCTGGAGCAGCAGTAAAATGCAGCTTGAGATCCCTGAATGACTTGCACTGAGGGAAAATGCTTATTCCTCCACAGAATATTATTTCTCTCTTAACTGGAAGAAAAATTCATCTCTCTTCATGGGAACAGTGTGTTCCCCTTATTTTCCACTTGTGTCTGAGTGCCAAAGAGGGTCTTAAGTGGAACATCTATGGCCACAGAGGGTGACCATGGTGAACAGGCGAATCCTTCCCTAAGCCCCGCCCTTCCCTGAACTGCTGCCAGTATTTCCACCTACAAAACCAGGAACAGACACAACAGGAAGCAATGCTCTGGAATAAAGCAGCTTTTCAGATGCTTCGGAGACTGGGCACAAACTCTCCCCAGGGAGTGCTGGGATGGGTTGGTGGGTTTGGCATGTGGATGTTTCATGAGCGCGGTCATATAATCACATTTCATCAGTGAAAGGATGCTTTCCTTTTCCAGAGGTCAGGCACTACTGCTCCTTATGGATCTCTGTGCAAAAGATCAGAGAACGCCTGTGGTGGAGAGGATCAGTTCCAGGTTATTCGTGGCTTTTCCTCTCTCTGTTCCTGGCTGTGGAGATCCCGAGTGAGATGTTGGCAGAAGCTGCTGAGATGGTCTGCAGCTGGCTAAGCAACTCCAAGGAAAAGAGATGAGAGCTGGCATCATCTCCCATGAGGCCTGTGGCTGGACACTCCACAGGAAACAGGGAGAGCCCAACAGCCTCACTGGAAAAGTCATCTCCTGCACAGATCAAAGTGTGAGACTGTCCTCAGGAGGAGAAAATAACTAAAGAGAGTGAGAAACCTTGGGCTGTTTACAAGAGAGGCAGAGTGAGAATACACCTCCCTGGATTGGCCTGGCAAGAGTGAGGCTTGTAGAAGTGGGACAGAACATCCTAGGAGGGCACTGGGAAAGCACTGAATTTTACAACTTTCATATAAAATCAGAACAGGTTAAAAACCTTTGTTTGCAAATCCAGAGCATAATTAGTAGTGAGTCATGGAAAGTGTTGTTCCAGCTATTGCAAAAAACAAGCTGGCGCTGAAGGGTCTGCTGGTCATTTGAAAGCACCAAGAGCTCCAGCCCAAGATTCCTCCTTCCTTAATTGCACCACTCTTGGCCACTCGCTCTAAATTAAGCAGACAGGAGCACAAGAGAACTAATGCACTGCTCTGAAAAGAAAACTATTAACCAAAGTGTCTCTCAGATGTTTAACTTCAAGGAGTTGCAATTGAAATCTCATCAATTATGATCAGCGGACACGAGGAGAGCTTGAAGTTCATCCATAACGTAATTTGCAGAGTAATAAAAATTAAAGATGTGAAATCTCTGCTGGGCTGAGTCTGCTTCAGTTCCCAGGGTGAGTTAGATGGTTCCCTGTACTATGCTTCCCACTGTGTTGCCTGTGTGCAGTAAGTGCAAGAAAAGTTTCTCTGACACACTTTTGTTACTCAGAGGATGTTGCTGTTGAGTATTCACACCACGCTAACAAATGTAAGGATTTTCTGTGCAGCCCCAGGCATATTTCCTGCTTTTGGCTTCATTGGCAGTTTTCTCTTTCCAAAATTCACCCAGTTTTTCTGACAGTTCTTCTGGACCACCAACAGCTCTCTGCTGTCCCTGAAATCCTCTTCCTTTAAACACTGTGCCCAAGTTCCTTGCCCTCAGCAAACCAGCATGGGAACAATGGACTTAGAAGACACCGTGACATTCCCGACTGAAAAACAAGATTGAGTCCTTCACTTTCCCACTGTGCTGCTGACAGAACACTACTTAGCACTCCTACCCAATGACACATTACCCAAACATTAGTTAATTATCCTGCCTGACTCCTTAGAAAGTAGGCAATTAAGTACTTAGCTTCGTTCTCTTGGTGAAGAAAACCAGGCACAAAAAGAGGTTAATAGGGGAAAGACCAGTCTCCAAAGAGGGTGGAGAACATCACTCTCAGTGCCTGAATCAGAGAACGGTTTGGGTTGGAAGAGATCTCAAAGAGCATCTCATTCCAAAACCTCTGCCATGGGCAGGGACACCTTCCACTGGGTTGCTCCAAGCCCTGTCCAACCTCTTCTTGAACACTTCCAGGCATGGTGCTGCCACAGCTTCTCTGGGCAACCTGTGCCAGAGCCTCCCCACCCTTACAAGGAAGAATTTGTTCCTAATATCCCACCTAACCCTGCCCTCTGGCAGTGGGAAGCCATTCCCTCATGTCCTGTCACCCCATGCTTTTGTCCCCAGTCCCTCTCCAGCTCTCCTGGAGCCCCTTTAGGCACTGGAAGGAGCTCCAATGTCTCCCCAGAGCCTTGTCTTCTCCAGGTGCACACCGCCAGCTTTCCCAGCCTGTGATCAGAGCAGAGTTGCTCCAGCCCTTGGAGCATCTTTATGGCCTCCTCTGGACTTGCTCCAACAGCTCCATATTCTTCTTTAGTTGAGGTCTCCAGAGATAAATGCACTACTGTAGGTGGGGTGTGACCTTCCAGTCAATTCCAATTGAATTCCTCCAGTTTGGAGCAGGAATGCAGAGCATGGGGTTTGTCTTACCCATCTCAGCCATCTGCAGTAAAGCTGAGCCCTTCTAGAATGTGCATAAACAGACCAGCACCTCAGGAGAGTGATTCAGCTTCACACAAGATGTGTCCAATTGTGGCGGGCTGAATCACTCTCTGGGAAGAGCACCCAAAGATTCCACCCTCTCCATACTGCCCAGGGGAAGGTGTGGATGCCCCGAGCAGACAGTGTGAGCTGTCTCCAAACCACAGACAGCAGTGTTGCCAGGATCAGTGCGCAAGAGTTCCTGGATCCTGGGAAATGTTTTGCTGCTGTCATTTCAGCCAACTTTAATGTGCATTGTGGAGCACCATGACAGAAAGAGAGTTGCAAGCTCGCTACTATCAATTTGGTGACCAGTGCTCCATGAATTTGGGATATTTTTGGAGGGAGAAAATGCTGCAATACACTATTTCTAAAGCAGAGAGAAGACGTTTAGCGAAAAGGTCTATAAAATAAAGCAACAGAAGGAGTCCAAGTCTAATAACAAGAGCTCTAGCCATTGTGACTAAGTACGCCATAAAATGTGTAATTAGGCACTATAGCAACTATTGAATTCCAAGGCACATTTTGCATCTGAAACACAGGACAGAGCTCTCTTTGGGTGATTCAGAGAATCATCACAACACCCCAGCGCTCCGCAGCGTACGATGAGCAGTGTGTGCCTGCTGTGCAAGAGCATCCCTGCCTGGGATGAACACACCTGCCTGGGGTGGGGGGGAAGACATGAGTAAATATTTTTAGCCTGAGGCACAGCTGGGAGTGTCTCGTCTGCTTCCTACGAGTGCTGAATTGTGGAGCGGAGCTGAGCGTGGTGGTGCGTCACACCGGTGGGCACGGAGCGGGTGGCATGGGGATGATGTCGGAAAACTGCGTTTTCAAAATAAAAAGGACGTGGCATTGTTGGAGCAAAGTCCAGAGGAGGGCCACAAAGTTGGTAAGGGGACTGGAACATCTCCCTTATGAAGACAGGCTGAAGAAGTTGGGGCTGTTCAGCCTGGAGAAGGTTGTGTGGAGATCTCATAGCAAGCTTCCACTATCTGAACAGGGCCGACAGGGAAGCTGGAGAGCATCTCTTCATCAGGAATTGTAGTGATAGGACAAGGAGTAATGGGTACAAAGAGGGGAAATTTAGCCTAGATAATAGGAAAAAATTCTTTACTGTGAGGGTGGTGAGGCACTGGAATACCAGTGGGAAGATGTGGATGACCCAACCCTGGCAGTGTCCACAGCCAGGTAGGATAAGGACTTGAGCAATTTGATCTACTGGAAGGTATCCCTGTTCATGGCAGGTGAGGCTGGGACTAGATGATCTTTAAAGTCCCTTCCAACACAAACCATTCTATGATTTTACCAAAGGATGGAGAGTGTGAGCGTGATTTGTGCTGCCATTCCCATCTCACTGTCTTTCCCTGCCCTCAGCTGCCCCATTTCAGTTCAGACAGGGCTGAGCATGCAAGGGTACCAAGGAGATCTTCTTTCCCCAGCGTGGCTTGGAGCCACTTGCATCCCTTAAAAGGCATCTTCTGACTCAGATACACTCTCCTCCATTGTCTGGGGTATGTTTTGCAGCTGGAGACTGGTGAATGAGGCTGAGTTACTGACCTTGATTTGAAAAAAATGCACACTTGTGCTTTGCAAAACAAGCCTTTTAAAGCTGGCTTTTATGCAGAGAATTTTCCAATGCGTGCATGGAGGCGCCGGCATTTCGGGCCCCTTTCAATCTTCTGGATTGTCAGTGAGGTTTTTCACTGATTTAAGCCTTCAGCCAAAGGACGGATGCTGCAAGAGGCAGTGAAGAGGACTCAAGCAGGTATTGGAGTGTTTAGCCCAGGAGCAGATGCTTGGATCAGGGCCTAGATCAGAAGAGGTATTTTATTACGCTGAAGGAGGTATTGTTTTACTGCATTGTAAGGAGGCACAGATGATCCCTCTCTCTAAAGGGAGAAATAAAACATCATCTGGTTTTGAGGCTTGTTCTCATCCCTTTTCAGTGTGGATGTGGCAGCCCCACAGGAAATGGGTCCCAATGAGCTTTGCCACATTTTTCCATCACGTCATTAAAATGAGAGATGAAGATGAGTGGGGCCAGTTTGAGGAGTTTTTGGAATCCCCTCTGGTCCTGCTCCAGCCTCGCCCACAGGGTGAGAAACATTTTTCTTTGAAGGTGCTACAGAAGGCAGCAGGCGTTTGGCTTGGGAGGAAGCTCTTAGCCTGAGTCTGGTGTAGGCAGGAGGTTTAATTCCCTTTGCACCATGTCTGAGTTAAACGAGGCCCTGGCCTTGCAGGAGGAGCTTGGTTAGGTGAGCACCGCCAAAATCTGGTAGGACAATACCCCGCTGGGCCAGCGCTGCGCTTCCGCTCCCTAAACAATAGGAGTTTACACAACAGCAGCCCACTTGAGGTTTTTGCCTTGCTTCATGGCTGAGCAACGAGACCCCAAATGTTACAGCTCTGCCTAATGTCCTTGGCTCTGTCCTGCTTTGGAAGGAAACATGCAGCGGCCTGTGCTGCCAATGCTATTTCCTCTCTCGCTTGTCTTTAAAGGTCTCTTTTTCCAACAGCTGATCGGCTCCGCAGCTCCGGGGAGGACGTGAGATCCGGCTGGCCCACGAGCTGGCTGGTATGGCCGAGTGCCATGTTGTTGTTTGTATTGCTTTCATTTTTCTGGCGTTACTTGGCTCTTCCACGCAACTTGTTTTCATCCTGAACTATGTGCTCATTACATATCCAAACGCCCACGCGAGGTTTTGCATGAGGAAACTCGAAACACACGCGCAGAAGAGGAGCGAGTTCCTGATGGGGGGGATGAGATATTTGTCTTGAGGCTGACACAAACAATTGTCAAACCTCTGAGTTTCCTACAGTTGGGGTTCCAGCTCGCTGATGACAAGCACGTGAACGCTGTGTGTGCATCCTCCTGGCAAAGAGATGCGGGGAACATCTCTTGTGGTCACCTTGGCCTTTCCCAGCAACTCCAGCTACTGTCCAAGGCACACGTCCAGGGACCTCTGAGCTCTCTGGCAGGCTGGTCCCTGAACGCCAAAGGGACCTTCTGCTGCTAGGAAAGCTCTCACTTCCCCTCTGCGGCCCCATCCTCACTGAGCAGCCAGCCACAGGCAGCACGGATACACCCAGCCAGCTCTGGGCCGAGAGGCACCAAAACGTGCTGGAAGTTTTCAGTGAGGTCCCAAGTGATGGGGGCAGAAGCAGGAAAACTGCACAGGGTTTGCTTCATAAGGAACAGATAAATTCATAAGGAAGCTCGTGAAGGGCCTGGAGCACAAGTCTGATGAGGAGAGGCTGGGGGAGCTGGGGGGGGCTCAGCCTGGAGGAAAGGAGGCTCGGGGGGAACTTCTCACTCTTTACAACTCCCTGACAGAAGAGGGCAGCCAGGTGAGGGTTGGTGTCTGCTCCCAGCAATAGGATGAGAGGCAACGGCCTCAAGTTGTCCCAGGGGAGCTTTAGATTGGACATTACGGAAAATTTCTTCACTGAAAGTGTTGTCAAGCACTGGAACAGGCTGCTCTGGATAGTGGTGGAATCACCATCCCTATAAGTGCTCAAAAATCATGTAGATGTGGCACTTGGAGACATAGTTTGGTGGTGGGTTTGGCACTGCTGGGTTAATGGTTGGACTTGATGATGTTAGAGGTCTTTTCCAACATTAATGATTCTTTGATTCTATGTGTAAGGGTCCTCTTTGGGATTCTTTCCTGCGGCAATGGGTCTCAGTCACTGCTGGAGGCAGAGTAGGGCATGCTGGTGCCATTGGGCTCCCCAGCTTTCAGAGATCCGGTGTTATATTGGCACAGCAAGCACAGCACAGGCCTGGATCAGCACAGTGGGGTTCAGAAACTCTGAGTTTTCTCCCCCTCTTCTCTGTCCCTGTCACCAGCTGGGCTCCAGCAGCTGCCCTGGTTGGGACACAGAGGGCTCATCTGGAGGCTGCAGGCTGCCCAAATCTGCAGCACAACACTGCCCCGCACATCACGCTCCTCCCCACCGTGCTCTGTCCACTCAGAGTGTGGAAAAAGCCTCTTCTCCAGCAGCCACTGGTAACTGCACAGGACTGGGCAGGCTGTGCCAGAGGCACCAGAGGGCTTGGTTTGCAGCTTTGGATTGCCCTGCTTCCTCACAGCCTTCCCTGCTGCCTGTGCTGCAGATGAATAAAGATTTTCCAGAGCTGTCAGTATGGCGTATTTCACCAGCATTCCCTTCACTTGAAGTCCAAAATGTGCTAAAAATACGCTGGCTTGGCATCCAGGTCTTGATTCAAGTGGTAACAGGATACCGGGCAGAGAAATCCTGGGGTGGTTTCACTGTGCAGCAGCGAGCTGCTGGCTCTTCCTCCTTTTCCACCTCCTCATCCTGGCTGCTGCAGGGCTGTTACCCCCACTCTCAATCCCCTAAATTCCATATTCAGAGGTCACAGGTTTCACCTGGCATCGCTCCTCTTGGGCTGGTTGTTAGCGAGGCTCCGAACATTGAGGTGGCGTCTCTTCCTCTGGAGCTGGGAGTATATTATTAGTAAAGTATTTGTTTTATTACCCCTGTGGTAGTTTTGGGAGGGGGATGCCTGCAGGCAGGAGCTGGGATAAGTGAAGTCTGAAATGCCACGTTGAAACAGCCTCATTAGTGAGGCAGCAGAAGGAGATGTGGATGTTTGTGCCTCGTCCATGGATTTTGTTGTGTTGCTGCCGAGCTGTGTGGCTTTGATACCAGTGGAAACACAGCAAACCCCCTCTGGGAAAGGGTCTTGAGATGAAGTGCTTTCTGCTCCCCCTCACTTTTGAAACACCCAGTTGATGTTCAGCCTTCAAGGCTGCTGAGCGAGTTTTTCATCCGCAGGCAGATTTTGCTGCCACATTCTCACTCACTTTCCTAAAATAAAGGGGGAAAAAAATTTAAAAGAATCCTTGTGCTAATTTAATCTAGCCAGGCATCCTGCTGTCCTGCCTCATAATATCTCTCCAATCTGTCATTTCCAACAGACAGTGGTTTATTGGTTTTGGCTTTTTCCTTTTTTTTTTCTCCCCTTGGTCTTGAAATATCTCCCCTGCTTTCCCAAGTAGCCCAGAGCTCCCCCATGGGTGTTCCAAGCTTCCCTCTTGCTTTGGTGGGAGCTTTGGTAGAAAACATCTCCCTTCTCCAGGAAAAACCCTACAACAACCTCAGACAGAAAGAAGCTTGTCAGAGAATCCTGGTCTTGTTGGAGCTAAGTTGATGGTTGGACTTAATGGTCTTAAAGGTCTTTCCCAACCTTAACAATTTTATTATTCCAGGAGCTGGTGAATGATCAAACCTCCCTGGGTTTTTCTTGATCCCTTTCCCAATCACCCACCTTCGTGAGGCCAGGAAAGGAGCATTTCCTTTGGTAATCAACATTTCACAAGCACCTCAGCACCCCTGAACCCCTCAGGGCATCCCCCTGAGCCCCTCATCGCCACAGTGCATTCCCCAAATTTCTCAGCTCGCCTCAAACCCTTCAGGCATCCCTTGAGCCCCTCAGGGCATCCCCTCAGACCCACAGCCCCTCTGAGCCCCTCAGGCCACTCCAGCTCCATGGGGCATCCTCAGAGCCCCTCAGACCCACAGCTCCTCTGAGCCTCCCAGGGCACCTCAGCTCTATGGGGCATCCTCTCAGACCCACAGCCCCTCTGAGCCCCTCAGGTCACCTCACCTCTATGGGGCATCCTCAGAGCCCCTCAGACCCACAGCTCCTCTGAGCCTCCCAGGGCACCTCAGCTCTATGGGGCATCCTCAGAGCCCCTCAGACCCACAGCTCCTCTGAGCCTCCCAGGTCACCTCAGCTCTATGGGGCATCCTCTCAGACCTACAGCCCCTCTGAGCCCCTCAGGGCACCCCTCGAGCCCCTCAGGCCACCTCAGCTCCCTGGGGCAACCTCAGAGCCCCTCAGACCCACAGCCCCTCTGAGCCCCTCAGGTCACCTCAGCTCTATGGGGCAATCTCAGAACCCCTCAGACCCACAGCTCCTCTGAGCCTCCCAGGGCACCTCAGCTCCCTGGGGCAACCTCAGAGCCCCTCAGACCCACAGCCCCTCTGAGCCTCTCAGGGCACCTCAGCTCTATGGGGCATCCTCTGAGCCCCTCAGGGCATCCCCTCAGATCCACAGCACATCTGAGCCCCACAGGGCACTCCCGGAACCCCTCAGGGCACCTCAGCCCCACGCGGCAGCGCCTGAACCCCTCAGCCCTGCGGGACATCCCCTCAGACGCCCCCCAAGCCCCTACAGACCGCCCCCACGCCCCGCCGGCGCGGCCCCTTTAAGAGCGCGGCCCCTTTAAAGAGCGCGGCCCCTTTAAGAGCGCGGCCCCTTTAAGAGCGCGGCCCCGCCCCCCGCGGTCGCTGCCGGGGCCGCTGCTGACAACAAGATGGCGGCGGCGGCGGGTCCGGCGGCCGCTGAGAGCCGCGTGCTGGGCTACAGCCTGCACCGCTGGAGCAGCTTCTCCTCCACCTACCTGCCCGAGTGAGTGCCGTGCTCGGCACCGCGCCCGGAACGCGCTCCGGGCTCGGCTCTGGGGGTGGCCGGGCGGCTGGGCCTGTGTGGGGCCTGCGCGGGCCCCGCGCCGAGGCCTGCGCGGGGAGGCCGCGGCGGGGGGAGTGGGAGCGGGGCTGTGTGTGAGCGGCGTGCGGTGTGTGAGAGGGGTCTGTGCGGGAGATTTTGGGGGGGCTGTTTATGAGAAGAGTCTGCACAGGAGAGTTTGGGGCGGCTGTGTGTGAGAGGGGTATCTGCAGCAGGGTTTGGAGGGCTGCGTTTGGCGGAGGTGTGTACTGCGGGACTTGGGGGTCTTAGTGGGGCAGGAGGTGCTCAGCAGGGCTGGAGGTTCAGGGGCAGTGTCCCATCACTTGGGGCTGTGTTTGGGGAAGTGGTTGATGAGGAGATTTGGGGGGAATTGTCTGGGTTTACAGGTTTGAGTTGGCGAATTGAGTGTGGAGGGCCTGGAGGGTCAGGTTTGGGGGTGCTTTAGCACGAGGTGTGGGCAAAGGAAACTTGTCCCTAAGCTGACCCTAGATTTGGGGTAAGAACAAGTGCTGGTGCTGGAGAGGCTGGTCAGCAACTGGGTGAAACGATGAGAAGGGTCAGTGCCCCTCCTTCCCTGCCCTGCCCCTGTCAGGTGCCTGTGGGCTCTGTGTTTTTTGGCAGCTGGGCGTCCTCTCCTGCCCCTGACCTCTGGCTTGCTGGGCTGTGTCACCTGCTGTGGGTGGTTTTAGGGGAAAGGGGTCAGCTGCTACCCTAATCGCCTGCCTTTAGGAATTTGGGAGTTGGCAGGAGCTGTTACAGCCATCGGATTGTGCTGCTGTACCAAGTGATCCCATCCTCTGTTGACCATATGGCATCCAGCTGCAGCCTGTGGAATTCCTCTGGTTGCTGACAGTCAAGTTTGGAGTGACCACAGCGTGGTTTAGGTGTGGTGTTTTTGGTTCACCTTTTGGATAAGTCATCCCTGGTGCTGGAATTCGGGAGGGCTGCTGAGGTCACAGCACAACTGGGTCATCATGGGCTGTCGAGACTCATCTGATCATCGATTGTGCTGCATTTACTGACCTTTGATTGATGTATCCTGAGCTCACCCCCCATCAACAAGTGACAGAGTTGCCTTAGTTGTTAATTATTAATGTCTACAATTATCTCCCCTTTCCAAAATGAAGCAAACCGCGAAAAGCAGGTTTTTAACTGAACTCCGAACTGTTTTGTTTTTCTGTATATTTTCTGTGTTAGATATGAAAACAAACTGGTTTCTTTTCCAGCTGGTAATCATTGGTGATAATTAAGCCATCCCTTTTCCTTTCCTGGTAAACAAGCTTGACTTCAGGGTGCCTCTTTCAGGTCTCTGATGATCTTGTACTTCTTGGCATTTCTGGCTCTTAAAATCTTATTAAAGTGTTGGTCCCTGAGGAGAGGGGTGACGGTCCATTATTGATCTCACTGATGCGATATAAACCGAGAGTATTTTCTTTCTCCTTGGTATTCCTTTCCAAGGCTCCCATTAGTCCCTTTTGCTACAGACTCGTGTCAGGAATTAATGTTCACGTGGCATCTGCAGTGCTGCCCGAAGTCCTTAATGCCTTTCCTGACACAATTCCCATTCCTGTAGCCGGGCTGGTATCTGACAAACGCGTGACCTTGCATTTGGCTGTTTTTAAGACATTGTTTAAAAGTGCTTGTCATCAGTGAAAACAATTTTATCTGCTTTTAAGCACTGTAATCCCAGCAATGGGATTGTTGTCTGGTGTGCTGACCTTGGTCTGAGGGATGCTGGTCCTAACGTGCTGTCTGCAGTGGAGGTTTTGGTTTTTGCTTTGCTAACTTTTGATTCCCATGGTCTGGGAGAGAGCTGGGATACGGTCTGAATTGGAAAGGAGTGGCTTTGACCTGTGATTTAAGATCAGGCTCTCAAAAAGAGAAAGTTGATTAAGAAATAAATGGGAAGGTGGGTTTTTGAGGATGGACTGAAGATGGAAATCTTGAAAATTGCTGGGACAAGATCATAACACCTTGTGGGATGAACATGCACATGGAGCTAAAAGTCATGTTAGTATTAATTATGTAGAACAAAATGATGCTTGTCTGGAAGGACTCGATCCTAGAAGATGTTTTCCAACCTACATGATTCCATGATATTGGGAATTCTGGTTATACTGTAGTTTAAATAAGTTTGCTGGCATAGCTAGAAAGAAACCACTTTAACCTTGAAGGAGGAAAGGAGCTCTTCCCTCATGTACGTGGGAATGAATATACAGCTTACTAAATATTATTGCTTGTTGTTGGGAGTTGTGGTAGTGCAGGCAAAGTGCTTGGGGAGGAGCAGCAGACAGCTAAGCATGATTTAAACACATGCCTTAAGTAGTTGTATGGTTTTAAATGTAAAACAAAGTTATGGAATATAAAACTTTCATCACTGCTGACCAGGAAAGAAATCAGATGTCTAGTGACATCTCACCTGCTTATGTGATGCTGAACTGACATTGAAACTTTTCAGAACACTGAAATCACCTGATAACCTCTCTTTTAATTAAAAAAACCTACACAAAGCAAAACAAAAAGTGTTTTTCAAAGGCCTTGCTGGTCATGCTCTAGTTGAGAATCGGTAGTCTATTGAATAAGTGACAGAGAAGCTTCCTCTGCTGAATGCCAGTGCCTTTCCTCTTGCCTTTTGTGGTGGTACTGGAGGATTAGTTAGTGATGCATCCAGTTCCTGACAGTTTTACCAGTGCTTCAGCTACCTGCATGTTTGCAAGGACCTTTCCAGACATGAAATGAGGATTGTCTTTTTCATGTCTGCCAAGAAATAGTTCTCCTGTTTGTCAAACCGCTGGAGTTTGTTGGTTTGTATCTACCAGCAAGAAGACTGACTTGGATATTTGTTTTATAAACTCTGTGGGTGGAAGTCAAAGAATTGGTCTGGTGATAGCGACTAGCTCAGTCTGTGGTGTAGGGAAGGTTGGGAGGAGAATTGATCCAAGAGGAAATTTGATGTTGAAACATCTGGTGTTTCCAGAGATGCTCTGCCAGTGCAGAGGCACAAGCTGAGAGGCTTCAGCTTATCCAGCTTGGAAAATGTTCAGCCCAGCCCATAGCCTGAGATTGCTCTGGCAGATCCATTCCTTCCCTCTCCAAGGTTCCTCCCCAAAGGAATGGAGCCTCAGGGAAGGCTGCTCCCTGATGCCTCTCATGGGTCTGGCCCAGGGATTGCCCCAGCACCGGCAGTTGCTTCACACCAGTGACACAACCAGTGCTGGTGCCTTTTGACATGCACTAGGACAGGGAGACGAACTTTATTCCTTTCCTTCCTGTGCTCTTCTGCAGAAAGTGATGAGCTCCATCACTTCATTTCTTTTCAGACAAGGAGGGAATAAACAGTTTATAGAAGGTAATGCAGGCCTTGCTCCAACTTGGGGTTTTTTTGGTAGGGAATAGAACCAGAAGCTCTTGCTCTGCACTGAGAGAAGCACTTCATATCCTGACTTTTTTAGCGGCCTGTTTTTGTACCTGCTCTGATTTGAACTTCCTGCTGAAGTGAATGAGAGGTGAAGTGCTGTGCTCTGTGCCATGGCAGCCGTGTACCCTCTTTTATTGCCAGGTTACTGTATCCTGGGGCCGTGGGCTCTAGTGGCAGCATCAGCCTCATAACTGATGGTATTTTGTATTTGTAATGCACTCAGGTGCTTCTGTCACTGTTTTGTATGGCTGAAATCCCACTTCAGAGATGGACAAGAGCTTTTTGCTGTGTTACTCTATTCACATGCTTCTGTGGGGAAGGTTCATCCTGTTTCTGTTGCTCAAGTTTGCAGTCCTTCCAGTTCTCCTGTATGGAATCTCTGTAGAGGAAGATCAGTATATTTCCTGTGTTTGACTTCAGGATTTTTAATTAGTATTTGGTTTATTTCTTGTGCTAAGGTTGTTATTAAGAATATAAATTAAGATTGGTTTCTTAGCTGATAATTAAATACCATTAACAACCTCTTAGTTGGTGCCACTTTTTCACTGCAACTCACTTTTATCTATTTCATGGTGAATTCCAGTTCAAGTTCAGAGAATTCCAGTCTTCTCTAGTTTGATGCCTTGAGTGCTGTCATATACTGAGGGCTGCATAACTCTGTTGTCCCTTTCCTAGGAAGTGTCCTGGAGCAGGGAAAGATCCAGTTGATTTGTTAAAATACACTTGAAATAATTCTATTTTTTCATTGTTTTTTCTGTATTTCCATCAAACCATGGAAAGTGAACTTAGTGAAAGATACTTTGATAGTAAAATATGAGTGACTCATAGGCTTTTCAAGTGAGAATGCAAATTTTCTTTTTGCTTTCTAGTTATGAGGATGTGACAAGTTCCTGGCCAGACTAAAATGTACTGCTGTAGTGGTCTACTCTGAAAGAAGTGTACTCTTTAATGTTTTCAAATCTTGCAAAACCATAATAAGAAGGTGAAGAGAGCACACGTAGCAAACTTTTTAGGGTAAAGTCCATGAAGATTAAAAACAACAGACCTAAACAAACAAAAACAAACCAAAAACTCCAGGTGGAAAAGAACCTGAAATCCAGCTCCTGTGCTCGCTGAGATTTTTGTAACAGGAAAAAACAAATGTTTGTGGCCAGTGAAACGTGATTCTCGGTTTCTCCTCCAACCACATAAAACTGATGACTCAGATCTGTACCTTAGAGGTTCATAAATCTCTTTTGAGATGCATCCAGGTCTTGAAGAATCTCATGTTCAAGCTGAGATCAGTCATGACTAATGAAGAGGTTTATTTTTAATATTATGTTCCCTGAGCCCAAGCTCTGTTCCCTTAACAAGGTGAGGATACCTTTTGCTGAGGTCTCGGTTAAAGCCATCTGAACCAGACCCAAATGCTGGAAGAGCTGTAGAACTGTTACTTTGGAGGTTTTTTGCACTAATAATAAGGATGAATGTATTTTTTTTCAGCTTCAGTTATCAGCATTTCTAACTTTACTTCAGTATTTTGACACAGCCAATTCACTTTCCTTACTGTAATTGTTTTGCCTTTAGATAGAGGAAGGTGAGCAGGCACAGGGCCTGTCTCTGTAACTGCTGAGGACTTTCAATACTGATCAATACTTCCAACATTTACTAAAACGAACAAGGGATGCAAACCCTGGCTGACTAGTGAGCTGACCCCCTCCCTTCCTCTCAGCTGAACTCTGTGTGAAGAAATGTTCTCCGTTCTGCTTTTCATCCTTTCCAGTGGCCAGTGGAAAATACTTTTTTCCCCTCCGCTTGTTTGTGTGGATTTTCTGGATGTTTCTAGACAACCTCATGTTCTGACAGTCATTTTCCCTCTTGTTTACATCACTTCTGTAGCTTAGGATTTTTTTTGGTGAGAGCTGAAATTCAGTACTTACAGAACAAAAGATTTCTATAGAAAATAAAGTTGCCTACAGATTGAATACAGAACTATAAAATGCTTCCTTGGTGTCTGATAAAGTTAATTAGTGAGAAGGAAAAATGTCAGAGGTAGAGGGAGTGAAAAAAAAAATCACAAAATTATAAAGTTATGAGGAATTATGAGTTCTGATACCTCTTGCTCCCCAGGTAAGAGCACAAGTGCTGTAGTATCAGGAGGAATCTCTTTAGGCTCCAGGTAAAAATATAGACATTATTTAAGAGATTAGACAGGTTTATTCACTGGCAGAAGGAGGAAGGTGAAATGCTAATTGCTCAGGTTCCCTGGTGTGCCCAACCTGGCAGAACCTGTAGTGCTCCGATGTTCAGCCTATTCTGGGATGGCATTTTACAGGAACATTAAGAATGTAAAATTTTCATGGGAGGTGTTAACGTCATCAGATTGTGGATCATTTGCTGGGAATGTGGCTTTATAGCCTGTGAGTTCAATAAAAGTTTTCCAGCTCTTAATTACTAATTACTGGTTTAATGACTAACCAGTTTTTGAAACAGAGTTTTCCTTGGGATAAATGTTGTTCAGGCATCATGTACAGTCTGCCTGATTTTTTTTTTTTTTTTTATTTCCATGGCAAAGGACATGGTTTTTAATTCTGTACATTCATTATGCTTTTATCAGGTTGCTGGTAGAGTGGTCAGGTTTATCACCACCATCAATTTTATGATCTAATCCTGATTTTTTTGCTGACGTTAAGTGGTGTGGGTAGCACTGATTCCATTGCTTACATAGGCAGTGACTTGTTCCAAAGCAAGCCAGTGCTTAACTTTAATGTTAATACAAACTTGTAAACCCAGATGTAATTTTGCTTATTTTGCCTGTTGAATTTTGTGGGAAGAATGAGCTGTAAGTTCACTGGGTCTGAATTCCATAACACACCAGTTACTGGAAGGGAAGGAGGGAGTGCTGGAGACGTAGAGTGGTTTGTTGCTTTAGGTAGTTGCTATTTCAGTCATTACTTGCAGCTCAGTGTGCATAATCCTTGAGAAATTATTTCCTGGATCAATTTAAATCAAGGAGCACAACCATCTATTTAAGTTGAGGACAGCAGGCTGCACGTCTGAATTTAAACTGCAGGAGCAGACTGGCTGATAGCACTTGCTCTTCCTCTGCTGGCACCTTCTGCTGTTCCTGGAAAAGGACAGGATCTTCATCATGGAGAAAAATTGTGCTCTGGTCAGTTTGAATTTGGTGGTGTTTTCCTTGGTCTTCCCTGCCTTTCCTCCTGAGACTGGCTGGGTTCATAATGTCATGCTCAAGCTCTGGGAAGGTGCCTGAAAAAACATTTAAACTCAGTTTGGGACATGACCTGTATTTTTCTGGAATCCTTTTCTGTCAGTACATAGTTTAAACAGCATTTGGCTGTTATGGTAATTATATTTAAACAGCAATTTCCTAGCCTGTTCTGCACTTGAAAGTTTTATTAATAAGAGATGCTCTTAACACAGAGTGTTAAAATTGGAGGTAAAAATTTGGGTTAGGTAAATTGACCCATGAATAAGGAATTGATGAATGAGTTCCCACTCCACTCTTATGTGACAGTGTAGGATTGGTAACTTTTAATTTTATCTCCTAAAAATCCTGGTTTCTGCTACAGGGTTTGGAAGCTGCCAAATACAAAATTAATTTTGGCCTGGGAACTGCTGTGTCCTTTAGCATGGATTATGTATATTGATCCAAAATAAGGAATTATTCCCTAATGTAACTCCAGGGTCAAATGTTTGACCTGTACTGTGTTTCTCCATATAACCAACACTTCGCAGGCTGATACTCCCTTCTTTTCCCAGATCAGTGTTTTGTCTTCTGCATTCCCTGAGTTGCACTGTCAGTGAGAGAAGCTTAATTTTGAAAGGAAAGCTGTGAAAGTTTTTCCCACCTGAAACCAGGAGGCATTTTCCATCTCCAAACCTGACATCAATTTGGGCATGAGAGTGCTTCAGTCTGTTTTGTTGAACAGAGTCTGCTTTAAGTTCTTTTACAGGCATCAGTTTTTTCGGCGAACTTTTAGTGGGTGTGAGGTTACGGTGCTGATGAGTATTAAAGATGTGTTTATGGCTTACATTAGCAATATATATCTTTACATGTAATCGCTCAGTCTGGTTTTGTGGCTTCCCCTGAGTGGAATTTTTACAGATATTGTGGAATATAAGAGCATCCTTGCACTGTTGTGAAATCGTGGAAGGCCTTGATCTACTTCCTGGCCTTGGTTAAGTTTTTCCATATGTGCATTAGTCAAACAAAAAGACTCTGCTGAGGTTGTGATGCTTCCAGAATACAGCACAGGGGATTTGCATAGATGTGTACTAGACATTGCTTCCCTCTAATCTACTTAAAAAGGATCTGTCCCGTCCCAGGAAAATGCTTTTGGAAATGAGAAGTGAGCAGTGCTGAAGTGGGCTGCTCCACCAGAACTGTGGAAGATTTGGAAAGTCAAAGTTCAGGGACTTTTCTGGTGATTGCTGGCAGTAGAAATCCCCGTGTTCACATATGACCCAAATGATTTTCAAGCTAGATATGAGATTTTCTGAAAATGAAGACTGAACTTTGTTATCCAGTGGTTGTGGGTGGTGATGTTTTAAACTCTGGAAGATTTTACTCCAATATTTTATCTATTTGCTACAAATTCAGTCAGCTGAAGAGTTTAATCTCTTCATCTTTTTCCTTGAGTATTGAAGGGCAGAATTCATGCTATTCTTGGTCTCTTTATTAAGCCAGGGATTTATTTCTACTCAGAGTCTTCTGGTATCTTACCTAGGCTTGGTTAAAAGGCTGGAATTCAAATATCCTTGTGTCCTCAAATATCCTTATGTCTTGGACATGTACAAGTGAACACAGAGTATGAAATCAGCAAAAGAAGCTGCATCAGATGATCTTATAGTCAGTGAGTTCACTCATAGCAGTGGCATTTTAAGTTTTCTTACAAAAATGCAGATAGACATTAATTAAGCTACATAGAAATGATTGATTTTAGTGATCTAACGATTCTTAAATTTAAGCCCAGAGTTACAGCAGGGAGAAAATGAACCTTGGTAATTTTTCATGCTTAGAAGATTCTCAGCATCACTTAGCAGCGAAATTGCATCTGAACTATAATCCCTGAATGTTGGGACAATTAGGCTGGTAATCATCTATGATGCATGAAGTTACTGTGGGTACTAACAGAAGTCAATAAGCCTGACTATTTTTTCTCCTGTTTGTTTTTCCTCTGTGCTAATACTGATATTGCCAGCCTGGAGCTGGGAGCTCTTGCCACCAAGGATTTGAATCTCTCAGTGATACAGTCAAAAGTTTAATCTGTGATTTAGGGTTGTCGAATGTCACTGGAATAGAATAGAAGTTATTTACCGGGCTCTGATAACTTGGAAATGACCCTCAAGTTGTGCCAGGGAAGGGTTAGGTTGGATATCAGGGATTCTTAACTAGAAGAATTGTGCAGCCCTGGCACAGCTGCCCAGAGCAGTGATGGAGTCACAATTCCTGGAGGGATTTTAAATGTATGTGGCTCCTGGGGACATGGTTTAGTGGTGGCCTTGGCAGTGCTGGGTTAGTGGTTGGACTTGGTGATTTTAGGGCTTTCCCAGCCCCAAGTGATTCTGTTATTTCCTGCACTGCACTGCTGCAGTTTTAGTCACTATTGATACTGTTTAATTCCTGTCCTGTTACTAGGAAGAACTGATGAATCAAAAAGATCTTGTTTTTAAAAGTCTTAACTAGATTGGGGGGAGGGGGGGTGAAAAAAAATTACTTCCTAACTTGCCTTACTGGAAGTGTCTGCGACAGAGTCATTTAGCATTTAAGAAGCAGTTTGGTTGGTCTGGCAGTGATGATAGGCTGCTTGAAAAAGAAAAGCAAACTTTTCATTGAAAAAATGGAGGACTTGATTTGAACTGGGGTTTCTAGGCCAGAGCTAAGCAATGCCAGGTTTTTTGTCCAGTATAGTCAGCTGTGATCTGATGAATATATTTCTGTAAGGTGGTTTCTAAATTCTTCAGTTTATTTTTGTTATCCTGTGCTTACTAAGCTATTTCATTTTTGATAGAAATAGGTTTATAATATACTGGATAATAGTGTGAGACTGCTGAGGAGGTGAAGCAAAATTGAACAGAAAGTTGGCCAGTCTCGTGACATTATAACATTTAAAACTGTGCACTCCTGTACTACTCAAACTTTGTTTTGCTATGCAAGAGGTTAAAAAATCCTGTGTTGTAAAAAAGCAATCCCAAAACCCCTTTTTCCTGAATGGATCTGCATAATAACTGGATAATAACTTTATATTTTTACTGTGTTTCACCCCAGACATTTTCATGTCTTTGCATCCTTCTGCCACTCTAAGCAGACAACTTTTCCAGTGTGAAGGAGAGAAACTGTAGCAGAATCTAAACCTGCTGTAAGGGACAGCCACAGGAAAAAACAGGTTTTCAAACATTGCAGCCAGGTGGTTTGAAACCAGCATGGGTTGTAGTGAGTTATGGGAGTTGCAGGAGAAAAAAAATCTGTAGTTGTTTCCAGATCCATTGGGTTTTTAGGTGGTAAGTCTTTTTTTTTTCTCCTGTTTTTCTTGGTTAAGGCTGTGTGTACATTCCAGTGTCTGGGCTGGGCAGGATTATCTCCCCGTGGATGCTTTCTGCTGGCTGCTGTGAGGGCTCCACATGTTTGGAATAGTTCGGTCCACCACTTCTTACAGTGGACTTAGTGGAAATTCTGGTCCGTGTATTCCAGTTGTTGTATTCTTCCCAATCTCTTTTGGGATGATTGTAGGAAAAACTGAAAGAATCATCACGTGGACAACCCTGGAGCAAGGATTTAGTCCATTTCCAGCCAGTCTGTGTTTTCCTAGCACTCTAAGTGTTTTTTTGCTGTGCAATGGTGGGGTAGCTCCGTGGTTTTCTAGAAGAGATTCTGAGTTCCAAGTCCTCTTCGTAAAGCCTGTGCCCTTTCCTGCACAGCTGCTCTCTGAAGAGCCATGTGAATGTGCCAAGCAGAGTGAGTGTTTGGGATTTGTTTATTCTTAAAGACTCGTTCCTAAAGTCATGAATTTCTCTAATAGCAGCTCCATGAAAATATTTAGGTTAGATGCAAATTATAGCAGCCTTAAACCTAATTTGCAGCATATTCTGCAAAGTCATCTTATTTCTCCCTTCCCCACCAGAGCAAAGGAAAACTTTCTCTTAGTGATTGTCGTGCCTGTACCCACAGAACTCCTTGCACAGAGAAGTCCCCAGGCATGGAGACATCTCCGTCATTCCAGCAGAGATCAGCCAGCAGTTGGCACAAAGGATATGACAGTTTCTGGGTTGGTGAAAGGAAAAATTATCTCCTTCCAGCAGTTGTGAGACCAGTGTCTGCCTGGGTAATAAAAAGAAACTTGCGCCATGCTCTGCCAAGAACTTTCTGCATAGAACCATCCACTTCTTAGCGATGGGAATGCTCACAGTAAGGCTTAGCTGCTGAGAGCTGTGCAGGCAGCCAGGTTGGGAAATGAAGCACACCAGGGCAGCCTCTGGAATTGTTTGTGGCATTAATAAAACACCCCTCCTGCTTTGCTTCTCAGAGCAGAGGTGCCACGTCATCTCATTTTTTTAGCAGTTTCTTTCCAGCGGGAAGGTGGGATTGGGAGTTCACTCCAGTGTGAACCCCTTGTCCAGATCCAGCTGCTCATCTTTTAGTCTCAGTTTGTGCTGGCGCTGGTATGAGTTGAACTGGAGAACTGATCTGAAGAAATAAGTTATTTATGCAAATCTTTATTATAGCTGCTGGTGAAGGGAGGGGGAGGATCCTTTGCGAGTGGGTGGGGTGGTTCCTTTGGCAGTTTTGTAGATTCGTGCTAGACTTGATCTTGCATCCCCAGCTGATGATAAGTTATCTCAAACCACATTTAATGGGTTGCTATTTTCGCAGGAAAAGCTTGCGTAAAACCGTTGGTACTTGTGGTAGCTCGAGGGCTTACAAATACCTTTTTTTTTTTTTTTCTTTTTAATGTCTTGTGAAAATTACATGGAAAGTCGTTGTGTTAATGGAATTTTCACTTCTAAAGTTTCTCAGATTTTAATCTAGGTGTCATATCTGCAAAGCCTCCCTCCGGGTACTGTGTAGGAGTTTTGTGATGTCCAGAAAAAGGGCTTTACACGGAAAAAGGCGTCTGCCATTAGGACATGCATTTGTTTCTTATTGCCTCGTGGTGCTGCACTGCTTGAATTCCTCCAAGTCCATAAATTTTCCTGAACTGTTACGGTAAATTGGCTTTGTACACATGGACTTCTGTCTTCAATGTTTGTTTAATTTTAATAAATTAATAACCCATGTATTTTAAACATTTCTAACTCCATTGATTCTGCTATCTTTATCTTTCACGTTTATTTTTTAGCTTTATGTTGTGTGAACTGCCTGTCCCTTTTCTCTCTCTTTGCGGAAGGATTTTTATCTTGTCTAGCTGTACTGATTGAGATCTTCCTTGGTTGTGGCAAACTGATCTTTGACCTGTAGAAGAAAACAAATGTCCTTCTAAAAATATGATATTTGGGATCTGTCCCAGGTATAAAATGTCTCTTTCCATCTGGGCATTATCTGGCCATGCAGCGGTGCCAATTCCTGCAAGTGTTGCTCAGCGTATGAAGAGTTTATTGTCTAATGTTTAAACAAATGTAATGGAATCATAAATAAAATTTATTCTGTAGGGTAACTTGCCTTCTTGTGTTCCAGGATTAGGATAAAAGGAGAAAAGCCATATAGCATTATCTAGTTTTATCTGCCTTTGTATCCCTAAAGTATTTAACGTAAGATACGCATCTTTAAGTTTGGCATTTTTTTTTCTCTCCAGATACTAAAAGGTATTAAGAATTTATTAAATACCATCTCTTGCCTGTGGCGTGGTACAGGAGACTGCAGGTGTGATTCTTCTCAGAAGCATCTTGTGGTTTCTAATGGTGACTTGGCTTTCAGACTGGCAGCTTTTATTAGAAATTTATGTCTCAGTTCCCAAATTCTTCCCTTTGCTTAGGTCGGTTTGTGTTGGGAAATGGCCATTTCTGGCTGCACAGACATAAGGTATAAGTGAGCAATCCAGACTCCATAGACAAGTGTTAGGCCTCTGCTCAAGGCTGTTCTCAAAACAACTGTGGGAAAGGGAGACATGAGAGCTGTAAACAAGGTGCAGGTGTCTAGAGATTAGCTTGGCAGAAGAAACTGTTGATGTTATTGCCTTCTGAGACCAGTTGTGTGTTAATTAGATTAGAGAAAGATCCCGTGTGAAACTTCTGTAAGTGAATAATATTTTGAGCACGTAAGGTAGTATAAGTATGTGCACTGTCTGACAATAAACGAGCTTGATTTATGAATCACATTGGATCGTCGTCTTGCTCCTCTCGCCGACAAATGGTGACCCCGACGTGCGGGACGAAGACGCGCGGGACCGGACCGGCGGGATCGGGAAAGCACCGGTAGCAGCGACCGGGGAGCGAAGATCTATACCCTTTGCGCGGCGAAGGGGGGATCCGATCGCTTGGACCTCGGAGAGGGTCCGCCGCCCGAGAACGGCTATACTCGGAAAGGCTGCGTGGCGATCGCGATCGGCGCATAGACGCGGCGCGGAAAGACGCGGAGGGGCCGGCGCGGAGGGACGCGGAGGCCACTGCGATCAGCCTGGAGAGGTTAACCAGCTGGACGGATATGGATTCGCAGGTAGCCGTAGATTTGTTAACACGCTTTTTGGAAAAGCGGGGAGTTAGCAAAGACACCTTAAAACAGGTGACAGGATTAGTTACGTTAGGAGTAGAAAAGGGTTGCTTCAGGGACCCTAATACGATCTTTGACCTGCCTGAATGGCGGAAATATGGTGATCAGTTGTTTGAGGGAATTCTAGACAGCAACAAGATAGGCGCGACACTCGGGAAGCCCTGGAGGGAGGTAACGACCTGTTTGCAAAGATACCAGGCAGAGAAAAAAGTTGCAGCCGTTGCCACGGCAAAACTAGAAGGAATCACGGAAGGGAGCGGGAGGACTCCGGGAGGTGAGCGCCCTATCCCGGGAATGCTCGGCATTGGTAACGAAACGCCCAGCCTGCCGGCAGTAGGGAGGTGTGTGGTGCGGGGGGTGCACGGCTCGCCGCCCGAGCACGGCGTTGCCCCGGAGGCGGCCGCTGTTTGCGCGGAGCAATCGGCCGCCCCGGCGCCCGCGCCGCCGGAGCCGGAGGAGGGGTGTCCGCCCCTCCCCTGTGCACCGGCCGAACCACAGGAGGAAGATCAGCCGGCTTTGCCCCCCACCCCGGGCGATTCTATGCCTTCTCGCCCGGTGCGAGGAAGCAGTGTCCCTTCTCGGCAGGAGCAGCCGCCGGCGCGCCAGCCGCCGCTCGCGCCCCCCCCCTCGCTGGGTGGAGGTGGAGGCGGGGGCGCTGCTCCGTTTCGCGCGGGGGAAGGGAGACGCAGAATTAGCTGGGCGAAGGTGGAACAGAAAGCTTTGGAAGAGGGCGATGAAAAACTAGCTCAGGACGTTAGAACTTTAAGCCGAGGAGAAGCGGCGTTTCCAGTGCTCTTTGAGTCCCTGCAGGATGACAGGGTATCCGCGGCTATCACAGCTGGGGTGCCGCAGTGGAGGCAAGGGGCACTGTTACGCCAGTGTGTTTTAGAAAATTGTAATCAGCAGACGCTGCCCGCAGACACCTCCATTCAGGTCATGTTAAAAAAGATGAACCGAGTGCCGGTGGGAATGCAGACATTTATAGCAGAAATAGTCACCGCCATGGGAGACAAAAGAGGTGAAATGATAGCCCCTGCCAGACGCAGGCCCTTAGCGCAGAGGCGAGAGGGTCGCGCCTAGGCAGAGAGCCCCGGTGCTTCAGGTCTGGGGAAGAGGACGGAAGGGATGGAGATAGATGAAGGACAGCTGACAGTCCAGGACCTCTTCTAACTTATAATCTCTGTGAGAGAATTGAACTGTGATAATTCCGCTATGCGGAATCTCCTAAAATGGACTTGAGACTGTAGATTAACCCTGAGAGCGAGAGTGGCCTTTCAAATACCCGGCTGAGAGACAATTAAAAAGGGCGCTGTGAGACATGTTCAGTGATAACCGGACAGCCGCCCCCGAGACTGTGAAAACAGCTTTGCAATCGGACTCGCTTCTACAATCCGTCAGGGAAAAAGGGACAGAAAAGTGATGAAAGTGATGTACTGGAAAAATTTCTACATGTTTAAAAGGTTAGAGAGCTCGACCCGCGAGCCTCCAACGGCGCCCCCCCCATGCCACATCCCCCAGAATTGGGGGGAGATGGCCAGAAGGAGCAAATTGCTGCCTGGGAACAGTGGCTGGACATCAGAGAACAGAGCCTCCAGCTCCTGACCATCATGGCTGACTGAATCCTTCTCGCTTTTCTGTTTATTCATCTCTATCTGAATCCGAGGAAGTTACTGCTCCTCAAAGTCGTTGAGAACTTTCAGGACCTCTCCTTTTTTCTTCTTTAGCTGCAGATGCATCTCCTAGAACACTGCTTCCAGAGTTCCAGGGAAAGGTGTCCGCCCGCCCCCCCCCCCGCAGCAGTTTCGGATTTCTCCTCGCAGCGGTTTCGGATTTCTCCCCGCGGCCGCTGCAGTAAGCGGCGGCTCCTGCCCGGCGACCCCTGCCCTCGGCTCCTGCCCGGCGACCCCTGCCCTCGGCTCCTGCCCTCGGCTCCGGCGGCATCTCAGTGCGCCGGGGGTGGGAGGCTGTGGAGCCGGCAGCGGTGGTGACACGGCGCGGCAACAGCCACGGTTTTTCTGTGCGCCGGGCGGGCAGCGAGGAACCTCTTTTCCCAGCATCGACTAAGTAACAACAGTTTTCCCTAGCCACCGGGACCGCGCGCAGCTCGCTTGCTGGCACCGGAAAACGGGAAGGAGAGCGCGGCCGCCCGCCGTGCTCCAACAGTACCGGCCCAGCACTGCCTGCGCCTGCGCCCTCGACCGCCGGTGCTCCTGAGTCAACCCCTGGGTGCACTTTTAATAGGTCGTTTTTTTCTGCAAGTATCAAAGACTGTTCATATTGTCTCGTATACTTGCTGCTGATTTTACTGGTGGAATTTGTGTTAACAAGAAGAAATCTGGGAAATCTAGGTTGCTACAGGACTTGCACTTAGTGCAAAAAGAAAAAGGGGGAGAAAGGGAGGACGGAGAGAGTGAGAGTGCTGGAGTGACTGTTTACAAGCATCCAGCCCACAGCAACAATTCAGCAAAAACAAAGGATTGAAAACGTGGCAGAACTGATCCAGAGGGGACGCAGCAGAATTGTACACCTAACAGGCCGGTGCCAAAGCGCAGCCGAGGCCGAGCAGAATAAGGAAGTTTGGGCGAAATGTAAACTGATTAATAAGCTAGAAGAAACATTTGAATAAATAACATGTGCAAACTTGCAGACTATATATTAGGAAATGTTTAAGTCAGATTTTCCTTGAAGGACTCTTGAGAGTTAAAGTTAAGTAGTGTATCTTTTATCAAAAAAAAAAAAAAAAAAAAAAGTAAAAGTAAGACAAGAAGATTGCTTGTTGGAGCAAAACTGAGCAGTTTGTTTCTTATAGTGATAGTATTAGAATAAGATTTCAAATATTTCTGTCTTGATTTTTTTCATTCTGCAAAATCCTGCATGTTTTAGAGTGGTAAGCCTTAGTAGCAGAATTTGTCAGGAAATGTATACCTTTGTATTGTTTGTTAATTAATGATGGGAATTGTCTTGCTAGATAGAAATGAATGACTGGAATTGTAATCTGTTCTTACTGTTTTTCCTGTTTTACTTTGTTTCAATGAGTGTTTGAGTTTTATACCTACAGCTGAACTTGGAAGTACAGTGATCTCGGAGAAGATGGAGCAAAGAAAAGATGGATCTGTGTGCTTGCAGCTTGCAACACTGTTTTCAAACATATCCCAAGCGATCACCCCTGATGTATTAGTACTTATAAATATATTGTTAAAGTTTAAATGCTATTAGGTTTCTTAAGTTCTGTTACAGTTAAGTATTACAACTAGATTTTATAAGAGTTAACTACAACTATACATAGCTATGTGTGTTATAGCAAGGATTAAGTTCTGTTAAGATTACGTACGTAAACTCATGCATATGCAGTCTTTTAATTATCATGTTTATGGTACCATGGTCTTTTTAGTCAAAAGTGTTTGGCAAAGTCTGTTATTTTACAGTCTGCACAACCTGTGTTATGTTTGTGTAACTGTCTCTATTATTTGCTCAGATTTAAGTAACCTTCTTAGTTGTTGTTTCTAACAGTTTTCTCATAAGATCTGTGCTAGGGAAATCCCTCCAGTTAGAGCCCTGGCCCTGGCCAAGCCTTGACTCTCCCTGGTCGGACATCTACCAATGGATCCAGGTGTTTCTGCATCCAAATCGTATTTAAGTCGGGTTTGACTTAATAATTGGAATTTATATCAGCTGTATCCTTTTTGGGGTGGACCTGGAGACCCTATCCGGAAGGGCTTTCCATGTCTTCACTGAAACAAGGCAGCTGTTGCAGACCCTGGATGTTAGCATAGTATTCCAGAATTCAGTAAGGTATTACCCTGATTAACAGCCTTCAGAGACAAAGCAATTGAAGCTAATTTGCTGAACTATTGGGTAATGAAAAAATCACAAGATTCACCTTAGAATGTTTAGCACATAGTATTAGAAGTATTCTTATGTCTAGTTATGTGTGTTTCTTACTGCGCTACCTATGACAAATGGCTGGTAATGCCATAAACAAACTCATACTGATTAAAACAGAAAGGGGAATTGTAAGGTTGCAAGTATGTGTGTTAAATCACGAAAAAGATACAGATAATGGTACACTTAAAGTACGCCTTTAAGAGACTGGTTAACAAGCTTAAGTTTTAAAGACTGATTAGTGAACTTTGTAAAAATGGAATTGATAGTTTTAGTAATTATTATAATCATAAGTGTATTATTGCCATGTGTAGTTAAGTATTTGATGAATACAGTAGAAGAAAAAAAAAAGGTGTAAACCAGGCCTGGATTGCTCAAAGAAAAGAAGGGGGATATGTTGGGAAATGGCCATCTCTAAGTGAGCAATCCAGGCCCCTCAGATGAAAGCAAGGCCGGAGAAGCTCATGGTACCTTTCACCAAAATGCGAAGGGACTTTTTCGCCAGTTTAAGATAACAATGCAGGAAGCAAAAGGCATTGTAAGAGCCTGCCCCGGCTGTAGCCGCCATGGCCCAGGGCTGGGCTTGGTGTGGGTCCCCGGGGCTTGGGCCCGTGTGAACTCTAGCCTTTCAGTGTATGGAGACACTCGTGTATGGTGCAATTATACCTCCCCCAACATTTCCCATTCTACTAATCAACCCTTGAAATTACCTAGTGGCGTGTTTTTCATTTGTGGAGATCGAGCCTGGCCAGGTATCCCCTCCAAAATAAAAGGGGGACCCTGTTCTCTTGGAAGGTTGACATTGCTGACCCCCAACACCTCGATGATTCTTAATAAGCTTCGACAGCACCATCTCAGGCGCTTGAAACGCTTTGTACACGGCTTTGCTGCTGATTGCAAATCTAATGTCGAGTTTTGGTCGCCTGCTGCTATTATTGCAGCCTCCTTCCTTGCTCCAGGAGTGGCCTCGGCTGGGGCCTTGGCCCAATTGAACAAACTAGGTTGTTGGCTCTCCAAACAAACAAACGCTACATCTAAAGCAATTTCAGATTTGTTGCTTGATGTGGATTCTGTGAGACACGCCACGTTGCAAAATAGAGCCGCAATAGACTTTTTATTGTTGGCACAAGGACATGGGTGTGAAGAATTTGAGGGAATGTGTTGCATGAATCTCTCTGATCATTCTAATTCAATACATGCACAATTAAAAACTTTGACTCAGCTCACCCAGCAATTGCAAGTGAGCAATGACTTAGGAATAGCTAAGTGGTTGTCCTCATTGGGCATCACAGGTTGGATCCAAACCTTGTTATTTGAAGGCCTTCGGTTGTGTGTTGTTGTTATTGTGTTTATAATAATTGTTAAGATTGTGTATAGCTGTTTAATGAAACAAGTAACCAAAGTGACCCACAATGTTTTGCTTGCAAAAGAGGAACAGGAGGAATTGTTGAAAAATGGCTCCATGACCAGGGCCATGGGTCGCTAGAGGGCTTGTGCAAAGAAGACCCAGTTTAACTGGGAAAAGACTGAAGTAGATAATAAGAGTAACATTGCCTTTAAGAAATTGATTGACTGATATAAGTTTTAAAAATGGATGATGAATGAAGTTTATTAAGATAAGATTGATAGTTTTAATAGTTATTACAATCATAAGAGTAAAAGTGCCATAAGTTCAGTTAAGTTTAAGTGTTGCTAAATTTAAGTGATGTTAGGTTAAAGTTTATTGATTTTAAATTCTGTTAAGCTTTCTTAAGGTTAGGTTCTGTTAAATTTAAGTTCTGCTAAATATAAGTGTTAAGTTCAAATGAAGTGTTAAGGACTGTTAAGGTTAAGTGCTGTTAAGTTTCATTTCTGTTAAGTTTAAGTGTCAATAAGTTTATAGTGTTAAGTATTTGATAAGTAATAGAAAAAGTGTAAACATGGTCTGGATTGCTCAAAGAAAAGAAGGGGGATATGTTGGGAAATGGCCATTTCTGGCTGCACAGACATAAGGTATAAGTGAGCAATCCAGACTCCATAGACAAGTGTTAGGCCTCTGCTCAAGGCTGTTCTCAAAACAACTGTGGGAAAGGGAGACATGAGAGCTGTAAACAAGGTGCAGGTGTCTAGAGATTAGCTTGGCAGAAGAAACTGTTGATGTTATTGCCTTCTGATACCAGTTTGTGTGTTAATTAGATTAGAGAAAGATCCCGTGTGAAACTTCTGTAAGTGAATAATATTTTGAGCACGTAAGGTAGTATAAGTATGTGCACTGTCTGACAATAAACGAGCTTGATTTATGAATCACATTGGATCGTAGTCTTGCTCCTCTCGCCGACAGGTTTGTTTTGTCCCAGTTGTAATTAAAGACAGGGCCAGGTTTTCTCTCGGAGTTGAGCCTCTTTGCACTGCAGATGATGTTCTTAGCTGGATGTTGAATTATGTAGAGCCATGTTCTTTATGTTTGATGGGGTTGGAGTGAGGGCAGAGCTGTTCCATTGCGTTTTCCCAAGTGGGGATGGGTGAATAAAGCAGCCACAGACCTGGATCAGTGCTGGCATCGCTGTGTTAGTAAATGCTGTGCTATGATGGGAAGCAGCTGAAGGGAGGGTGAACCTCAGTTTTATTCCTGCACTGTGAAAATCCGGAGGTGTTCTCCAAGCCTATGGATAGACAGCCACTTGGCCAGCTCTCCAAAGTGTTCAGATTTAAGAGGCCACCCTGGTGCGGCTCCTGGCTGTGTCCCTTGTCCCATTGTGGGACTCCTTGGATACCGTTGCTACTGCGGTGATTTTGGGCTGCCCAGCGTGGAAAGAGCCAGCTAATTTCTGTCTGGTAACGCTCAACCTCTGACTTAACCTCTTTCCCTTTGGAGCTTTCATTGGAACGCTTTTTCCTCCAGCCCTTTGTAGTAATCCAGATGCTCATGTTCTTTTTCCTCCTACACAGCAGATGGAGATGGCAGAAGCCTTTTGATGACTGTTTCCTTCTTTTTACATAAGTTTTATGAGCTGATGAGTTCGTTACTTGGATGTGGTAGAGCTCACAAGCCCTGTCCAGCAGGTGGTGCATTGTCACCTTGCCAATAATTATATATATTTTAGGGATTTTTAGGTGTTTTTTTTTTTTTTTTTTTAATCTGGGATGTGAGCTTTACTGCACGGTTCTAGGAGAGAAAACAGATGTGTCATGTAACTGTCATGATGAATCTGTTAACTTTAGCCAAAAAAATAACTATTTTGAATTTGTTAAATACCTAACTGCTGTACTATTTCAACCCCAGAAAAAAAGCAACTCAGTTTTGCTGGTTAAGAGTTGAACAACTTCTTTCTTGTGTGTTGTTCTGGGCTTGTAGCTCATGAAAAATACTTGCTAAAATTTGGCATGACTCAGGTGGTCATCTTTCCACACTCCAGGAAAGCTTAAGTAGGTTAGCAGCCCTCTCTTTCCATTCCAGTATTGCCTATCTTTTAAAGGAGATTTTTTTGGCTTACTGATCCTCCTACTGCTCATCATTTTAACCTTATTGAAAATTTCTTACCCCGCTGAGGTGAATAAGCCCGTTTTTTCCACTCCATTGCAGACTTAGGCCTATGTAAATTCATCTGTTTTACATTTATTTCACAATTTGGATTTTTTTTATTTCGCAACTTGGAGCTCTGTTTCACAACCACAAAGCTCGAAGGCGTATTTTGATAGGTCCTGTAAAATAATAGTGTAGGAGATCTTTAATAAAGGGGGAGAACCTGAGTCTGTACCTAATGATTTAGGTAGTTGCATGAGAATGTTGCTGATCTGAACATGCAACACATTTATTGGAGATGTAAAATATGCAGCTGTTACTTAAATTTTGGCTTCTCATTTTTTAGGAATATCTTGGTGGACAGGCCAAATGATCAATCCTCAAGATGGTCTTCAGAAAGCAATTATCCTCCCCAGGTAAGCTCTTGAATCTCTGCTACTCCATAGCTGTGTTGTGCAATTTAATGTTGTACTGGGATTTTCATTTTAAATGTGGGCTGCTGTTATTGACATCCACATATTTATAGGCTTCCTTCTCTGGGAAAAATGCAGGTTGTTGGTCCATGAGATATTTACATTTTTAGCAGTTTGTGATCCTTCTAGAAGCGCTTCATTGCGGGGGAAGTTTCAGGTTTCCTCCTTGGCAATCATGGTCATGCTGGAAATAATCAAACCTTATGGTGAGATTAAGCTGCTAATGAGGCGTGCAGGTCCCCCTTTGTCAGCTCTACTGGAGGCTGTTGTAGGTTCTTGGCCTTGAATCCCAGATCTAAGGAGCTGCTGTTTGTTTCTCCTTACAGCACGTTTAGAAATGTGGCCTCTGGTTAGAGACACGAATGTCACCTCTTCTGCTGGTTAAGCACCTTATTAAAATAAGATTTGTATTGATTTTAGCATCTGATTTGCTTTCTCACTATTATTAAAGCTGTTAGATTATCCAGAAAATGCTTTTCCACTGTTTTTTTTTTTTTTTAATCCAGTGAATGTTATCCTTCTCTCTGTGTTATATCTGTACCTTATTACTCTGATACAGTTTGATCAGCTTCCATGTCTCATATGCTGCTTGTTTTCAATTCTTTATTTAAAGCACTGATGCACAGCGACTTGCACAGTGTCTCTCTCATGCAAAGTTCTCCATATCTACTTCTTTAATCCAAGTATTCCTTGTGAGTGAAATCTCACAGGATTTTTCTCAAGATAAATCTTGCTGCTTTGCCTTGAAGTTCTGTTAAAAACCCAGAGTCTGCGTTGGTGGATCCCTAGAGCAGCAGGTCACCTGCTGCAGCTGAAGAACTTTCACCTGGATTTTCTGATCAATCCTTCTGTGTCATTGTGTCTGTAAAATTAGGTTTTTGGTTTTTTTAGAGGAGAGGGAAAGCTATCCTTTGTATTCCATTAATATTTTCCTTAAAACTGATTGTGAAGACTGATTCTGATCCTCTTGATGCATCTACTGCTCTTTTAATTTGATTATTTTACATACTTACATTTTGATGAACAACATAGGATTTAAATCCATAGCCTGAAGCAATTTAGTCTATCTAGGAACTATGGATTGCAGAGTAATGGGTATTGAGCATGGATTGTATCCCAGCCTGTGCCATCCTTTAGTTTCTTTTATGCAGGAACCAAATGTTTTTCTTGGTGTGCGTTTGTTCCCAGGGTAGGGTTGGCTCATGGTGCTTCTTTGGGCTGGCTTTTTCATCTGAGATGTGCTCTTAGTTGTTGCTCAAATTCACTCTGATTTTCTGAGCCATCCTGAACATTCAGTCCTTTTAAAAATCTGATTCTGGAATGAGAGCACACCTCCTTAAGTGGATGCTTTAGATTATTCCCAGCTTATACTTAAGGCTGACAAGGAGTGATGCAGGTTATACTCAGACATGTAGATTAAGCAGGGATTAATTAGAGTGGCAGACTTCTGTACAAACCACATGAGCTTGTTAAAGAGATGTCTTCCAAAAATTTCATGTGTATGAGTCGTGACCTGAATGGAGAGGCTGTTGCAGAATGACTTGACTCCAACCCTGGAGAGTTGGGCACTGCTCTGCATGCTAAGCAAGGCATTTAAACCAAACTTCTTGGTAGGAGAGAGATGAATTAACTCTGGCATTATCTACCTGTGTGTCACATATCAAGACATGTATTAGGTATCCAGAATTAAAGCCTGACCTGCAAAAAATTAGTCCTCAGAGAGGCAACTGAGATTGGCAAGACAGTATTTGAGTTTTATTCTATTACTTAAAGACAAAACTAACAGAAAACCTGGCTGCCTAACTGGAAAAGATTGTGTTGCTGGATCCTCTTGCTTGAATTTTTGTATCTAATAATGAGAATATAAAGTACTGTGTAGTTGCTCATGTGTTCAGCAAGCCCAGTCCTGAGCACTGAGTAAGAGATTATATATTTGCAGTGCCTTTATACTATATAAAGTACTATATACTGCAGCTGATTCTCGTGTTTCTAATCGGAGTGTTCAATTATTCATGCAGAGCATATTTTTACGGTTTAATTTCTCTGTTGAAAAATTAGCTGGAAAGAGGAAATGGAGAATTAAAATCTGCAGAAGAGTCCTGTGTGCAAAGAGGGCAGTTTTTGTTATTTCTGTGTGTACAGAAATAGTTCCCATTCGTGTTGTCTCATACTTGATAAAAGACCTCCAGATTTGGTTGCATTTTGATCAAAATAGTTCTTGCACCTTGTCCATTGAAAGAGTGCCAAATTAAATACAGGAAAAACATTTATATAGGTGTTCTGCTTCCTTGTTTTTTTTCCCCAGTGATTGAAGTTCTTACAGCAGAATCTTTAACTTCAGTTAAAACAGTGGATGACTGAATTAGAAGTGTGGTGAGGAGAGAATTTGGGGAAAAATCAAGCTGAGTAGTTCATATTCCAAAAAATGTTGATTTATAAAAATGACTTTTAATCTCTGGAATAAACATCATGGATCCTATAGAAAATGAAGCTGCAAAGTGTTTTCTGGGTGTTGTGTTGGCAGCTCTTCAATTAAAAACTGGTCACTCGTGCGGTGACGCACTTGCTCAAGCGTGTGGGTGGCCATAATGGTCTGGACAGGAAGCGAGCTGAAACTCAGGGAAATAAAGCTCTCCTTGTTCCCAACTTTATTAGCTGAACCCAGGGCTAAGGCACAACACAAGAACTGATGTCCAGCGTGCTCAATGTGAGATATTTTAATAAGCTCTGCAGCCCTGGTCGCTCGTGTTTGTGTCCTCAGTGCGTCACCTTAATGCCAGGGTTTAGCAATTCCCTGCTGAGGTGATGATGCTGTGCTGGCGTAGAGGTAAAAATACGAGTGAGTCCCTAAATATTGGTTTATTCCCTTCCCTCACTGAGTGAAACAAAGCCTTTCCAGGCACCTTTTCTTTCAGAGCATCAATCAGAAGAGCATCAAAAATCAGATAAACACATCAAAATGTGTTCAGTAGCTCAATGAAAATGCAGTAAATGTGCTAAGTCTGTACTAAAGCTTTTTGAAAAGAGAAAGAAAATGAAAGTGGAAGTGTAGACACTTGAAATGCTGCCATGTGAGTATATTTAGTAAAGGGTTTTCCTGGCTTCATGGGTATGGTAGAGTTAAATAATTCTCGTGACAATGAAAGCCACCAATTGGTTATGAATGAGTGCCAGTGAAAGGAAATACATCTGACAGCTGTTTTTCTGTTTATTATACTAGATATCTTTCTTGAGTCTTGAAATAGATGACCCAGAAATTATATATTTAATAACAAACCTGTTATGTAGTAACCTATTCAGGCAGGAGAGGGCTGATGGTTCTATTTTTAATGCCGTTCTCAGCTTACATAGGAAGTGTGAAGCAATGAGGCTGGTGATGCTGAGGACCACGGCCCTGTCAGAAAGGCTTATCCTGATGATTCCAGTGATGGTCTGATGTGGAAGACTGTGCAGAACAGCATTTTAATTCCCCTGAGTGGCTTGATTAATAATGTGTAGAACAAAACCATAGATTTTTATTTAGCCACCAACTTAATTGCAAGAGCAATCGAGATGTTTGTGTCATGGACAAGGACAGCCCTTGTTATTTTGTTATTTGGTGGGTTTTATTTTTACATGCAATACAAGTGTCACTGTTCCCTAATTAAAAAGAATGCTTGAGCAGAACTGGTTAAAGAGAAAGAAATTGATAAAAGACAGTGTGACTCTAATTGTACAGGCAGCTTGTGTAGTGCAGTTTGGAATCTGATTCAGCTTATTTGATCACAGAATCAATTAGGTTGGAATAGATCTCTGAGATCACAGAGTCCCACCTTTGACCCATCACCACCTTCTCAGTGCCAGGTTTCACTTAAATGCCACATCCAGTTGTTTCTTGAACAGCTCCAGGGATGGTGACTGCCACCTGCTCCTGGGGCAGCCCATTCCAGTGTTGTGATGTGAATTTTGAACAGTTGAAGAGCTTACGTATAGAGTTAGTGGCATTGTCCAAATAACTGGTTTCAGTTTTGCATCTGAAGACCAGTTTTCCTCTGATTTCCATCCTGCTGTGTAGATTGTATCAGGAATTAAAGTACATTAATAAAATTTACACTCCGTTGTGTGGTGCAGCAGCCTGCATATGGTTGTCATCAAATGGTAGAACAGACCAGAGATTCAGCAAAGTTTAGAATTTTCTGCAGCTCCCAGTGTGATAAGGCTGGACCTTACTTTTTTTTTCTGGGGATGCACTGTAAGGAGCTGTTGGGGTGCTGAAGTACCATACATGACTTAGCTCTTTGTGCATTTTAATTTACAAACACGTTGAATCAGAAACCAGAAGTTTTGCTCTTCTAATGTTTTGTAGCATCTTTTTTGTTGATGTTGTGATATGAGGCCTAACAAGTGGGCTGAGGTTTTTTTTGCTCAGTCATGCCAATTAATATCTGTGGGCCATGTTCTAATGGACAAACACCTCAGTTACAATATGGATTTTTGGAATACTGCATGAGTATGTAGACATGGAATGGACTGATGTTGCTCACAGCAATAAAATGGAAAAGTGTCACATATCTTGGTGTATTTGCCTGAAATCTCATAGACTTGTTCTCTCCAGGTTGAATAAATCACTTGATCTTACAGACACTTCTGTCACATCTTTTAGAGCTACAGAGAATAGTCTGTCACAGCTAAAATCCTGGTAGCAGTCCAAAAATATCCGTGCAGCCAGCTGTCAGCAGCTCTTGAAGCAGTGTGTTTTTTCAACATCAGTGAGATTCGTAGCTGGTACCCACACAGTGGCAGCGGTGTGTGTTGGTGTAGAAACCCAAAAAGTACATCTCTGTATTTTTACAAATAGAATTACAGAATAGTTTGGGTTAGAAGGGACCTTAAACATCTCATTCCAGCCCCCCTGCCATGGGCAGGGACACCTTCCACTATCCTAAGCTGCTCTAGGCCCTGTCCATTCTGGCCTTGGACACTTCCAGGGATGGGGAATCCACAACCTCTCTGGGTAGCCTGTGCCAGGGTCTCACCACTCTCACAGTAAAGAATTTATTCCTAGTAGCTAATCTCAATTTATCTTTTAGTTAGCAAGTCTTTCAGTTTGATGTGTGTGTGTATGCATTAAAAACCAGAAAAGCGTATACCTAGGCACAGGGTTTTATAGCAAATCTGTCCTTTGTTTCCATATCAATCAGCAGACAATTCACAAGAAAAGGTTGAGTTTAGCTTTTGTGCTTCTATTTTCTGTAAGGTCTGCATGACTCAGCAGGGGGTGGGATGTGTGGAAGTGGGAAGGAGGGCAGCAGAATTCCCTCTCTATCTGTAGGGTTAAGAAATCACTGCTGGCCATGTGGAGTAATTGCTGTGCCTTGCTCCCTTCCAGGCATAAAGGATTTAACTGCAGTCCTGGTTTTCTCTCCTTTAATTTGGGGTAAGAATTGAATAATGCAGGATGACGTTGGTGCCAAGTTTTTTGCAAATCTTGTGTGGTACTTGAGAAAGTATGTGTTCATGGCCCAGGCATTAGGTTTGGGATTCCAGCAGGATTAAGAATTGCAATTGCTGGTAGTGCTGGCTTCACTTTTCCAGCTTTGGGAGAAATCTGCAGGGAAGATATGATGGTGTAGGAGGAGTTCTTAGACATTGTGTACTGTCTGTTCTGTATGGGAATTTTGGCAGCAGGCTGTGCCATGTAGCAAGTGCTGCCTTGCTCATTAAAGGACCATCCTTTTGCTCATCCTTTCCTTTCTTTTGCCTTAGAAAAATCAGTTTTCTCTGTAGAATTTTAGTGGGTTTTTTCCTGAAGTTTGGGAAGTACTTTGAGACAACAGCATGGTTTGCTGATGCGTAAACAGTGGGTTCTGACATTCTGATGTTCTTCACAAAACTAGAAATTTTTCATTAAAAGTATTTGGAAAAGCACCAAAGCATTCTTCTGTTGTACCATCACAGTGCTGATACTGGTTTATATTCTTAATTTTGAAAAAAATTGAGATGCTGGAAACCTCTTTGACAGTAAATCCGCTACTGGTCCCTATCCAGTCTGCATCCTCATCTGAAACTGCTCTATGTACAAGTATTTCTCTTAATCTAAGCTTTTTGTAAATGTAGTAGGAACCAGCCATTGAGGTCAAACCTTTATTCATCATACCTTTATAGTGGTGCTCTCTAGAACAATGTCAGTACTGCTCCTAGATTGAGAATTTTTTGCTTTATAGGGTTGAGACAAAAAAAAAAAGGACTGAGAACTAAATGGATGAGCAAGTCTTTTCTGCTACTCTCCCAAAAGCTACCTTTCTAGGGTAAGATTGTCCTACTGGTGGAGTTGTTTAGCACAGGAGATACTACTCAGTCTCTACTCGGGATCTACAGACAGCAGCCACACACATGCAAGTGACTCTACTTGATGTCGTATAAAGACCAAAACTCAGACATCATGTCTGGCTTGGCAGTGCTGCTGCTTGGAGGACAGGGCCACCAGCAGAGCCTGCAGTGGGAGGTGTCCTACAACGTGCTGATCTGCTTGTGCTGGAGCCCTGATGACAGGGCTTTGTAACAAAATCCAGCACGATGAGTAATTGTCATTCTGTGCTTTGCCTCTGTGGCGCACTGCTTATTTCTGAGAAACTGGGGAAGAGATTGAAACACATTGTTTTCAGATATAAAACTTGATGCGTTCTCCAAAACAAGGTGTCTCCAGACTCCCCCCAGGACTCATTTGGTAGGGGAAGGTGCCTGATGAATGGTGCAGGTGCTTCCCTGCTTTTTCATGGGAACAGACCTCTTCCTCCAGCAGTGCTGGTGAAGCTGTGACCTGAGCATAAATAATCTGACTACTCATACACAAATAGTGTCCACTCAGTGTGAGAGGGGAGCAAATGTTAACAAGGGAGAGCATTTTCATAATTTTCCGTGTAAAGCTCCTTTTCTGTCATGAAGTGGCTCAGTTTTATTTGGGGTGGTTAATAAGCAGTTGGTTCCCGTGTTCGCCGCACACCAAACTTTGTGCTCAGTGGTTAAACAGCGTCAGCCCAGAGAGGAGAAGTAATTTGATGTTCTCTTAGCATGTGGAACATACTGTATTTATCTAATTGTGTATTCAGTTTAGGTTTCATTTCAGGCTGGAGTGGGCGTTTGAATCTTCACTCTCTGTAGTTTGATCCTATTTGCCAGATTTCAGGAAGTCTTGCGTCCAACTTAAAGCAATGTATGTAAGCTCTGAATAGAATTGCTAGGCATAAGTAGTTCAACCAAATCTTTTTCCTAGATAAACTGATTTTAAATTAATATTCTTAAAAAAACCCTTTCCTTCCTTCCAGGACCAAATGAAAGAATACCAGAATCGAGAGGTTTCATGTTTACTTTTATTCTCTGGCTTTTTAAACTGAATATTTGGAGGCTGTAATGCTTCTCTCAGTGTGTTTTTCAGTCTTGGCTTTAATATTCAGACTCACTGTTTTCTTTTCCACAGTATTTGATTCTGAAGCTTGAAAGACCTGCCATAGTCCAGAGCATAACATTTGGCAAATATGAGAAAACACACGTGTGCAATTTGAAGAAGTTTAAAGTCTTTGGTGGGATGAATGAGGAGAATATGACAGACCTCTTATCCAGGTAAGACATGATTCTGTCAGCTCTGGGAACCATAAAGGCTGGACCAAAGTGCTCTTCCCCCTTGGCTCCCCAGCAGTGGGGCAGAGCAGGTTGTGACCCTGCCATTGACTGCCCTTGTGTTTGTGGTCAGGTTCAGAGAGCAGCAATCCCAATGCTCGCTCCAGGGAGCCCTCCTTATCCTGCTCTGACCACAGAGGTTTTGTGGAGAGCGAGGTCTGAGGGATTTGGAAGAGCTGAGAGCAGGCTGCAGCGTTGCTGGATTGCAATTCCTTCCTTCCTTCCATGTGCTTGAGGCATGGGAGAAATTATTCCCCAGGTGAATGACTTTGAAGTGACTTCTAAAAGCCCAAATAACCTCCCTATGTCAAAAGCCTCATTGCAGCCATAAAGATCTGAACTAGGCAGCTACTCTGCCTTTTTCAGATGGGTTAATAAATCAAACAGACAAATGGAAACCTGCATTTTCCTTTGTTTAGTTGGATTTGGTAGAGTTGTACTGATAGGGACTAATGGGCCTTTGAGCTGTTCAGGTTATCTAGAACTTCTGAGTAGTTGTTAATGTAAATTTGCAAGGGCCTTTAAAGGAATCTGTTGTTTCAGAAAGGGAAACAAGAGTTAAAATCCAGGAGTACAAGAGAAAAGAGTAGCAAGAACCGGGGTATTTTGGGAGGCCTACGGAAGAGAAGTCCCTCTCCAGGGGAATGTATGGGGTACATCATCTGTAGTCAAGCAGAGTAACCATGGACAAACATGGGAAATTCTGTGTTGCAGATATCAATCAAGACAATATAGAATCCATCCACAACCCTTCCCACACTTTCACCCTCCTTAAAATTTGCCTTTATTGCTGTTACAACTGGGGGGGGGAAGAGGTCTTTTAGTATAATAGTAATTATTGGCATTTAATATAATTTCACTTGTGCTGAAGTTTAATAAAAATCCTCATTTTGGGACCTGTATGTGTATTTTCAGTAAAAATGGACTTAAGATTTTCGATAAATTATACTAAATATTTGATATTTTTAGAAAGTAATGCCCATAAATTAATCACAAAGCACTTGGTCAGGGTGACAATTCTGAGATCTGATCCATCTCCCTCTTGAGAATGGAAGAGTGCAGTTCAGCACACCAGGAGCTGAACTCTCAGGGTTCCAGGTGCAGAGGAGCAGCATTGATCCAAAGCCAATTCCCTCCCAAAATCCCAGTGCTGCCTCCCAGGGAGGCACAGGTAGGTGGAGAGCAGCCCAGGCCTCGATCCAGCACGCGTACCGATGATTCAGAGTGGTGTGAAACAAGCTTCGCGTTTCAGGCGTGACCTAGATTGCATTTATTAGCTAGTCCTAAAATACAAGGTAAGATTTAGTAACCTTATTTATTTTTTCCCACAGTGGCTTAAAGAATGATTATAACAAAGAAACATTCACCTTGAAGCATAAAATTGATGAACAGATGTTCCCCTGTCGATTCATTAAGATAGGTAAATGCATTTTTTCAGCATTCTGAGTAGAAAATAATCTCTTCTGATACTTGTGCCAGTGTTGGCACTTGTGACTTCATTGTACTCAGGGAAAGTATCCACAATAGCTGTTCCATTTCATCATCTTTTCGGCTGCTTAGATTGGAACACAGTGAAGTCCTGTTAATAAGAAATAGTAGCTTCATAATTTAGATCCTGGGGAGTGAAAGCAAAATAGAGCAATTTTCAGAAATACAGCTGTTGAGTCAACTAATTGCGGGAGAAGCTGCTTACTGTCCTCCTATGAATTGCTATATAGAGCTTTAAATAAATTACTGAGCTAAATACCAGTAAAAGTTTCAGCACTGACAGCCCTAGAGTCTGAAAAAGCTTGAAAAGTTTCATGCTTAAACACATTCACAACACATAAAGCAACAGCAGAAGCCTCCCTTGTTCTCTCCCTGCTGCTCTAATCACGATGTCTCGCTCACCTCTGGCTAAAATGACACCCAGGGGCAGGGACGGGTTTGACTGGGACAGAGGTTGAGGGGGTGCTCCCAAAGGCTGGGTACTGGGACATGTGATGGGAGCAGGTGAGGATATCTCTTCCTTGCTTTCTGCAGGCCAGAGAGAACAAGAGTCTTACAGTTGTTGGATTTAATCCAAGGATTTGGAGCCTTTCAGCTTGCTCAGTAAATTTATCTTTCCCTTCCTACCTACTGAGATAGTACAAGAATGACTGGGCTTAAACTAGCTGTTTAAGGTTAAAAATAGAGCAAGGGGGTAGTTACTGAAAAGTGAGATAAGATCCTGTTGGCTCATTTAGATGAATTTAGGAGTGTTTTGATGTGTTGGGTAATTCCTTTGCCAAGACTCTGATGATAGTGGCTGTGTAGGGGCTCCCCTCAGAGCCCTTTGCTCTAATGTGTTCTTTCTGAATCTCTCCTCATGTTTGTCAGGAACTGAAAGCTTCAGGCTGGGAATCCAGCAGTCATTTGTGGGGTTTTCCGTTCTTAGAGAAGCAGAGGATTTGGTTGTTCACTGGGCTGGTTTCTGGCTGCTACTTTTGGAAGCAAATGTAGTGCTTGGCTTTAGGAAACCTCAAGAGAAGCAGAGGAATCAAGTTAAAGGTTGACTACATCAGGGAAGTTAAGTGAATTTTTAAAAACTTTATTTTTTAGTTTTTATTCTGAAACTTCCAGCATTAGGTTTTTGGAAAATGTTATTTTTCAGTGGCTAAAAACTAGCAAGTAGTTCCTGGAGGGCTAAAGGGGTCAGTGGAAAGATTTCTGGCTGCTTCTCTGGATGTGTAAATTGTATTCCAGAAAAGTGTGTTCTGATGAAATGTAGCTGTGAGTTGAAACTTGTTATGAAAGTGAAACACTGATTAATTTCTACTTCCAGGATGTTTTCCTCTGAAATTGCAGGAGTACCTTGTTTTCTTGGGATGGGATCTTCATGTAGCGCTTTTCACAAGGGCATGTAGTGATAGGACAAGAGGAAATGGCCTTATCTGAAGGAGGGTAGATTTAGATTAGATATTAGGAGGAAATCCATGATCGTGAGGGTGGGGAGGCCCTGGTACAGGGTGCCCAGAGAAGCTGGGTCTGCCCCTGGATCCCTGGAAGTGTCCAAGGCAGGTTGGGTGGGGCTTGGAGCAGCCTGGAATAGGGGGATGAAGTTGGATGCTCTTTCAGGTCCCTTCCAACCCAAAGCATTCCATGAATAAACATTCTCTATTATCTACATTAATATTAGGTTTGCGTTGAGTTGTCACTTCCTCACTGGTTATGGTTTGAGATGAGTTTTACTTTATCTATATCCTTTCAGTCTTGAAACTATCTTCCACGAAGAAACTCCTGTGCTAGGACAGAACTGGAAATGATCTTTTCACCCAAACCTATGAAAGCCTCTGGTTGATGGCTGGTGTCATTTTGTTGATGAAGTTGTGAGAGCGTTTTTTTGCCGTGAAACAACTGCAAAACACTGTTACGAAATTCTGTTATTTTTCAGATTCACAGCTTGAAAATGTTTTGAGTTTGTTAAAATTTCCAAGCTGCTAGCCAAAGTAACTCAAAATTTCAAGCACCGTGCTGTGTTCGTTGTAACAGTGCCAGGAAATGAGGCCAAAATCTGCCCTTTTGGACTCTCGGGGACTGACACGGTGAAATCCCGCTATCAGTGAGGTTTGGGTTTGGGGTTCTCGGCACTTGCATCAGAAATTGGCTTTTTGATTTTGCAGATCAGCACAGGGATCTACAACAGCACTGTCAGTAACACAACAGTGGGGTTTTTTTGGGGCACGGGGCAGGAGGAACCGTGGGGAGATATGGGAGAGGAGAAGGTTCCTGCTCCAGCCTCCATTGCTCACGTATCAGAGGGATTTTCAGGCTCATAAAAAGCAGAAAGAATAACCTCTCTCCTTCTGTCAAGAAAAACCTTGCACTTCTGCTGGTTTAATTACTTCAACTTCAGTTCCTGAGCACTGAAATGCCCAGTTGTGCAGGCGTTTGACCTACTTGACAGGTAATTTTTACATTTCATGTAGCACCTCATTAAAAACCTGGAGAGAGGGAAGGAGATATTTATCCAGACAAAATATCGAAGAATAATCTTTTTCATGTCTCTGAGCTTTTTTTCTGGCTCTGTTCTCATGATTCCTCCAAGCAGAGATTTTTCTATGCTGCGTCCTTGAAAGCAGAAAGTGTAAAGACTTATTGCCATGAAAGAACTTGAAAAATGCCAGGTGTAATTCTCATTGCAGTTTGTTACCAGCATGGGATTTGGTAACTAAGCTTTAAGATTTTTAGGCTTTAATGGAACAAAAATGAGGGATACTTTTTAAATGGGTATTTTCTTCATTTTTGCAAGCATGCCTGTTTGGATGTTTTCCTGTAGATGAGGGACACAAATTAGCTTGAGAGAGGTATTTAAAATCACCATGTTTAATGCCTTTGCTATTATCTTCTCTACTATAGAGTTGCAATCCTTGCCTAGGCATAGCTATGATTGAGAAGTATTCCCTAAAATCATCCTTGTACGGATTAAGAAGTGTTTAAGTGACTCAAATGCCTTCTGTTTCTCAGAAGAATATTGATTTTTTATAAAAATTATTTTTCCTCTGCTGAGCTCCTCTCATTGTGGAGTGACAATTCAACTGTTCTGAACAGTTACACCTTTTAGGATGGATTGCTGTGGTATCTGCAGGAAAAGAAGATGGTGAGGTGGTTTTATGATAAAAAGTAGAGGAATTATGTAGCTTTAGGCTTTCAACACCTTTGATGGTAGTGTATTTCCATCTCAAAGGTGTGCAGGGAAAAGTGCTTCCATGCTGCACTTAGTGGTTCCTCTTTCCAGGTATAAGTGAGATTGTGGGTTCTCTAAAAGGAGATTTTTCTGAGGATCTGAGCACTCCTATGGAGGCCTCAAAAAAGAGAGGGCAGAAGAAAGGGTGAGAGGTTTCTCCTGGGAGTCAGGAAGGAAGTTCAGAAATGGGGAGATGATCCAGCAGAACACTTCAACTTGCCTAACTGGAATAGAAATCACATTTCAGTCTCAACCTTCAGCTTTGTTTCTTTTCCTGCTCCGATGGAGCAGTTTGCAAAGATCAGGTTCAGTTTTCTCTGCCTGTACAGTTCTGGGGAAGTGTTTGCCTGCCCTTCCCTGTACAGCTTAATATCCTTTCCTTAGAAAAGATGGTTGCACCATGAAAATTTTGCTGTTAAAATAAAAATTTCTGGTGTTTTGTTTTTTCCTTTTGGTAAAAAAGACTGTTGGAAGCTCTGAGTTAACTGTGGGGAGGACAAATGTCAGTAAATTGATGGCTTTGCTCTTTCTTGCGATGAGAGCTGCCCCAGATCCTCCTGTACATCCCAATAACTTCTTAGATGTTGTAGTTGGCTTCAAAGATAAGAGAGTAAATTTTTTTCTGAGAGAAGCTCATGTAAGTTCTGAGGGGAATTGCTGAAAAGAAATAGAGATGGATAGAGAAGGTGGTAATACTTCGGTTTCGAAATTGGCCTCAGGTTCACCATCAGGAAATGTACGGTCTTGGCCCTTTTGAGGTGGTCTGTGGTTTAGGTGAGTGTTTCAGTTCAGTGAGCTGATGGATAGACTTTGATCTTTATAGCTGACCAAATACCAAATTTAACCTCAGTTTGGTCTGGTCTGTGTGTTCAGGTCTGAGGACAGACCAAAGGTGTTACCCTTAGATGTGGTATTTTATCAGACTGCTGCAGTACTGGGTAGGATATCCAGGACCAAACCTGGATTTAGCAGCAGTCCTGTTTCGTGGTGTTGAGTGATGAAAGTCAGCAAGAGGGAAATTTCCCAGGCAGAGAATGTGGAATGCGGATGGGAGACAGGTGACTCTTGATTTTTCTGACCACTTCACTTCTCTCTTGTCTCTACAAACATGCACCTACAAGGAACTGTTCTGAAAGCATCACACTGTGTGCTGAATAATCAAGTTTAAAAAAACTGTTTGAAAAGATAGTTTGAGAGCTGTAACATAGAAAGTACCTACTTACAGATATTATAATCAGTTAAGAGCTGCATATACAAAGTCTCTTTGGATCTTGACTGTTCCCAGAAGTTACCATGAGTCTTTAGCAATAGGTTTGTAAATACACGCTCTAAAACTTAGAAAATCATGTGTTTGAACATGTGCCTTGTACCCAAACACATTGCAGACAATCAGAGATGTAGTTTGTTTGAAGTATAAACACGTAAGAACCTGTAAGAGCTCAAGAACAACTTTATGATGAGTTTGGGGTTTTTATTTCCTCAAGGAGTAGGTCAGAAAAACATGAGTTCAACAGGTTAATCTCAGTGGTATTTCACGGTGGTTTAAAAGACAACAAGCAATTTCTCTGTGGCAAAAATAGTGGAAGGGAGGAGGTAGTGGACTCCTTGCTGTTGCTGGTAACTGCTCATTCAACTTCAGTACTGTCTTTTCCTGTTCATCACTTACAGTCAAATAAAAAGGAAACAAAAGTATTTGAAATGAAACCACTTGATTTCACTGCAGTTTTAAGGAGTCAGAGTTCACACACAAATTTTCTGGGAGTTGGAGTTGCTTCAAAAAGCAGAACCAGGTCTTAACCTGCAGATTAATCACAAAATCAGTGCAAGGCCACAGATGTTAACCCAGAGAAGCCATAGGTGAGAGGCTGTAGTGTGTTTCATGGGTCTTAGTATTTCAAGTCCATTTGTTCAAATATTCAGATAAAATAGTATTAGCAAAAAAAACTGTACCAATTAAAGCTTCAGAAAAAAAAAGTTAATAAATTAGAAACTGACAGTTATCCCTTCCTCCCTTCTCCACAACTTGCAGATGTTACTAATTTTGTAAAATTTAAAATACCCAAGCTTCTTGTCTTCACCATTAGGGAAAATAATTGTTGCTGACAAATGGGGAAATAAATGTACTATGAGGAGCAAATACTGTCGCTAGTATGCTCGTGATTCCCATCCTGTCAAAGCTTGTTGCCTCTTGGAGCTGTTTTTAATGATAGTGTTTTTGCTCTTTTGCTTAAAGCAAGCTTCTGCTTTGTAATGATCTGCTGTGTTAATGTTGCTCAGCACAGGTTGCTTTAAATGACAACTTGAACATGATGTATTTGGTAATTTTCCTAAGCTAAGTTAAATGAGCTAGAACTTAAGTCAGAAACACTGAATTTTGTGTAAACTTTATAAGCATTCTATTGCAATAGTGTCTGTTTGATGTTGATGCATCCTTTTTCTCCTTTTCCTTTCTTCTCCAGTTCCACTCTTATCCTGGGGACCTAGCTTCAATTTTAGTATCTGGTATGTTGAACTAAATGGCATTGATGATCCAGATGTGGTCCAGCCATGCCTCAACTGGTACAGCAAGGTAGGCCTGCATTTTAGATGCCTGTTTGTTTGAAGATTCCCAGTCTCAGAATCTTGTGAAACTTCTCTTACTGGAGTGATGTGACCTTTTCATTCCTTGAATATCAGCTATTAAAACAGCAAACATGCATAGTTGAAACCACATGGCTGACTTTGACTCTAAGGGAAACTTCTTGAATTTTATGTTTGTTCTCTTTGACAATCCAACAAAACAGCCCCAAGAAACCCCAAAACCACCAGCATCACCCAAAAGACCTGTCAAGTCTCAAGAAGAACATAGAAGAAAGGAATAGTGAGTCAAAGGGGACAATATTAGTGAAGCAGTATTTGTATTGGAAGGGAAATGAATCTTAACAAAACCAGATTCCATTTCCTCCCTCTTCTTGCCTTCTGATTAGTCATTCTTTTAACTCCAGTTCCTGGGGTCTGAAACCTTTTGGGTTACAGATGAAGCTTTTGTTACAGGGTATAAAAATGACCTTTTTTAAAAGAGAATCCATGTTGGTGTCTTGCACTTTAGATGTTTCCCTCTTGCTGTCTTTTTGCTGAATACCCTGGAACAGCATGGGGCTGGTGTCACTGGTCTGTGAGGTGAGATGATTTATGCCATTTTTCATTCCACAGACAGAAAGTTCAAAGGGTTCCAAACTTTATAACCTGTATTAAATTGAGTATAAGAGATGCCTCTCCTGTGGGAGTGGAGTGCACGCTGGCAAACAGAACTCATTTTAGTGGTACATTTTGTGCACTGGATCTTCTAGAACAATTAATGAAACTCATATTGTGTTGCAGAGAAGACGTCCTTCCCAGATGAGTAGGGCTGAGTAGTGGAGCAGTGTATGTCTGCTTCCAGCAAGAAGAGCTTAGAAGGGGATGAGGATTGTGTGTGGTTAGTGCTGGGACTCCCTCACCACTTCATGGTGCTGCCAGAACGGTGAAGAAGCCGTGTGACTGCGGTGTCTGGCTCGTGCCCATTTACACCAACATCATGAGCTGCTTTGTGGTGGATTTAAATAACCAGCACAGTGGAAGTTGTCTGGAGCTGCTTTATGATCCAAGTGGTGTTGTGGTCGTGAGTCAGCTGATGATGGATGTCCAGTTCTGAAAAGTCCAGTTGACAGAAGCTGCTGATGGTTTTCCTTTTGCTGGCTCTGCACGTGGTGGTGTGTCTGGCAGTTTGGACCAGTTGCTGCGAGCAGGAAGCTCTGATTTTTATTTTATATTTTTGGTCAGGAGTCATGCAGTGCTGATGTCTGCATCTGTTTTGTTCCATCTTGTCCCGTGGAGTCGGCACTTTTCCTGGTCAGCATTGTGTGTAGGGACAGCTTCTTCAAGGGGTGCCAGCATTGTTCTGCTAAAGCTTGGAGCCCCAAAGCAGCAGTGCAGAGACTGAGTCACGATGGTTTGAGCTGTGCTAGGATCCTTTGCCAAAATTTTGGTGATGAATGCATGTGTCACTGATATTCTCCTCTCTCACAGAGGAGAGGCCACTGCTGCTGGATCCACAGAGGAGGATGTGCTGTCCCATATTTAGGGAAAGGCAGAAAGGTTGACCTGTTTGTTCTGGTTCTTTGAGATGGTGGGAATGTTTTCATGTGTGTTTTTGGAAATCTCAGAGGCTTTGAAGTGTAATAATTCTTCACTGCCTGCAACATTGGATGAGATGAAGGCTCTACACCACACTGCCCTTCATTTTTGTTGTGTGCCAACAAAACTTCCCTGTGCTGTGAAGAGGGAGTTGGGGATAGTGGATACGGACTGAAACATTGCTCAGTGCTTTCTCCTTGCTGTCCAGCTCAGCCTACTGCCTCCAAAAAGCCTTACCCTTTTTTCCTGAGGAATGGATGTACTTCAGCACCTAAGAAGGGGTACTTTATCACTGGGTACCACTTCTGATAATGAGTACATAAGTCTTTTTAATTCTATGAGTGTATCTGACAGTGTTGATGTCTTAGTCTCATGCTCTTGTTACGTTTTTAACCATAGGAATTATTTACGGCTTCAGATCAAAGCTATTATTTGGCTTGTCATCTCTTTAAACCTGTATGACAGCATTTAAAAAGGAGCCTTTTATATACTTTTTATACACTTTTTTGCTTAAAACAGATTTTTACATTTCACTTCTGAAGTCCTACTATGGTGTCACTCAAATACAAACTTTTATATTGCATCCAGTGGCCAAACTCCATCCAAGTCATTGCTGGCTATCTAAGGCGAGCCTATCAGTCATGAGAGGCTCAGTGGAAGGGAGGAGATACCCTCTCTCCCAAATCTGCATTTTGTCTGATTTCTAAACTGGAGGATCTGAAAATGCAGAAGCTGGCAGTTACTGGTGTGCAGCTCTCCTTCTGCTTGCTATCCCTTTGAGCAAAAAAATCTAATTTGGTTTTGGCCTTGACTCACGCAAGTGAAGATTTGCTTAAAGAGAGTGTCTTGGATATCTCTTGGAAAGAAAAAAAAGGAGTTGTTTTTTGCCAGTTGTGCTGTAAAACTATTTTAGCTTTAATATTCCTTTGCTGCAGCCTTGCATTCTTATCGGTATGTGTCCTTGGCCTTTATGTGGGCTGGGAACTGGTTTTCTAAAAATGCATAGTTCTGGCTATTTGCAGCTGTGAAATACTGATGGATTAAGAACTAAAAATACAGCACATGGCCGTGTTTCTTTTTGGTCGCTTCAGTTTATGAGATTCTTGCTATCGAGCCATTATTTCGAGAGCACTAATTTTTGTTGAATGTCAGTGTTAGTTCCAGGTTTTCAGAAAGATTCCATTCATTTAAATACTGTAAACTTCACTTTTAGCAGTAGTGTCCATTTAGGAGTAAAATCTTTTGTCTGTAATTTGATCAGTCTTACACATGCTGAAAGTTACATTTGCTTTTTACCACAGTAGTTGTGTCAAAGATGGAAATAGAGATTCTTTTTTCTTTAACGCCTTAGAATTCAGGCTTGAAAAGTCTATTTAAAATAAGTGGTTCTGCTGCTTATCTACTTAAAAATCTGTGTTTCTTAGGCATCTTATTAGCAGCTTTGAGAATTGTAGCTCTTACTCAGAGTTTACTACTCCCTCGTGTGTCTGTGCCAGGATGTTTGACCCAGCGTGGGTTTTCTGTCACCTTTCTCACCCCGTCCCACAGCTGAGTGGGAGATGGGCAGCTGTGGTTCCATCCGTGGTGTGAAAGCAGAGGTTCTGCTTCAAGATGCAGGGGAATATTTAGAAGTTAAAACTTTGCCGTGCACATAAATCCGTGGTGCCGCTGATCCCGAACCCTCACGAACCTGCAGGATTTGGGGTCAGCCTTCTGCCTGTCCATGGCAGGAGTGCTGGTCATTGCAAGTATTCCCATTCTCATGGCTTTTTTTTTTTTTTCCTTCTGCTTCTAGAAAAGCTGTGACCTACTTACTCTTCTAAATTATTTTGTTATGTAAGAGTCATACAATCAAATTATGTAACGCTGATAGCGAAGGCTTTTTCCTGCTCTGTGCTTCGTGTAGGCCTCGAACAGCAGGGCCAAGCAGATGGGGGGGAAATAATGGTCACCCCAGAGATCTGGGACACCGTGCACTCTCTTCTTGTATGCTTATTAAATTGGATGATACCAAGTTGTATAATTTCTATACTGTTGGAAAATAAATGCCTGCACAGCTTGTAATGTCTCTCACAAAACGTTCCTCCGTGAGCTCACGAGCGTGTGGATAAGAGATCCTGTCTCTGGGCAGGTTCACAGGTAGTTGCCAGCAGTGCTGGTCAAAGGAAAAATCTCCATGTCTCAGAGGTTTTCTTGTGTTCCAGTAGTACCGTGAACAGGAAGCCATTCGCCTTTGCCTAAAGCATTTTCGGCAGCACAACTACACCGAGGCTTTCGAGTCGCTGCAGAAGAAAACCAAGATTGCTCTGGAGCACCCCATGTTGACAGACCTGCACGACAAGCTGGTGTTGAAGGGGGACTTCGATGCTTGTGAAGAACTGATAGAAAAAGCTGTGAATGGTAAGAGAATCAGAGGAATCGGATTCATTAATTTTTAAAAAAGTGCAATGAAATATTACCTTTTTTTGAATGTTAATGTGCTTAGTAGTAGAATTGGCAGGTCCATGTGTTGTTTCATTTCTGGTGTGCTGTCAGCTTTTGGGCTTGTGAGTGTGTGTGTGATGAAGGATAAAAATTCATGAAGTCTCTTATCACTGCTACTTTTGGAGTCTCTTTCCCCCGGAGTTGACAACGAGGTGCACTTGAGTGGGTAAAGACAAGTTCTTCATGTAAGTGTTGGCAAGCTGAGGGTGGGCTTAACTGTCAGGAGAGTCACTGGAATGGTGAGCAGGGAAGCAGAAAAGTGGAGTTCTCAGTGGTGATCTGGATTATGGTTTCTGGTTGGAGCTCACCACTGAGTTGGTGTTCAGGCAGAAGTTTTCAGCTGTTTTTGGATGAGGATGCTCTCTTTGCTTATAGGGAATATAATCCTTGGAGTATGGTGTGGAAGTCAGTGACTGGAGGCAGTGCCTGTTTTCCTTTGCAGAGTGGGACCTTTGCAGGGCAGTGAGTTTCATTGGAACTGCTATTAATTTTTTACTTGGAAGCTTTCTACTTAAAAGCACAGTGTATAAACAGCTCTCAACTCCTAAAAGGAGGGAGATGTACTCTCTCTTGATCAAATGGGGTACTGAAGGAGTGGGGCTGTTGCACTGAAGTGACTCTCAAGACCTGTGCAGCAGTTTTGGATTGCAGTCTGATAAAACAGAGGTGCTCTTGGCTGTGGGTGTAGAGCTTTTTGACTCTGTGCAGTCACTCGTTACGGGAAACTTGTACTGGCATGAGAGAAAAACTTTGTGTCTGCTGCCAGTAGAGTTAGGGACTTAGTGAACCAATTTCATGGATAAGCTGGCACCAGAGATGTTGTTCTCTAATTCTGGGCTAATCAGTCATTTTGTAATACCTTTGGATAGATGTCGGTGTACCTGCTTGACTCCCATCAGTGTGGTTTATACCACTGAAGCTGGAAGTGGTTCTCAGAATGTGATAGAAATGATAGCTTGAAAATCAAGAGTTGTCTTCCATGAAAACCCACCATCTTTTTGTGACTGAGCTGACTGAGCACAGTTTTAAGGAGCTTATTGCAACAGGTCCTCTGAAACTGCAGTAAATAATTTTCTATGGGTTTGGCTCGAGGTTTCTCTTCAGACAGAGCAGCTGAGACCTGCCCTGTGCTGAGCTCCATGAGCAGCTACCAGTGTCGAGGCTGAGAATTGCCATGTTCATCCTCAGGCTCCTGAGACAGCAGAGTGTTGGCTGGGCTGGGAGTGGGAACAGCTTCCTGCAATGCAGGGGCATTTTGCAACTGGCAGCTTCCTCCTGAATCATAAGGGCAAGGCAGAACTGCAGGCTGGAAAAGCAGCAGGGAGCTGTTTCTGTCTGTGTCTCGAAGACACGAGTGCCTGGAGGGAGCTGATGAGCCCACCACGATGCTGCAGCAGCCAGAGGAGTGCTGTGTGCTGATGATTTTATCATTGCCTCACTCTGCTGCCTTGGCCATGGCTTAATCTCAGTGCCTGGAGGCTGTCCTCTTTCCTCTTCATTGCAGGCTGGAGTGGAAATGATTTCTTGAATGGAATTTCACTCAAAATCTTGGAATGTGCAGAAAAAGTACTTCAAAAATGGATTTTTTTCTTGGGCACTTATGAAGTGAATGTTTGTAGCCTCATTTTTTGAAATTCAGTTATATCTTAATTTCTTTTACTACTTAATGTATGCTGAGACTGGGGCTGCTGTCAGCAGTGCTCTGCTTTTCCAGGTGTGGAAGTACTGGCAAAGGACTGGCCTGGAAGGAAACTGTAGGTCTTGTATTGTTCTGTCTGACAGACACTTGTTTCTTGTCAGATTTGATGTGGATAATCCTCCTTCCCTGGTTTTTGTAATCATGTCCCTTTTTGGAGGCTGAGGAGCTCGGCATCACTTAGGTGAGCTGGAGGAATATGCTGTAGCTTGTTTATAAGCCCTGTTTGCGTTCCAGCCAGTATAAGAAGCAAGTCTTGGAAGTAGCAGACGGTGGATAATTTAGCAGGAGAGTCTCCAAGAGCATCATTAGGTTTTGTCACTGCTTCTGAGGGATAGAAAAATATGCATGGGGATGTTTATTTTGCTTCATTTTAATCTGGCACCTGGCTAGCTGAAATTAAATGTCAGCGTGCGCATCTCCCATCGCTCTGTTGGTCATCCTTAATGATTTTGCTTGTCTTGGAATACATTAACCTTCCTTCCCCCATCCTCCTGCCATTCTTTATGCTGTCTTCAGCTTTAAATGTACCCATTTAAAGCTCTGTCGCCTCCCAGCACCCTTTGGAGAGGAGTGCTATCTATCCCGAGACACAGAGGCTGGATCCCATATTTGCTTTAAGCTGACACGACTGCGGGTTTTCACTAACTGGGTCAATCCTGCCCTTGCTCAGGACAGCGTGTCCCTGGCACTGGTGCTCCTGCTGCCACATGGCCAACACAGACAGGGAGCTGATCAGGCTGGGGTGGAGGAGAGGACAGGACAAACCTCTTCTGACAGCCACAAAAACCCCCAAAACTGCAGCTGGAACAATTTGTCTGAAGTTGTGGCAGTCAAGGTGTTGAATGGTAATGGTGCTTAAAAGCTGGATTCTTCTTGTTAGGATGGAAATAGGGATTTTCAGCTTTCAACATGTTCTCCTACAGTATTCCTACTACCTGCTCCCTGTGATCTTCCCCAGTTACCTGTCCTTACTCTGTTCTGCATCTTTCAAGCTCCCCAGCATTTTCTGAGCAGCCTGGTCTGGTGAAAGGTGTCCCTGTTCACAGCATGGGGATTAGAGCTAGATGATCTTTAAGGTCTCTTCCAGGTCATTCTGTGATGATTTTTTTTACCATTTTACTTTCCTAGCAGCTCTGTTGTGAAGTCACAGTAGCTCACTGCTTAGTCTCTAAAGGTGTGGGTGTTCTTACCACTGAACTCCTGTCTGATGTGTTGTTTTTCCAAATAAAAGCGGATTAACTTTAGTCCTGTGTCTGTGTAGTGTAGCTGAAGTGTAGAGTTAATTGAGACATACAGATCCTTAAATTATCCCTGAAATCGTTCAAAGAGCGACTGTTCTGTTGCAGACTGGGCATGAATATGTGAACTCCTGACCGCTTGCTGATCTGGGAGTTCATTGCCTTAAAGGCACAAATAGAAGTGCAGCGAGGTTGACAGAGATACTGCACACTCAGTTCAGCCTAAAATGTCTTCTGGATAGGCTGATACTTGCAGTGGTGGGTATTGACAAAGTGCAACGCTCTGCATCTCTCGCGGGCTATTTCCATAGGCTTAGTCATGTAGAAAAAGAGTAGGTGGTCAAGAATTAGTGCTGGCAGAGCTAACTCTTGTTCTTTTGCATTGCTAATGATGAACGCTGTCTTCCACCTCACATCACCAGATGATTTCTTTTGAGAGCTCGGTGGCAGGCAGCCACACTTTTCCCGCTGATTCTTTTGACTTGTGCATTACACTTAGAAAATGGGCAAATGGAAACTCTGGCAGCTGCCTGACTTCCTCTCAAAAAGAAAAGGTTCCCTAAATCTCAGCTGGTTCACAGACTTGGTTCAAATGCTTCACATTTGGATCCATTCCTATAGCTTTCGGGCCTATATTATTGAAGGAAAAAATCTGCTTAATATTCCTACAGAGAGTATGTGGAGTGCAAATCGCTCGGTTGAACCGCTCACAGCTCCTGTAGACATGGAAAGCTGCTTGGAATGGAATGGGTGGAAGAGCTGCTTGTTTCATATTAGTATTCCAGGGACTGAGGTGTTCCTTCTGGCACCGCTCGTGTCAGTATGTGACATGTGTTTATCTGGTGACAAGTCAGTCCTGCGCGACAAACAAGAAGTTGTGATGCGCAGCCTGCAGGCTCCAGTGTCTCCCAGAACCCGTGATTCACAGGAACAGGATGCACAGGAACAATTGTATTCCCCTGGAAGCTCCTGGGGACACGTACAGCTGAATTTTGCCATCTAATATTGTTTGGATTTGGTTCTGAGAAAGCTGTTCTGTATACTGGGGATATATGAAGGGGAGGGGCTGACTGGGGATCCAAAGCCTCTGGGAAGTAAATGGTAGGGTTTGTGTAGAAGAAGGATAACTTCCATGGATTTGAGAGTAAACCTTCTTTCATTTTTATGAAGAACAAAGTGCAAAAACAAATTACAGCTCTGAGGCTGGGAAAATAAAATTTTTCCTTGTTTCTCCCAAGTCTTGAGGAAATTGTCAAGTAATGGCTGGATTTTTACCTGGTAGCACCTTTCTCTCCTTCAGTTTTTCTTTAGAATGGAGTTTGTGACTCAAAAAGCCTCAAACTGTTTAGGTGTTTTGGCTACTTTTCCTTGTTTTGAGAAAAATCTTAAAACCTCAAACCCCAGCTCCCAGAAATTATGGGCTAAATGTCACTCTGAAGTTTTGGAGCCATTAGCAGTGAAGTGAATAGATTTCAGTAACCCTACCTGGAGATACGTGTTGTCTAAAACCCCCAAACTTTATACAACTTGCTCCTGATTAGCTTCAGCAAGTTAAATATTTTTGTCTGCAATGTTTGTCCTAATCCTTTCTGGGTAACCTGCAATTGGCTGGCAAAATAAAGGCTTGGGTTATCAGGGAGGCAGAATTTACCGAGCTTTAACCGCGGTGAACTTCATGTTGTTGCATCCAAAATGCGTCACCACTTGCTGCAAAGGGCTTGAAAATAGTACAAAGTCAGTTTTTTGGCTGTAATTTTAGTAAACATGGACATTGAAGTGAGAGGTCTCCAGAGCGAAGGAAAACACTTCATTTAAAAACTTCCACTCGACGCTTTTTTTTTTTTCTTGACAGGAGTCTTGAAATTTATTTTAAACTCCTGATTCATTGGGAACAGCTGACGGACCTGAGCAGGCCTAGATCTGATCCTCAGTGCCTCACAGGAGCTTTGGAGACCTTTTGGTCAGCAGTGCTCTCCTGACAAGGAACATAAGGAGTGCGCTGGCGTAGGTCTGGCGTCGGGTACAGAATCCACCTAGAAATCCTCCTTTTTTTTTTTCCCTGGTGGTGTCAGACAGGTGGTGATTCAGCTTCCAAAACAAGCTGCTGCTGGTTTGCAATGCAAGTGGAGTGAATGTGGAACTGCTTCCAGCAGAAGGAAACATTTCTGGGAAGCAAGCTGGAGTATTTCCAAACCGATGTCCCATGGAAGACAAGAAGCATTATTAAAAGAGGCTGAAGGCACAGTAGGGGAGAAGCGTCATATCTTGACAAGTGCAGCCTGTGGGTGTAGAGCATGGGAGAGAGGTTAAATCACCCTTTCAGATCCTATGTGGTGTAATTCATCCTTTTGAGCTATTTATGTCCAATTATCTATTGGCTGCCATCGGGATAAATACGGTTTTGGTTTCTGTCTTGCAGACCCAAGGCTGTAACAATAACCAAAAAGCTGCATTTCTGTCTGGGTTCATGGCTGAGTCACTGTGGGATTTCTTACAGCACATGCATTTGTTCTATTAGGCCTGGCTTTTCTGAATCAGAATTTATGAGATCTCAAGCTTCGAGCCTCTCGTGTGTTGTCCCAACTTCATAAATGCTGAAGAAGTGGGAGTTAAGAACCCTGCTATTAAACCCAAAATAAACCACTTTTCTTTCTACATACGTTGAGCAAACTTCTGGCTTTCCTCGATTACCTAATGTGGGAGAGAGCTGCTGGTTTTGGCTCTGAGGTGAAAGTAAAATCTGCCCTGTTTTCAGAGTATTTATTTGGAAAAACTTGCACAGCTGAGTTTATGGAAGTTTTATATTTTCAGACCAAACTCATCACCTTTCAGGAGCTCTTGAGTGCCCTTCTTTTCCTGTTAGATGGTCTCTAAATAGAGCATTCATCTTCTCCCAGGAAATACTTGCTGGCTTGGGTTTTAATTAAAATCTGGATTTCAGTCACGACAAACTACAGGATGCCAGGAAACACTTGAAAATTTTCTCTGAGCCTTGTGTCATGCTTAACAAAGGTTTTTACCTTTTTCTAAATAAATAGGAGTTTGTTCAGTAAGGATCATTCTTTTTTGCCTGTATGCCCACAAAGGGCTTTTGTATGAATAAGCGGAGGCGTTCATCATTTATTAAATACCTATTGTTTCTTTTTCCAGGTAATGCATTAATACAGCAGAAATATTTGTCAGGAAGAGCTTGTGTGTTGTGATGGGTGGGATGTAGCCAGGCAAACAGTGCTCAGGTGGTCTCATAGCTGGTTTTGCTACAGAAGGTGAGGCAGGTATTTCAGAGGAGACATTTGAGGAACAACAGCACCAAGTTCCCCACATGCCAAGCCCTTCCCAGACTGGAGAGCAGTCCCAGGGAGTGTGGGCCTCATGAGTCTCCTTCACAAAAAATTGGTGTTTATGTGATAGACTGATAACATCTGAACAGGATTAGGAGCTGGCCTCTGGGTGCTGAAGAGGTGGAAGGCACAAGGGGAGTGTGGATGAAGTGGTGGAGTTGGTGCTGCTCACAGAAATGCTGCACTTGGCACATCTGGCCCGGGATCTAACACCCCCTCTGTTGCTCTTCTTGCTTAACTCTCTGAAGAGAATGTAAACTGTTATTTTGTTTTTCATCCAGCTCTTGGTTGTCCCATATCACAGCATTGAAACAATCTGCTCTGCTTCCCTTCTCTTCTCAGATGAAGCTCCAGAGATGCTGTCTGACCTAGTTTTAACTTAAATGTGCTCTAAAATGGTTGAATTTTATATGCACTGGCAACTTTCCTTTTGCTTAAATAAGGGGGAGGGATTCTATTCTTAATTAAATACACCACACTGGAGATTTATAGACACTTGGCACGACCTGGCAGGCAAACTGGATAATTCCTGATTGATCTAGTAGCAAGTATTCTTTTTATTTTAGTGCTTGCACATTTAGTTAATTAACAAACCAACAAAAGCTTAACAAACTAACAAAAGTTTAACAAACTAACTGACACATAATGGAGAATTCACTTAAAATGAAGGTTTTGGAGTGGCATACTGGATTGAGTTAGGCTGAAGTTACCCACATTAAAAGTGATTTTGCTATAATAGAAGGATAAATGTTTTATCCAGCAAATTTTTTTTTGTTTTGCAGATGGTTTGTTCAATCAGTATATCAGTCAGCAAGAGTACAAACCTCGCTGGGGGCAGATTATCCCCAAAAGCACCAAAGGTAAGGACATTTCTTAAGATAGAACTCATGTACTGCCAGTTCTGTCTCGTTCCTTTGAGAATATGGAGCAAGAAAATGATGCAAGAAAATCTCTTCTAGGAGAGTTCTAGGGAATGGTTTCTTCTCTGAAAAAGTTGCATTTGTCTGCAAATTCAGTGAAATTCAGCCTGCTCTCTGATTGAGTAAGGAACACTGCAGGAATATGAGTGGTAGCTTCAAGGATAGATCATCAGTTTAGTAGCAAATCCCAGAATATTGGTTAAACATGAGAACAGTTATCTGTGTTACCGGATTTCACGCGTGGAATTGATGTAACTTCAACTTAAAGTGAAGAGTTGGCAAATAAATACATTATCTTAACAAGGAGTATTTTAAATGAGGTAGATCTTTTGAAGTCTTGATCTGTTACACAGGAAATCCAAACTACAGAAGCTTTTCTATTCCTCTCTGCCTTGAGAGGAGACTTGTAGCAGCATCCTTAACTACAGAGTACAGAAATCACTGTCATAGAGCAGATGTAGGATCCAAGGTGACAATTGCCAAATGTGGAGCAAATGTGTCCCCAAGCCCCTTGGGAAGGGTTATCTATGTCACCTGTCCTGAATGCTTAAGATACATAAAGTGGTTGGAAAGCTGCTTTAATTGGACAGTTGGAATTCCCTTGTATGTGAGAAAAGCTGGTGCAAAGCGGGCTGTGCTCTATCTCTGCATCACCTCCTGCTCCCATCCCAGGGGTTCATTTCCCTGTCATTTGAGTCTCTGCTCTCACAGCTCAGCTCTCAGGTGGGGAGAGATGCAAGGGGAGCCAAAGGGTGGCTGTGTTGTCCCTGTTGGAGAGCTGCAAGGACAGCTCAGAGCTCTTTTGTGTGCACCAAGTGCGTCAGGAATGCTGGAGCTCCTTTCCAAGGCACTGGAAGTTGCAGTATTCTCTTCTGCTCTCTGTGCTGTCAGTCAACAGATAACTCAGTATAAAACTTTGTACAGTTTTATAATGCACAAAAATTACTACCTGGAAAAAGTGACGTGCTAGTGTTTAAAGGAGGGTGAGTTACTCAGTTCCTCTGCTTCCATATTGAGACTGTATCTTTCTTTGGTTTAAAAATCTTCTAATGGAAAACTCTCCCTTCCCTCTTTTTCTGAAGGTGATGGGGAAGACAGTCGGCCAGGGATGAGAGGTGGCCATCAGATGGTTATAGATGTGCAGACAGGTGAGTAGTTGCTACTTTTCTTAACTAAATTATTTAATCAGTTATTTTCCAGGATAATATGCAGATGTGTTTTTTCTTCAGACACTGTGTTAGCTTCAGGTTTTGAGGAAAAAAAATCTCACTTTCTACTAGTTGGATAAAATGCTCTGCTTCCTCTCTGGATCTGTATTCCAGCTGCCTTTCCCCTTCTTCCCTATTAATTTTCTGTTACACCTTAGCCATTGTCTTGTCTTAACTAAGAAACCAAGAACAATTGGTTTTAATTTTTTGTTCCTCCTACCATCTTAGAGCTGGAGCTCAAACAAGAGAAGAGAAATTAGGGATAATAATTTCCCTTATCTGCTACAGGCTGTGCTCAAGCAATAGATCTGATGTGTTGGAACATTCCTTGTATTTTGGTTGGAGTGGCTTCTAATTCCCACAGTGTGCAAGAAACTCCTGTTAAATACAATTCTTTAGACATCTTTGGCAAAAATGTTTCCTGTAGCTGTTTAAAGAATGGTTCAGCCTCTGTTTCAGAGAACTTGTAGAGAAATGAAAGTGGGGTGGTGTATCAGGAACAGTTCCCGTGATTGTTGTTCTACATAATTTTCTGTATCTTTGTCTGTTATTTAATCAGATTTCTGTGCTACGTCAGTCCTTACTAAAATAAGAAAAGCATCTGCCCGAGTCTGTGCTGTGTGAGTGAAAGGATTGTTCTTGGGAAGGGAGAAACAAGATCAGGGTGTGGGTATTGGACAGGAATATAGGGTGGCATTGAAGGAGCTGGCAAAAAAATGCCCATGGCCGTATCTGTTGTGGTCACAGGACGGGGACAGAGCATGTGACAGGATAGGACCTTCCAGAGTAATTTGCTAAGTCATAGTGAACAAGCAAAAATCCAGCAGGAGCTGCAGCCTCTGGCTTTTGCTCAGAGCAGTTACTGCTCTGGAGGAAGCACTCGAGTTATTTGGTGTATGAGAGTAAACTTCTTTCATTTGGTGGGAGAGGTTTGAGATTGATTTGAACAAAACGCTGCTGGAGGATTTGCTGGTGTTTGTCTATGCAGAGGCTGGGAACGCTCCCTAGTGGCCTCGGGAATTAGTAGTGAGTGTTTCACCAGAGCATGGAAGAAACATGATCCTTGTCAACTTGGAAATGATAGTCCTGCACACCTCCTGAAAATAAAATACCCATGGTAGTGTGAGCCTTCCTTTCCATTCCTCTTGCTTTTCTTAAGTCCCAGTAAGGTTGGTAGCTCTGCCTCTGACTTCAGTTTCACTCTGCTTTAACAAGGCAGTAAAACTCATCTATGTATTTTTTAAATATTTCTTGATATATTTTATTTTTATTATATATGCTTTGAATAGATGTGTGTGTTTCATAGATATTAATATTTATATTATTTATGAAAAAATATATAATGTATATTTATTTCAATTTTTAAATTTTTTTTTTTTACTTGCACAAAAGTAGCTGGACAGCACCCACAGAGGTGGAGTCCTGGATCTCCCTCCCTCTCTCATGCTGGTCCTTTCTTGCTGAAGCTCTGTTCAGAGGTGGTGGGATACCTTCCCAAAGTTTCCCTGTGGGCTGTTTGGGAAGTTGCTCTCAGTTTTGCATCCAGGTCCACTGAGGCTTGTGAAAGCTGAAATGTTTTTGAAATTACCAGTTTTGCCATTTAATTTGGCTCGTGACAGGCCAGGGGATGTTCCTGGAGCTGTTTCCCATTGCTGATTGCTGGAGTTTTCCTTTTGAATATAGGTGGAGTTTAATGAGCTGGTGGGAATTTAGCCAGTTATGTCAGGATGCATTTTACAGACTGGAGCTGGAAAGCTCCCTGGCTAACCTTGGACAGATCCAGTGTTAATGGAAAAGGGAGCAGTGGTGTACTCTCCCCTTCAAAGACATCCTCCCTCCTTACTCACACACTTGCTGAGTGGGGTTTTTTTTCAGAAAACTTTGGCAACTGAAGAAAAATCGTCTCACTTTTCACTCCTTGTAAGAGGAGTGAGGTCTTTCTCAAAAATCAGTATTTTCTTCAACTTGAATCTTTTGGAAATGAAGTGAAACACCAAAATCATGCTTACAGGGAGATTCTGAAGTTTCATATCACATAGAATCAGTGGTGGAAGCAAAGTTTCATCTCTGATGGCCAGACATGCTGTAGCTACAAATGAACTATAAATGGTTCTGCATTTTTATTAACCTCAAGGAGATTTTAACCACCTATTACTGACTAGGAAAATAATTTTAATTTAATAGTACTGAGCCTGCTGGATGCACGTGCTAGTGTTAAGATAGAGGATATGGGTTGGTGAGTAGCTGAGCTAGATCTTAAGTTGCTGATAGTGCATGGAGTCACTGAGACTTGATCACTTTCAGGTAGAACATGGATTAATTTGATCTAAACTGCCTTTTAGTGTGGTTTATCTTTCACTTAGAGTAGGCTGAAAGTAACTGAAAGAGAATTTAGCATCTCTGCTGGCAGCCAGTAACTTGTGCTGGAGCTCATTTCCATCTTCTACTCCTGTTCTTAATACCTGCCACAGCTGACTAAGTGCCATGTTCTTGATGCTTTGGAAAACTCTTAAAGCAATTTGAAATGGAACTGTAGGCATTGTGAGGTGCAGAACTGAGAATGCAGCCTGATGTCTTCCTATATATTAAAAAAAATTAATTAAAAATAGGAAGTTAGTGGTTCTCACAATATCCTCCTTCATTTTAATCACATTAACACTCAGACTGGAGTGACTCTGGATGGCAGAACTAGGAAGTTGGATTTGATATACATATGCAGAATTCTAAACTAAGAGAAATTCACAGTTACAGCTGAAAGCACCGTTAGGTCCTTTAAAGCTTTAGGCTGCAAATGAAAACAGAAAGCTTGTGCTATTCCTGCTTTTCCCTGCAAGGTGCATTTCTCATGCAGCTCTCTGTGTGGGAGGCAGGAGAGTTCTCTCTGCTTTCCTACAAGGAAGGGGAAGTATTTGAGTAGTTGCAACCCAGGTACATAGATTAAAACAAAATTATCCCCCAAACAACCCCAAAACTACACAAGGACACAGTGTTATGTGCTGAATGTCAGACATGAGAAGCTGTTTGTGTAGGCCCTGGGGAAATACTGGGGCAGTAACACACAGGCTCATGTGCAGAACTGAGTTCCAGGGAATTGAGCCCTAGTGCAATTTTGGATGAGGGTGTCAGCATCTGGCACTGATTCCTTATTAACAGCTCTTTGAGCCTGCCCTCCCTGGCCTTCTTATGGGTCAGATATGGCACGTGTTTCAAAATCCCAGTGCTTATCCTGGAAGAAAGAGGGAATGGGTAAGTGAATTGCCAAAATCAAGTTTTGAGGAGTAATGTTGGTACTTAAGAGCAGTCTGTGTGTTGTGTTTTGGAGATGTGGTTTATAATTCCATGGGCAAGGTGGAATTGATCTCATCTGCTCCTACAGGGCAGACACAGTGAATGACAGTGCAGTTCATAAAGCCATGCAATTATTTTGGTAACAATAGAAATATAGACCCTGTAGAAATAACTCTATTAAAAAAAAAAAAAAAGGGTATTTGGTGTTACATCAGGCTTTCTTAAATGTTGAAGTTTTCCAATGAGCCTTTTTCAAAATAACAGCCAAGCAACCAGGATGATTTTTTTTCTGTCTCCATTTCTCTTTGGCAAGTGAAACAGTTTTTTGAGGGGAAACATTAGTGAAATGGTCTTTATTGATGTGGTACCTCTGTTCTCTCACTGAAGTGCGACTGCTCTGTAATTTTGGTTGTACATCATTTTGCTTCTCCTTTCGTCAGAAGGAATTCTGTTTGCTTCCTTCCATTAGATAAACGAGGACAAATCTGTAGGTTGGCAACAGAGGGAGAGTCAGAGCGGTGGGCCCAGCGTGCCCATCGTATACGTGGGCAGCACAGCAGAAATGACAAGGCTGGTTCAAAAGCAGCATGGAAAGATGAAAAAGATGAAGAGAGAGCAGCAGACATGAAGGATGCTGTTTTGCCTGAGGAAAACACTGCTATCCATAAGATATTTAAAGACAAGACTTGTGTACAGGATGAAGGGATCTCAGAAACAAAACACAGATGGCTTCTAAGCTCTGAAACACAAACAGCTGCTGAGTCCTGGAGGTTGCTCAACTTCATGGGGCTTTCACATTTGAGACTGTATGCCTATCCTTAAAAAAACCCCTTGAATCCAGCCAACTTGTATCCAGCTGAACTGGGGCTCAGAAACCAAGGGGTGTGATACTGCAAGAATATTTAAGGCTGGTTTTATATTTGTGTTCTTCAGTGCTCCTCACAAAGTGGGCAGTGCTGCTGGCATGTAACTAAAGGTCTGGGTGCTGCTTGGGGAAGTGACATCCTTTTGTAGAAGGCTTTTGAGAGATCTTACACCTTGATTGGTTTTTTTATTTCTGAGAGGAATCCTTCGTGGTTTTAGGGACACTGATGCTCCAGTACAGCCCCAGCAATTTTGGGCCGGCAGCTGACTGGGAGGGCAGTTGGTGATGAACTGGGGAACAGGGCTGAGAGTCCAGGGGATCCTGAGGGGCTGCAGGAGAGCACTGAGAGGTTCTGATCCTGCCCCTGGGATGTGACAGCTGTGCAGAGGACAGGCTGGGGACTCCTGTGTGCAGGAGGACAGGCTGGGCACTGACTGCACGGAAGGATTTGCGAGGCGCTGGAAGCGGAATGTGCATCAGCATCGTGTCCTTGTGGCATTGAAGGCCAGCCTCTCCTGCTGGGCTGTACCAGCACAAGCACAACCAGCAGAGACAAGAGAGGGTGATGTTCCTCTCTTGGGTACTCAGGGACACACCTGGAGTGCTGTGCCTGGTTTGGACTCTGGGACAATAAGGATTGGGTCAAACTGAACCGACCAAGGTGGTCCGGGCTGGAGTGTGTGATGTGAGGAGATGCTCAGGGAGCTGGTTTTGTTTGTCTGGTAGGAAAAAGCTTCATGGGAGGATCCTAGAGCTGTCTTCAGCTACTGGTGAGAGCATGAAGATGGCCAGGCTCATTTTGGGAGGGGCGGAGGGATACGGTAAAGGACAGGAAAGGAAACTCCTGTTAGATATTAGGGGGAAAAAAACTGTAATGAAGGTAACCAGTCCTTGCAGCAGGGATCCAGTCTGGAATGTCCATCCTTGGAGATACTCAAAGTATAACTGAATAATTCCCTGGGCAACATGGTCTCTTGCTGAAGTTAGACCTCCTGTGAGGGACTTGGAGGATGACTTGTTGGACCTTGCAGAGGTGCTGTAGATCCACAGTTCTTTTATATTTCATGGACAACTGTTCTAGCAGAGACATGGAAATATCACTTGACTAAAGAATGTAGTGAAATATGTCACCAGGATTGGAATATATTCATTGAGGAAGACCTCCTGTACCAGGATTTCACCACATGGAGAAGATGGAGTTAACAGGAATTAGAGAACTGTCCTTGAGAATGTGTGTGAACCTGGACTGAAACCACTCCGGGAATTTTGGTATTTAACGGATTGGAGAAGGCTGCTTTGCTACTTTTCTGAAAAACAGAAATTAAGGAGAGGTTTACAGGAAATATGTTGATTGTTGGGAATGTACGTTCTCTAATTTGAGGACTTCTCTGGCATCTTTTAATCATCCAGAGAGTAAGGGAAGAAAAGAACTCAGACATTACAGAGGAATTTTTGACTGAGCAAGCAGTTTAGAAATACTCACAGAACATATTTAATTCAAAGCATTGAATTTGTATTCAGAAATAAATGTAGAGGAAATAAGCTGAGGATGCTGGAGGAGAAATTTGACTTCCTAAACGTAGCTGGTAAAAGCTTTGGGTAAATATAATTGCTTTCATGTTTTTTTTTTTCTCGTTGCCTTGCAGGTAGGTTTGAAAATTCTCCTGCTCTGCCCCTAAAGCTGAACAGAGACTTGCTTTAATAAAGCAGCATCAATTTTGCTGTGTTCCATATTGCTTGGATGCAGAGGGAGGATCCTTTCCTCCTTGAGTTCCCCAGTGCTACCAGAGTTATATTGGTGTGAGACTGCTGGGCTCCCCTTGAGCTGCCCCACTGCTGCTGCCTGGGCTTTGTGGCCTCTGTCCTCTTCTCTGAATATTGTCCTTTGATATCTGTCCTGGTTGGGTCTCTGCATGCAGGGTGAAAAAAACCACCTTCCATAAAATGTGAATTAACAGCTGGAATACAAGCAGTGATGGTGGTTGGAAAATGGAGTGAAGCTTGACTTCAAAAAAAACTTAAAATCCCCAAAAAGCTCAAACCCAACCAAACAAAAGCAATCAAACCCAACTGAACAAGAACAGTCCCACAAACCACCAAACAACTGGTTTTCTTTTTTCTTTATACCATGGGAAAACAATTACAAATTTTAGGAGAACTTTAAAAACTTATTTACTTGACATTACCAGCAACAGATGCAATTATGCATTAAGAAATATTCCTTTCTAAACACGGAACCTTCGTCTAAAATATGCATATAGTTCTGCAATGAGGCATGAAACTAAAAAATTATTTTCATTGGGTCTAGATAGTGATGGAACCTTTCTTTCGTGTGAGCTGCAGTTTTATTTCATGATGAAAACTGGGTCTGGCGCAGAGCTCATGTCCAGTTGTGTTCCTGGTGTCACTCTGGGGATGCTCAGCACCAGCTGGGTGCTCGTGCTCCTCTCTCAGTGCTCACATTTAATTCTCTCAGCCTGGGTTAGGTAACTCCCAAAATCTGAGTTTTCATCGGAGTCATTCAGGTTTGCTATTAAATTTCATGTGAGCCAACAAAGCCTTTCCAGGCAGGCCTGACATTTTGGCAAGGTCCCAGTAGGATTTTTAGCTGGTGCCAAATCTTTTATTTTTCTCAGCTATCAATGAAGCTGTTGTGGTAATGTGGGTTTTGTGAGCTGTGAGAATTTATGTGCACAAAGGGACCTGCTCTTTGCAGGGAACACTGGGAGCCCTGAGTCCAGGAGGAAGGGTAATTAAAGTTAATGAACCAGGGTAACCTTTCCATGGTGATGACCACTATCCTGATGGTAGGTAAGGGTCAGGGACTAGTCCCATTTTATAATCGCACTCTAACTCTGCTTTTTAATTGGTGTTGGATTAAAAATTGGCCATTACCTCCATAATAGAAGTGGTTGGTGGATTTTAAAGGAGTTTTTCAAAGCTCTGCAAGTCTTGAGGAGCTTGTTCTTCTTGGACTTGGCTTTGTGTTGTGTTTTAATGCAGTCTAAAATTGAAGTATTTTTAGCATTTGAGACCAGATAGTGGTGTTTCTATAATGGGAGCAGTTTGGTTATCTCTCCATGGCAGAACAGAAACTCCTTTCTTAAATGCTTCCCCTCTTCAAAGGCTTCTTCACTGGTTTTATCAGTGAGTCTGGGAAGCCTTAGAACTTGCTGTACACAGAGCAGTTGTGGGTTTGAGGTGACAGCCCTGAAACACTGACTTAAATTTGTAACTCTTCTACTCACTGGCTTTTGTGGCATTAGGTAAGTTGCTTTATGCAAGACATTTCCCTTGAAGAGGATTTTGTAGTTGAAGTAGATTTTTTTATCTAAGGGATGGACTAAACAGGAAAACTTTGCTGCTTCTATCTCAGAAATCTTGTTGATACATAAATCCTGCACCAAACAGGGCACAGGCTGAGATGTCATTGATAGACTACATGCACAGGATCCAAAATGTTAAATATTGTTCATTTGTCTGTCTGGAATTTTAATCAGAAGGCTGTGGGTTTGATTGCCTCTTATGTAAATGTAGAAATAGAAAATGACTCTGAGAATTGGCTGTCTATCAATCCTAAAATCTTCCATTACTAAACCAAACCACATTTTTGTCTTGATGACTCGTTCCATTCAAAGAGGAGTGGTGTTTTAACTTAAAAAAAAAAAAAAAGAGTATAAATTTCTCTTCTGATAGTTTGTCACAGATATTTTGTAGGTATTAGCCTGTTTAAACAAGTTCTCTTCTTAAAATAAAATTAACCTTTTTTTTTTTAATAGAAACTGTTTATTTGTTTGGTGGCTGGGATGGAACTCAGGATCTGGCTGACTTCTGGGCATACAGTGTGAAGGAAAACCAGTGGACCTGTATATCCAGGGATACTGAGAAAGAGGTAAGTTCTACAAACCATCCATACTTTAAAAAACACATCAATTGTTGCCCACAAAAATGCCCCTTCTAAAGTACTTGTGCTGAAGTTCAGTGTGAGGTGAGAGCCACAGAGTTCAGACCTTCAAGTTCTGAAGACTTCTGAAATGCTTACGTGGGGAAGATGTGAGCAGGAGGTGGCTTTGAAGTGTTAAAATTCCTGGAGGGGAAAGGTTTGTTTCTCAAAAGCAGAAATGATCGGCCAAAAATCAGCTCAGCGAGTAGAGCACAAGTTAAATAATTTTGTGTGGCTGAACAACCAGACTTATCACAGAATCACAGAATGTTTTGGGTTGGAAGGGACCTTAAAGATCATCCAGTTCCAGCCCTGCTGCCATGGGCAGGGACACCTCCCACTGGAAGGTTCCAGGAACTTGCTAATGAACATTTCAGACCCGATTCTGGTGTTTGAGCTTCAGAAACAATTTGTTTATTTTTTTAGCTTCTGTCAAAAATGAATAGAAATGGACAATTACCAGATGGAAATCTAAGGACAGGGGTTACTGCCAGAGGCTACACAGCCCTGAGAGCTTTCGTGGAATTCATTTGAGCCATTTTCCTTGGCCTGTTCTGCTCAGTATTTGACGTATGAAACCTGAAATGAATGTAGCTTGGGTTATAGGACGAGACAAAAGAAGTCCAAGACCTTTGGCTAGTTCATTTGACTGTACAGTGAAATCTTCAAGTTCTGTGTGGTTATTGTGTTTTGAGTTCATTACTTGTTTGTCAGAGGAAAATTCATGCCACCTCTTCTTGGAGGTGTGAAAAGTTTGAGATCCCACCACTTTTTGGCAAATTCAGGAGTTGATTTCCTCAGCTATTTGAGAACAGTATAAAAAGGTCTTGTTTCTCATTTGTATTTCTCAGTTTCTTGTCACGGCTCATTTTGTGAGCTTCCTTACCAGATTAAATACTATAATATTCTCATTTTTTTCATGGCAAAGGTTTTTTAGAGGTTGTAATCAAGTAGGACAAATAGCTTAAGCTGGAAAAAAAAAAAAAGAATAAAATCTCACAGGCATTTCCTGTAGCCTTCAAATCTCTGTGTCGTGTACTTACTGATTGGAACATCCTTTACAAAATGGGCAAAAACAAAACTGAACGTGATACTCTGGTTTCTATCATAACAGAGCTGTGGAGAGGTAAAATTGTTACATTTCTGTACTGTTCAGTCAAAAAGGAGCTGCTGTGTTTTCTTCCTGCACAAACCAGTGTGGGTCAGTCTGGTGTTTAAGGGATACGTTTCCTTCTTGCTGGGATCATGCCACATCCAGTTGAGTTTTTGTAAATCTTAGGAGGCCTGGCTGGGATGTTTTCTCTTCAGGTTCCTCATGCCTGACTCCAGCAGGGTAAGACTGGCATGGGAAGGAAGGAGGGATGCACAAAAGGAGGTCTCTGCAGGAGGCACAGTAGAAGAGTTGTGAGTTGACGTGATTAAATGGTTATAAAGGGATTTTGGGAGGGAAAAATGTTAGCAGAGTGTTATGGAAGTTCAGATGGAAGATGGGAAGGGTCTAGATGGAAGAGGAAGAGAGGAATTTTTAAAAAGTGGAGACTTGTTGAATGCATGAGGAATTTTGAAGAAGGGATGTACTTAATAGAGAAAAGTGTGGAGAAATGTGGGTGGCTTTGGAAAGGGAATTCTGGAAGGACTCTCCGTGACAAAATTGCAAGGTGGGGCCCCTGTGAGCCTGGTGGAGTTCAGCAAGGCCAAGTGCAAGGTCCTGCAAATGGATTGGGGCAATTCCAGGAGCAGACAGAAGCCAAGCAGAGAATGGATTCAAGAGCAGTCCTCAGGAGGAGGACTTGGGGTGTTGGTGAATGAGAAGCTCGACAGGTCTTGATGATGTGGACTCAAACACTTCTGCTCTGGAGTCAGACTGGCAGAGCTGGGGGTGCTCACATGGACAAGGCTCTGGGGAGACCTCAGAGCCCCTTCCAGTGCCTGAAAGGGCTACAGGAGAGCTGGAGAAGGACTTTGGACAAAGGCATGGGGTGCCAGGACAAGGGGGAATTGCTTCCCTCTGCCAGAGGGCTGGGTTAGATGGGATATTGGGAAGGAATTTCTGGCTGGGAGGGTGGGGAGGCCCTGGCCCAGATTACCCAGGAAGCTGTGGCTGCCTCTGGGTCCCTGGGAATGTCCAAGGCCAGGTTGGACGGGGCTTGGAGCAGCCTAGGACAGTGGAAGGTGTCCCTGCCATAGCAGGGGGTGGACTGGGTGGGCTTTAAGGTCCCTTCCCACCCAAACCATTCCATGATTGTGTGATACATTCAGCAGTGTTCAGGAGACTGCCTGAAGTGTAGTCCAGAGTTTTGGTGACTTTCAGAGGTGCAGTGAACTGGCAGCTGCTGTACTTGGAAACCAGCAGTGGGCTGTGGTATTTTTTTTTTTCCAAAGAGATCTGGATGAAACCTGATTTAGAAATGAAAAGGTCAGTCTCAAATGTTGAGAAGTAAATTCAAAAACAAAGACTCCAGATGTTTCTCTAATAGGGACATCAACTGCTCACAAACAATTTGCAAAAAGGAAATGTCTGTTGACATGGAATTTTAAAAAATATTCAGAGTAGATTCCAGTAGAGCTTAATCTTGTTTTGTTGTATTGTGCTAGTTCTGCTTCTGGCTTTTTTATTCTAATTAATCAGTGACAGTGGTTAAATTAGCCACTCAATAATTAAACTTGGACAAGAGCAAAATATGGTGAAAGTTGCATCCTGTCCAGTGTTATTGTAGGGATAATGCACAGTAATGCTTTTGGGATAAGGGTACTGGGAGCTTCTGTTGCAGTGCATTAGGAAAATGTGTGACCTTTTTAGAAAACATTTTTGCTGCTGTTTTTCAAAGTTTTGCAGTGAGGTGTCTCTTTGTCACCTGAAATTGCATTTTTCTTTTTTAACCATTAGACCACCAAAGCTGATTTTCCATAGCTGTATTTCATAGAATCATTAAATAGTTAAGTTGGAAAAGCCCTCCAGCTGTTCCCCCAGAACTGCCAGGGCCACCACTAAACCATGTCCCCAAGTGCCACATCCACATGGCTTTTAAATTCCTCCAGGGATGGGGACTCCACCACTGCCTTGGGCAGCTGTGCCAGGGCTGCACAACCCTTTCAGTGAATAAATTTTTCCAAATACCCAAGTTCAGCCTCCCCTGGTTTAACTTGAGATCGTTTCCTCTTGTCCTGTTGCCTGTTCCTGGGAGCAGAGCCCGACCCCCCCCCCGCAGCTGCCCCCTCCTGTCAGGGACTGTGCAGAGCCACAAGGTCCCCCCTGAGCCTTCTTTGCTCCAGACTGAGCCCCTTTCCAGCTCCCTGAGCCTTTCCTGGAGCTCCAGACCCTTCCCCACGTCCATTCCCTTCCCTGGACATGCTCCAGCTCCTCATGTCTGTCTTGTGTGTCTGGACAAAATGCTCAAGGCACTGCTGGAGTAGCTGATCTCTTACAGCATGAAAAACAGTCTGGAGGAGCTGCTGGTGAACACAGCACCACTGCTGATGGACAGACACCCCACCATCCCTTCAGAGTGTGGATCCAGCAGGACTCCTGCTGTCCTTGTCAAATCCTCAAGTCTGAATCCTCCCAGGGAGATGCTCCATGGAGCAGTTCAGGACCTCTCAGCTTACCCACAGCTTCTGTCTCTGGAGTGTGTGTGTGACAGCTCTGTGAATCAGCTGGCACAAGGCACAGCCAAAATGTATTTCATTTAAGAGCCTTTAAGACTTTCTGTCCTGAATCAAGTGGAATGTTCTGACAAATGCTGTTGTCTTCAGGGTTTATTAGTGGCTGTAGATCAACAGACCTTTTCAGGATTAGGGAATAAATAGTTTTAAAAAAAACAAACCTTGTCATTCCTTGGATATTTTTATTCTAGCCAAGTGTCAGTTAGTGGAGAAACTTAATGTGTGTGTTTTGATGTCTATTTCTAGACATCTTTCTCTTTTGAAGGGTAATTTAGTGAAATTCAGTGCAGGAGGACAGTTTTAAGTGTAGGAAAGACTTCGTTTGGTGTAAATTGATAGTCAGGGGATTTTGAAATAGGATCAAAATGCTGAGGGATGTTGATGGCTCTGGAGATCAGATAAATGAGACTAAAGTAGTGTGATAGTTGGCATATTTTATGTGTCACTGGTATTGCTGTACCTTGTATTAGCATTTCCTAGAGACAAGAGATGGGGGGATCTCCCTTCAAACAGTGTCACTGCACTGATTGGTACCTTCTGTGCTGCTTCTTGGAAGATACATTGACTCATCCTCATTCTGGCTTCTTCAGAGGAAAACCCTGCTCACAAATCAGCTCTGTGAAGGACATGGAAATTGTGTAAATGGGTTAGGTTTAGGTGACACTGTTTCTCTCAAAAATTTTTGAAGCGTTTTCTTGCCAAAGGTGGAAGTGAAGGTCTTGTCATGGTTTAACTGCTTGAGAGGATAAATCTTTCCTCACAATGAAGGAAAGTGTAGGTCAACAAGTGCCTCCTGCTCAGTAGGTTCAAAATGGTGTAGGAAATGGGTGTATTGTGAGGTGACAGTTTGCTGTGAACACCAAGTGCTTTTCCAGGATGCTGAAAGTAAAAGCTGACAAGTGTAGAAAGATCTCCTAATGGTGAGAGCCAGGGGGAATTTCAGCTGCTATTGTATTTCCAGTAAAATTTTCTCCAGTCTCTGCATGCATTTCTTTACATTTGTTGACATGGATGAATTTACCCAAAGCTTTCAGTGTCATATTACCACAGAAGCATTTTCTGTAGGAGTTCGTGACACCTCTGACTGGTTTTGTGGGTGTGATGCAGCAGCACATGAGCTTATCAATGTAAAGCTTTTACCCTGTGCTGTTAGAAGTGTAGGAATTGAGCTAGTCTCAAATATTGACTTCTTCCCACAGATGGTGATACAGTTTGGAAGACACTTCAAGTGACTTGAGGGGCTTTTTGTTTCAAATATTGTGATGTTTACAGACTTGAGATCTAATACAGCAAACGTGCCACGTCCTACTGCTGAGCAGTTCCAGTGGTACAGATGCTCAGTTGTACGAGATGCCTGGTGCCACAAAAGCACACAGGGAGAAGGCAGCTGTCCCTGAAAGAAACTTGGATACTGCAGACGTACCTCGGAGCCAACTTCCTAAATAGTGCAAATGCCTACAAAAGTAGGGACAAAGACGGCAGATGCTGGAGTGAACCAAATGAAAAGTATCCTAGGCTGATCCTAAATATCACAGGCTAATGGTTTATTTTCCTCCCTGTTTAGTAGCATAATGGTTTAAAATGTTCTAAGCCAGTATTCTTTCACCAGAGACTTTCACATATGCCTGACTGACATCCCCAGTGATTTCCACTTAGGCAGCCGAAAGCAAAAAGTCCCTGTTGAGGGAGCAGCACCTCAGCTTTTTAAAATAATTTATTGTTAAACAAACTTTTTGGAAAAGGTTTTCAGCTTTTAAAGCTAACTTATGTCGTTATGCTACCTTGTGTGCCTCAAGAGTTCTGTCCTCTTAACCCTGGTTTATTTGTCTTTTTTTAACTTTGACATTTTTTTAAGGAAAAGATCATCCACGTTTGAAAACTGCTTTGGGTCTTAAGTTATTCAGTTCCCTCACTAGGTGCCTGTATTTCTTGCTTCCAGCCTGAAAAAAAAAGCCCAGAAAACCAGCCAAACTTCAGCTATTCCTCACACCAGATGTTTGAATGTGTGGAGGTCCCTTTCCTCCATACGCTGCTGTTCAAGTCGGTCTCGTGGAGAAAGGAGCATTAAATAAATGCCTTGTGCCCGGTGTTCTGGAGGCTGCACAACCCTGGCAGCCCTGGAGCTTGTGCGTGCCAGTCTTCAGGTTATACTGAATTTCCAAGTCATCATAAAGCTTTCAGTTGCAGAGGAAAACTACTTTTAGTCCTTGAAGCAATGCATCAGGCAGAGTTGATTTGTGGCGTTTATGTTCTGATAAAAATCACCACTTCAACTGCAGCCTATGATGAGTTTAATGCTCTGATCTCTGGTCTGGAATGGAACTTTATTTTACTTACATGGCTTTATTAGGACATTATTGCATCATCCTAATGCATTTTGCAATTCCCTGTAAATTGTAGATGAGGCAGTGTAGAGTCATTCTTGGGTGGCTGTGGATGCATCTCGGGGGAGAATGGCATTACAGGATTTTCAGGTAAAGATATAGTGAAGAGGTTGATACTGGTACAAGGAATTCTGATTTATATCCTTTTATAGACACAGAAATATGCACCTGTGAGATGAGCCAGCTGGAATGCCAGGACCCCAGCATTTCACACTGGAGGGATTAAAATAAAAGAATTTTAAAGAAAGAGGCTATGTAGAGGTGGAAGGAAAACTTACTCTTTTGCCAGTGAGTGAAAGTCGCTTCATGCACCAGTCAGCTTTGCCTTGGGAGTAATGTCTTATTTCAGCTACACTGGGAGACTTGTTACATTAATGCTACATTAACATTCCTCAATCTGTACAAATACAGAAATCCCTAAAGAAATATCAGTTATCCCAAGGTGGTAACATAGGGGAAACACTCTCAAGTAGTATCAGAGGCAAATCTGTAGCTAAATTGTCTGGATAATTACATGCTTGAAAATGTAGTTAGTTTTGTGGACCTTGCTACTGAGGTATTTCAGCAACTGGGTTTTGGAGGTAATTGGGAATTGAGCTTTCTGGAGTGTCTCAAGAGAACTTACTGGCAGAGTGGGTGGTGCAATGATGTGTTGAATTCAGACCTACCTGGAAAAGCTTAGTGTGTTTAATAGCACTTAATCCATGAATTTTCCAAGGCATGCACTGATGGAGATGTCACTGATACTGGGCTTTTGGAATTTAAACAGGCATTTTTACAACTTGCTAACACCTTTGGGTGCAAACTACTCTTTTGTCACCTGTTCAAAACTGTCTTCACTTTCTCAGAAACACCTGAGAGCCTGTGGCCGTGGAAGGATTTAGACTTAGAATTTCATGTTTGTCTATCACACCAGCATCTCAAGGACAATTAATTACCAAAAAAAAAATCAACTTCCAAAAGTGTAGCCTTGCTGCATCCTCACTTTTGTGGCTAAACAGTTTCTAAGCCACCAGTTAAATTTTTTCAACCTTTTGGTCTGCAAGTGGGGCTGTAGCTCAGCCGAGTAGTTTGTGTCTATGGAAAAATCTCTCTTGGCTGGACCTTTGCTGGCCATTGTTACTGGTAATGAGAGGACAGCATGAACTTGTGATGCATGCAAACATGACCTCATTCAACATCCTGCAATTGTTAATGGGGTTAGTTAAATTCGGCACACGAGGGATGTTGTCCTGAGGGCCCATCTTGGAGCTGGTGAAAGCTCTGCTTCTCTGGTGGGTCGCCTGTTACATTTCATCGGTGTTGCTGAAAGCAAAGCTGAGCAGTGGATGTGGGACAAACTGACAATTTACTTGGTAACATTTAAGAAGTTACAGTTTTTTCACATTTCACCAGTGTGAGCAGCACTTCTTTTGCAGGTGAATTGTGCCTTTTGTTAGAAATAGCACAGAATTGATGTATTTTCGTTGCAAGGTCACCTTGTACTGGGGTATTCCTTCAGAACTTCTCTTGTTTGCATTTGTAAGCTGAATCACAAAGATTGGATGACTTTTATTCTTGACTGTAAACTAAAGCCTGCACAAGACCTTCATTCACATTCTTTCAACCTCTTTTGCATCAATTAAAGAATCAGAGTGGTTTGGGTTGGAAGGCACATTAAAGATAAACTCATTCCACCCCCTGCCATGGGCAGGGACACCTTCCACTATCCCAGGCTGCTCCAAGCCCCATCCAGCCTGGCCTGGAACACTTCCAGGGATCCAGGGGCAGCCACAGCTTCTCTGGGCACCCTGTGCCAGGGTCTCACCACCTTCCTGAGTAGAGAATTTCCTCCTAACAGCTAATCTAAATGTCTCCTCCTTTTGTTTAAAACTGTTCCATCTTGTCCTATCACTATCTGCATGTGTAAAAAGTCTCCCTTCATCTTTTTTATAACCTCTTTTTAAGTACTGAACGGCCACAAATTATTTCCCACTATTTGCATGCTTGAAGATGTGGGAACTTCTCCTTTCCACTGTCCACTGGCTTGTAAGATGTCTTGGTTTACTGCAGCGTGAGATCCATGGCATTATGCATTGCTGGAAGGCCTTGATGATACCTTGGTGTGAGAGCAGAGAGCTCAGAAGACCCAGGAATGTGGCTCCTGCACTGGCAATTCCTCTGGCATTGGCTGCCAAAGCTGTTTCTGCACTGTAGGAAAACTCAGGCTGCACAGCAAATGTTGGTGCTTTGGAAAGTTCAGCTGTGAGGATACACTTAGTCTTTAGAGATGCCTTGATCAGGCCACAACAGAAGCCAGAAGATTGTGTACTAATGCATTCTTTTATGAAAATACTCTCAAATTAGTTATTTCTGCAAGCAGGCTGGCAGGGAGGCTAATAAATAATAATTTCACGAGAATAGAACATTACCTATTTGTTTTCATAGCAATGCTCATGTGCTGCACTGAGTCTGTGCTGTGATAAACCTGTGCTGATCCCTGAAGGATGGAGCAAACACTTGGAAGTCAAATTCATGTCAGACTGGAAGGGTTGGGCTGTCAAGGGTCATCAAATCCAGCCTGCTGCTGTCATAAGGATGGTGTCGTATGATCTCTGAGCCTGATCATTTGACTTATAAGCTCATTGAACAGTCTCTCAAAAATAGAACATCAGGCCATTTATTTTTTTAATTCTGATTTAAGCAGGGAAAGTCTCTTTGTGGCAGGCTCAGCTCAAGGCCGTGCCGCATCAACAGTGGGAAATCAGAACTGTCCCAAATGTGAGTGTGCTTTTAGGAAGGGGGAAAAAGAAAGCTTCATCTTGTTTAATTTTATTTTTTCCCACCTTGGAGAGATGTGCACACAAAACTGTGTTCTAAAAGCTGCCTCTGACTTTAATCTGCTCCATCATGTCTGAGTCAGATGCCCAGAAAGGACTTTGCTGGTAAATCTATCCCGTGGCATCGCTGTAGGAGGGCACCAGTAAGCAGATTAGCCATAGCTCAAATTCTGTGTCAACTGCCTGACCGAGGGTGCCTTCCCTGTCTTGGCTGTGCCTGGACTTATTAATAGTTAATTATAACTTTCTGATATCCAAACCTAGTGTTTATCATAAAAAAGTGTGAAAAAGTGTGTAAATTCATGGCTTTCCAGTACTACACCTGGGGAGTTTTCAGCATCATGACTCTTAGATTCTGGTGTATTTGGTAGGCTTCCCAAAATATTTGTTGGCAGGACATATTTCATTTGTATGTAACAGTTTTCTAGAGAAGTGTCCAAGGCCAGGTTGGAGAGGGCTTGGAGCAACCTGGAATAGTGGAAGGTATCCCTGCCATGGCAGGGAGTGGGACTGGATGAGCTTTAAGGTTCCTTCCAACCCAAACCATTTAATGGTTGATAAACTTGCATGTTCTCAGAAATATTCCGTATAACTGGTAAGGCAGCCTTACAATTAAGTTGGAATATCTGGTTTTTTTTTATAAATAGTGGCAAGGATCATGGAATGTTAAAGGTTGAAAGGAACCTTAGAGATCATCTAGTCCCAAACCCTTGCCATGGGCAGGGACACCTTCCACTAGACCAGATTGCTCCAAGTCCCATCCAACCTGGCCTTGAACAGTTCTAGGGGTTATTTACAGAGTAATTTAAAGAATGGAGTGTACATTGAGCATCCAAAATACGTTTTTTGGAGCTAAACTCCCGTCTCATGCTCCTAGAAGCATTCAGTCCTTTGCTGCATCTACCCGGTGTGGCATCCAAAGGTTTTTAATCTACTGCTGGAGCTGTCCAGTCTTGGACATCAAATGACATGGGTGGCACTGATTTCTGCCATCATCCAGAGTAGGAAATTGGGATGTGCTATTTAAGGGAGGGTCTTTGATGCTGAAGAAACCCTTACAGAAGGCTCTGAGCCCTGCCATGTGCCTGTGCTGGGCTGCTCTGGCCTTGAGCTCGGTTTTGATGCTCCTGTTGTGTGACTGAACGTGCAGGACCCTCCCTCTTGATGGTTTGGTGCTCCTGGCACATCACTGGTGATTTCATAGGTGATAGGAATGATACATCAGCCCCCAGTTCCTTCTGTTTTGTGTTTTGTGCTGAGAGGCCATACAAATCCTCCATGCTACCATAAAAAACCAATAGATTAAATTATTTTCTTACATTTCTGGCACCTTTAGGTTATGCTAAAGTTAATGCCTTCTGTGAGTAACTTGTATGGGATGAAAATGTTTTATTTTGTTGTGTGGCTGCAGTTGTTTCTCTTGCTGAATTTAGTGCTCATCTAGAGCAAAGCAAATCTTTGCTGCAGCTCAGATTAAACATTTTGGGAGCGCATTAGCTGTAGACTGGCATTGATAAAACACTAACAAGCTCTAATCTTAAAGCACATGGACTTGAATTAATGCCAAGAATAATATGCATTTCCTTTCATTTTCAAGTTTGTGGAGAACTTTGCCTTCTTTTTTTTTTGGGGGGGGGTGGAGAAGGAAATGAATTATAGTCCGAAATTAGGAAATGAGAGCAATTAATCTCTGCAGTTTGTGTGTAGGCAGGAGGGACTATTTGTTGCCTGACAGGCTGCTCTAAGGACTGGAAACAAAGTAGGTTGTTTGTGTCTTTTTATGTCCTCGTCCTAGTTTGCTTTAGGACAAGAGCATTTACCTCATGACGCTTATTTTTGAACTTCATACTGGAGGCAGTGTTCACATTCCACTCAGTCTTTTACAGGACCAAGAACGGAGAATTAGTCAGCTGTTCTTTGTTTTTATTTCCCTGACTCTTGAACAGGATCCAGGCTTGCTCCTGAGGTTTTTCATCTGGATTGGTCTGAATAAAACAGATTTTTCTTGCAACTGAAACCCCTTTATATGCAAAAGGTTATGATAACCAGAAGAAGCCAAGCTCCCCCAGGTTTTTGTTTGGGATGGGCAGTGGAACCGGCTTCCTACGGTCATGTTCACATTAAAGGAGGTTCATAGGACATTTACTTAAAAACAAACCAAAAAATGAAAGCTATCATGTTTGTGCCTTAGTGGAGCATGCCAGGACGCTGTTGCTAAGATGATGCCTGCTGATTCTGGCATAAATAGTGATTTGAGCAGACCCTACCCTAAGGGGTTGAGTCCCAATCCTTTCTCCCCTGTATAGGAACAAATCAATTATTCTAAGGAGGCGGTGTTGTCTCTCGGTGCTGTTGTGTTGCTTTTTGAAAACGTTTTGTAAGTTAGTCCTTAAGTGGGATAATTGCTTTCAGCATTTGCAAGTTAAATGAAGAAAGCTCTAATTAGATTTTATAAAGTGGCTTAGCATGTTGAGAAGGCTTTTCATAAAGTATACTGTGTATTCACTTGGCGTTGCACAATTGAATTTCGTGTAGCACTGACGAAACCTAAAAATCCTATTTGGCCCTTGGTGCTTAAAGGATTGAAAGCCTGTCTTAAGAGCTCCTGGCCATACAACCTCTCTTCCTTTCCCCACCATCCCACCCTCATCAGGACGTTTATCTGTGTTCTAGAGACCGAAGGAATTGAGTCAACACCAACCTGTTTGAGGAAGAGCCTTGGAGCTGGGCATAAACCTTAGTATTTTGTAGCACTCCCAAACAGGGCCCTGCACATGCTGTTTAATCTGGTTTAGCTGTTCTTGTGCTGTGCTGATTGTGTGGCTGGGTGGCACAGAGCCACTTTGTTCAGGTCAGTCCCAGCTCCATGAGGGCATTTATTGAGTTCCACACAAACCCAGCAGTGCCTGTGCTTAGTAGTTTTTGGTATTGTTTGGTGTCCTGTAGGTTAGAAATGTGATATGCTAATGCTTTCCTCTTGCCATCACAGCCTTGGCAGCAGCTGAGGCTCTGGCCAAAGCAGCCTGACACACTGCTTGCCATCTGAATAAGGACTTAGCCCAGTCACAAGCCCCTTTCACGTGTGGTTTCTGCAGTGTGTGTGCCAGGAGCTTTCTGATGAGAGTTGGAAGGAGTCCCCAGAGCCTGTGTTTGTTCAGGTCGTTTGGGTGCTGTTGCTGGATGTGACTTTGAGAGTCTTATGGAAGATGGGCTCTGTTTGGGGTGTGACACCTCTGCTACCTCAGTCAGTCAGGTCGTGAAGCTTCATCTGCAAAAATGTAACAGCTTAGAAGAAACCAGATCTAAAGTAAAGTACCTAATCATGAAATCACAGAATGGTTTGGGTTGGGAGGGACATTAGAGACCTTCTATTGTCACCCCCCTGCCGTGGACAAAGACCCCTTCCACTAGGCGAGCTGCTGAGGGCCCCATCCAGCGTGTCCTTGAACACTTCCAGAGATGAGGAGTCTTGCACTGGCATATTATGAGTTCAGACAACCACAGAAGCAACTGGTCAAAACTGTGACTTGGTGATAAGGCCTGAATTTGAAAAAGGGTGTAGGGATTTCTAGTAAAATCCGCTCAGCTTGGGACATTAACTCCTGGATCATGACCATTTATCCTGGCAGGGGGACAAAAAGTTTTTCTTTTGCCCTCTAGCCATGCTTGATCTTTTCAACCTTGGGTTAGAGAGTCCTCTCTATCATGGCCAGTTTTTCTCACTCTTTCCTTTTAAAGGGTCAGATTCTTTGAACACTTGTGGAATCAACAAACTTTCCCATTTGAATTTACTGGATTGCTGTGTCCACAACAAGTTGTGGCAGTGTGTTCCTTGTGTGAACAACAGGCTGCTGTTGTAACCACGTGGAGCACACAGCTTTGGATGAACACTCACAGCCACCCACGGGCTCTTGATTCATCACATGTGCCTTGAAGCGTTTTACTCTTTTGTAGTGTCTTTGTAAATGGACTTTGTGTCCCTCTTTGAAGTACAGATGAGCTGCAAGGGCTGCCATGGTCAAGCTGAACTCAGAAGTGAACACAGATTTAGACCTTTCCCCTTTTCTGCCTCAAATGTCAAACCAGTGTGTACCACTGTTAATGGAGTTATTTACTCATTTTGGTAAACATGTAGGCTAAGGAGGAAACTTTGGCAGGTTCCATGTGATCTTGTGAGTGGTGTACAGGCAGAACTCCAGTTTTCTTTGAGAACAGATTTCAAATTGGATGAAGTTTCCTGTATTACAAGAGATAGTTCATGCTATGGCAGGCTCTGCAGTTTGGTGGAGCTGAAGTTCTTGAGTGAACTGGAAGTGATGAAGATTCTGTGTCTGTAGAGATGAAATGTTAACCTTAACAGCTCTTTAAGAAAGCAGATACTACTGTGTGAGATGTGGCCAGGACATAATTCAAGAAAAAAGGTATTTTTCCTGAGTTCTTTTCTCATTTTAAAATAGTCACAGGAAATCTGTATGTTACATATTTAGGGTAGCAACTGTGTTGCTGGTGCCAGTGCCTCGAAATGGGCACTTAGTTGTGAAGTGTCCCCGCCTCGTGTCTGGTGCTCAGAGAAATTTTGGTTGAAGATGTAGCTTTTTGTGGCAAGGCAGGTCTGGAAATTGCTAAATTGGAGATTTACTCTTGAAAGTGCCAAAGACGTTATTTGAACAAGTTTGGGAGGATTTAATTTAGTCTACATAGAGGTGAGGGAGGAAGGGATGATTCTTAAATTGTCCAATTCCATTAAAAAGCTGCAGTGACCTGCCAGAGGGGAGGCTCAGAAAGCATGGGTGGATGCTCACATCTCACCTACAAGACACCTGTGCCAAGGTAAATATGTCCCTGGTAGGGGACTGGTGCCATATCCCTCAGTGTCCCATGGCTTGGGATGGACTTTGCACGCTGGGTGATTTATTTGTGTACCAGGGGCTGCCTTTGTGAGTGCACAGACTGGTGCTTCTCATGCAGAGGAACTCCCCCCATGTGTTTGGAACAGAGTCCTCTGCAAGATACTGCTTCTGTACTTTCTAGGAACAAAGTAAATTGTGTTGTTGCCTTCTGTGTCATCTTCATCCATGTGACCAAAGGCAATCAATGAGCTTTTGCTGCATTTCAGGATTTTATGCTAATATTTCACTGCTATCAGAACTTATTTTTTTTAGAAAAGAAAATTATCTTAATTACCATGAAGTAACTAATCCTCAAAGCTGTAATAATTGCCGACATAATGCTTCATATTTACAAAATATGAACAATTCAGTTCACCTCTTCACATGGTCTTTTGAGTGACTGTAAACAGTTTCCTGGAACCATTGCTTAATCAAGAAATTGAATTCTGCAACATGAATAGTAAAGGCTTTTGACAACAAAGATGTAATGCTTCCTTTCTTGTTTTATCCAATTTAGTGATGTGCATTCCATTAGTGTACTTTGAATTTCAGTAGAAATTAAGTGAAAGGGTACAGTTATGGAAATTTTGTCATAAGGTAATACTTGGTACACACAGAGCAACTATTGTGCTGATTATTTGATCTTCTTTAACTATGTCTTTAATAATAATTTTGATCATTTGATACATCTTTGCCTACTTGCCTAAAGTTTACTTTTCAATAGATTTTAATAGATTTTTTTGGTGTCGAATCCCAGAATGGTTTGGGTTGGAAGGGACCTTCAAGATGATCCAGTTCCATGCCATGGGCAGGGACACCTTCCACTATGCCAGGTTATTCCAAGTCCCATCCAGCCTGGCCTTGGACACTTCCACGGACCCAGGGGCAGCCACAGTTTCTCTGGGCAACCTCTGCCAGGGCCTCACCACCCTCACTGGGAAGAATTTCTTCTCCATATCTGATGTAAACCTGTCCTCTGCCAGTGGGAAGCCATTCTCTGTGTCCTGTCACCCAACTGTGTCAAAATAAGCTCTAGAATTAATCTACACTCTACAATGTGATGTTTTTCTTTTGTCTGATATTTTGCATATAAGGCTTTGCCTGTCTTGATTTCTGATGTTTTGGTGTACCAGAATATCACTCTCATGCTTCAAGAAAAAGTGTATGAAGGCCCTTAAAATGAGATTTTGGAAGCAGAAGGGAAACCGCTAAGGACTGCATGATCATCATCATCATAATGTCATTAAATAAATTACTCCATGATTTAACTTGAGCACTCCTGGATGGATTAAGCCCATAATAATTTGACATGGGGCACTCTGTGTGTTTCTCTTGAAGATCATAACTCAGGGCAGTTTTGCTTACCGTGGGAAACTTTCTTTCAGATGGAGGCTGGGAGGGCCATATCTGTTTGTGAAGGACAGGGAGTGCTTTTGTTACCTTCCCAGAGCCATTACGGGATATGATTGCTTGGGGGAGTGTCTGCTTATGATCTGTTAGAAAACAGCCTATTAATAAAACAGAGGCTCTTGTAATAGAGCACTTCTTAATCTTCTTCCTGTGTAGTTATTTATAGGCTGTGACATCTTAATTTGCCTCTCATGTGCATCGACTTCTGTTATTTTAAAAGATCAAGTAGTTTTCACACGCCTCTGAGAATCACTTCTGGGAGAAACTGTCTGTTTTCTAAGGAATCTGACAAGAAAGGTTCAAATCATAAGTTTGTTGTGACAAATGCATTAAGGTTTTTGTTGGTGTCTTTCTAAAGGACAGAAGTTATGGGATGCGCTGTTTTAGTTATTTGTATATTAATCCTGTATTTGGTTACTAGCAGAATTTTTCTGTATTCCCCAAGGATTTCTAGTTGCTGCTAATACTGACCTACCTGGAGCAATATTAAATCCATTATTCTGTTTATTTTTGTGGTCCTTTCCTTTCTCAGAGTGGTCCCAGTGCCAGGTCCTGTCACAAGATGTGCATTGACATCCAGCGACGGCAGATCTACACCCTGGGGCGGTACCTGGATTCCTCTGTGAGGAACAGCAAGTCCCTGAAAAGCGACTTCTACCGCTACGACATCGACACCAACACCTGGATGCTGCTGAGCGAGGACACCGCAGCAGATGGAGGCCCCAAGCTGGTGTTTGATCATCAGGTCAGCCACATTCATCCTCCTTCTGCAAGTTCTCAGTGGTTAAAAGTCAGTTTTGATGGTAGCCTGTGCGATTTTGAGGTGCTGTACCAGGTAGCAGAGCAGGGATGAGGAGGGTGTGATCTGCACTCAATTAAATCCTAATGGCATTGCTGCTCAACGCCACTGGCTGCTGGTGTTCTAATCAAACCGAGTCAGAAGAACCGTAAAAACCTTTGCAAATAAATGCATTTTATTAAGACACGTTTTATTAAAGCTCAAAGCACAGTTCATCTGGTTTTAATCAGTCTCCTTGAGCTGGGTTTGCAGATCTGCCTTGCTTGGAGGGCCTTGGGGAGCAACTTGCAAAGCTGTGTATGGTACCTTTGGAAGAATAGTCCAAGCAAACTGTGGGAATGAGGCCAGCACAGGAGCAGGATTCTTTCCAAATTGGTTACCTTTAAAAATTGTAGAATGTGCTTGCTTTGTAGAGCTTTAAACACCTCAGAGGAATGGCTACTAATCATTTAAAAAGTAACATCTTGTCCACATGTTCAAATTGAAAACTTCTTATGTTGTGTTCAGTGGCTTTTGTCTACTTGAAAAAGGTATTTTGTTCTCAATTGATTTTTTTTTTTTTTTATGAAGCATCGCCAAGAAACAGCACATCAGGACTCATTTTTAAAGCAGCCCAAGATCTGCTTTTATTGGTACTGGCTGTTTTGTAACCAAAGCTGTTGTTTGGCAGCACAATGTGCCTTTCTGCTGACACCGAAAATTAAAGATACGCCATGTCTGCAGAACAAAAGCTAATCAGTCTTCCTGTTCTATTAATAACCAGTGCCAGTCTCCCAGGTGTTGGGGAAGAGGCACAAGGAAATTGTCAGCTGGCAAGGCTACTCTGGGCACCTTGTTTGCCTCTTGAAATGGTTCTTTTTTTCCCTGTGCTGTCTCTCAGGGAAGAAGGGCCTCACTGAATTCTGTCAGTCTGCATCTCTCCCTCTTCTCTCCCTCAGCACCTACTGCAATAGCTGTTTTTATTTAACCTTCAGAAATGTGCTGCACTAGAAGTGGTTCGTGTAGGCTTTGCTGAGTAGCATCTCTATCTTACTGTAATCTTGTCTGTTTGTTGCCTTTTTCCCCCCCCTCTGGTGTTTTGTAACCCTCTGCTTTGCACTTTGTCTGAAAACCTCACCTGGAGTCAGGGAGTTTGGTTTGGTTTGATTCGTGCTGCAGTGCTTCTCTTGTGTGCCATAAGCTCAGTTCAGGTTTGGAGATGAAACATATTTCTTCTGCACTCCCATGAGGAATCTTTTGGCTGGGTTATGCCCCTACTTTGTGTTCCAGTAATTGGGGTAACAGTAAATGTGTGCTGGGGATGGAATCTCAGTTACAAATCACAGGCTGATTGGTAGATGTTGAGTTAGCAGCAATTTTGAATTTCTCCCTTGCACAGCCATTGCCAAAGGTGATACTCTGTTAACTCTGGCTATAAGGATGTAACTTGAAAAGATTCTCCTGGATCTTTTCTATGGAACCTATGAATCTATGGAAAAGAACCCTATGAATCCTTGTGAAAGACTCAATTACTTTTCCCTGAAATCAGCAGGTTTTTTAGGTGATGAAGGGTACATTTAGTCTTTTCTTTTGCATATTGAATGGCATATAGAAATTAGACTTATGTTTTAAATTTCTTCTATGAGATAAAGACCTGACAACCATGAAGATGTCTGTCCTTTTCTGCTTGTTGGAGGCTCAGGAGATGTGCAAAGCACTGTCTTAGCTTAGCAGGCATTGCTTGCAGGAGAGGGCTGTTCAATCTCAGATTTCACAGTGTTCAAGTCTTGGCCGTACCAACTTAAAACTGCTTCCCTGCTTCTTGCAGATGTGCATGGATTCTGAAAAACACATGATCTACACCTTTGGAGGCCGAATCCTGACCTGCAATGGCAGTGTGGATGACAGCAGAGCCAGTGAGCCCCAGTTCAGTGGTTTGTTTGCTTTTGACTGCCAGTGCCAGACGTGGAAACTTCTGAGGGAGGATTCCTGCAACGCAGGACCCGAGGATATCCAGTCCCGGATAGGACACTGCATGTTGTTCCATTCTGTAAGTATCCACACCCTCCTTTGATTTATGATGTCTGACTTTAAGGAGAACATCTGGTTTTGGTTTTTCTTGCAAATTTTGAGCTCTTTAATCTCTTGAGTGATGTGTTGTCTCAGTTAATTCGATGTTTGCTGACATTCTGATGCTGCTTTGGTAAGTGCAGGAGGTGCTAATTCAAGTTTCAGAGCTTTCATGACTCCAACTGAATAAAATTCCAAGTAAAAATCAAGGTGAATTTAAAAGAGTTGATTTTAATGGAATAATAGTAAGTAGACCCAGAGGCTGTGGTTCAGTTTCACCCAAAAATGTCTTCTTTTTAAATTAGTAGAGCAGTTTGGAAGCTTTTGATCTGGTAGATACTCTGTGTTGTTACTGGGATGGCACATACTGGGTGTGCATTGAGTTGCACAGGCCTCAGAGCCCTTGGTGCTGGAGCATCCAGCTGCTCTGTGTTGTCCTGAGCAGCTGCAAACAGCTGTAAACAGCTGGGATTATGGATACTTCATCCAGAGCCTCATGGAGGAGCAGAGGGGTGGGAGTGAGGGTGTGTATTGCATTTTATTTAGTGTTGGGTATAAAAACCACCTTCCATTGCCTTTCCAGTTGTGTTCATCGACCACATATCTATTGAAGAGAAGAGAATTAAAGAGAATTAAATTAATGTTGTGACATTTAAATATTTACTGATACCACCAGCTCAAAACCCACCAATTTGATTTTATTCCTCTTGCCCTTTCAAGTGAAAGATCAGAATTTTTACAGTGAATACTGGGCTTTCAGAGCTTTCAATTTTATTTTTGTTTTGAATGGTTGTTTAAAAATTGGTGGAAAAACATATTGCCACACAAAATTCTGCACAGGGACTTGAGGATCTTTCAAACAGGTGTCCGTGGTAAATGTAAGAATACTGGTTTCTGTAAGCACAGGTCATGGAAGTTTAAGTCCTTTTCTGTTTTCTCAACCATTTGAAAGAAAAATAATCTGCCTCTTACGGACTTTCCACTTGGCAGACTTGAAAGCAGCAATAAACCTGTTATTCTTGGCTTGCTCCTTGCCACTTGCCTGTACTGGATTTAGTAATGTGCTGGTACCTGGATGGTTTCTCCTACAGTCTGTCTTTTGTTCCTGTTGTGTTTTTAGCAGTGAATTTATGATGGATTTTAGAGATGGGGCCTGTTAACTCCTTAATATTGAACTTGAAAGATGAGCTGCTGCTTTAATGTTCTGAAGTTAAAGCTGGATGAGGCAGGGCTGCAGCAGTTACCTGTGTAGAATGATTTTAAACTTAGAAGAGACATCTCTGTTCATCTTTGATTCATTAATGGCTGTCCCTGGATCCCTGGAAGTGTTCCAGGCCAGATTGGGTGGAACTCAGAGCAACCTGGGATAGTGGAAGAGGATTGGAACTGGGTGGGCTTTAATGTCCCTTCCAACCCAAACCACTTACGATTCTATGATAAATATTTCTGTTAATGGTCACAATTCACCAGCATCCTGTCTTGAACTTGTAAAGACTTTCTTTTCCCTCTTATTCCAGAAAAATCGCTGCTTGTATGTATTTGGTGGCCAGAGATCCAAGACTTACTTGAATGACTTCTTCAGTTATGATGTGGACAGTGACCACGTGGACATTATCTCAGATGGCACGAAGAAAGATTCAGGGATGGGTAAGAGGATAACTACATAATCATTTCATTCCGTTGGTACAAATGAGAAATGCACTGTGAAAGATGAAATACTGTAAAAGGAGAAATATGTAGGTGAAAGGCCAGGTTCAACCTGTGGGATCAGGTTGGCATCCTTAACTAACCCTCCATACCAAGTAAACTCCACACTATACAGGTTAAATTTATGCCAGCTCTTCTGTCCTTTCTGTCATTTGACAGTCACCATCTTGAGCACAATACAAATAGTTGATGCATGAAACCACATAGCACCTCAAAAGGAAAAAAAAAAAAAAAGCCAGCAAAATAAGAACTGAAAATACCTCTTCTGGAAACTCTAGCAAAGACAAAAAAATAGCTGAAAAAAAGTGTCTTTAAACCTGGGAAGGAGTGAGCAAATTTTATTTTTCTGGTTTTCACTAAGCAAAAATTACCCTAAGTTAAAGATAATCTGCAGAAAGGCAGGTAAGGTGCTCAGAGATAAAGAATTGGAGTAGAGGGACAGAAGTTGTTTTGACCAGAAAGGTGAGACCAAGCTGTTGTCCTGTTAAATTTGTAATAAATATCAGAAAGGGGCAAAAAGAAGGAAGAGGAGGGAGCAGGGCTTCAGTTCTGTGTGATTCATAGCACTGGAGCTGCATATCCTGTGTGTAGTTCTGTATGACAGAAGTCTTTAAAAACACCCATAAGGGGGGCTGTAACACAACCATAAAGAACTGATTTCATGCCTTTTCTCCTCAAATGACAGAGAAAAATGTTCCTTTCTTCCCAGAAAGCATTTCTGCATGTATAAGCACATCATTTTCCTGTTACAAATACCCTGATTTTCATTCTTCAAGTCAAAATTTGAAATTTGAGTTGCACTGTGTACCACTCAGGGACAGAAGTTATGAGTATTTCTCATGTTTTGTGTATTCAGTCCCGATCTTATTTTCTCTTCTTCCAGTTGCTAAAAACCCCAGGAAGGTAATTAATCTTGAATTTAGGCTGCCCTCCTCCTTTTGATCAGGCTTAACTTTTAGTAAGTAATTCTGCTGAACTTCTGAAGTGAATTATTGCTGGTGACGAGTTATTGTTTGCTCATTAATTTAGTTATGCCAATAAGGAAGAAAAGTACCCAAGCTTTAATTCTCTGGAGTCATTTATTTACTCAAGTGCTTCCAAGAAAGAACCAGCTCACATTGTTGACAGTCTCCTTTATTCAGGTGCACGTTGCCTGATGCTGCTTTGCACACACCCACGCTCCCTTTGTTGTCCTTAGAGTTTTTAAAGAATTGATTTTTGTTTTTCCTCAGGAAATTAGTAGCATTCTACCATCTTGATCTTTTCAAGCTAAGTGTCTTCATAGCCAAAGGCTTGAAAACACGTGGCTTTAAGCTGACACCTTTACCTACTTCAGATTTAACGATACTGAGTTTGTCAGGACACTGAACTCTGCTTTTCATACGTGAACTGCAAGGTTCAGTGAAGTCAATGAGAAATGAAGTAAATTTTTAGCCCTTCTCCCCATTCCCACAGGCCCTGAAGTGATGAATAGAAGATTTTCTTTTTTTTTTTTTTTATTAAGAAAATGACTCACTGGAAATAATTCGCGAGTAGATTTTTTTTTGGTTTACTGTTCTCCTGCCTGTGGAAAGTAAACAAACAGATTTGAACGTTTCCATTGCTTTTGAAAGAAAATACTGGGATAATTTGCATTTTAACGGGAAGAGAACAAAATGCTTATTACATTCAGACAGCAAATGTTGACAGCACAATTTCCACCCCAAAAAAGCAGGTCTTTATTGTGCTCTTGTTAGGTAGTGCTACACCATTTTGATCTGTCTGAACAAAGTGATTGCCTGCCTGGTCGCTGTGAAGTTTTAAGCTGCTCAGTGTGATGAGTCAAGTTGAGGATGCCTGACCTAAATGTTCCTATAAAGTCCCATGATTACATTTTGTTCCTGGCTCGCATGTGGCATTCAGTTCTATTCTTAGTTGAGCTATTTTGATTTTTACCCTTTCTAAAAGAACTTAATTGTGCATTTGTTTAAATATCTCGCGGAGTAGGGAGATTTTTTAAAAAGTAGTGAAATGGATAATAAGGATTATCAGTAACACAGAGTCATTGCAATGCAATAAAACCATGGTAATGAGATGTTGATTTTGCTGCTCTCATCTTCTGGATGAGATATTTGTGCTGTTCAGCGTTTCTTTGCTTTTGTTTGTGCCTCTGATGTTGATCCTGTGACCAGCTCCTCGGATGGCTGGTGTGCTTGAGAAAAATGGGTCATAAGTATCATTTAAATTTTCTTAATTTGAAGTAAAGGACATAATTCTAACAAATTTAGACATGCGACTGTGAGTGGTGTGTTGGATGTGAAGGAAGACAGCAGAGGTGCAAATTGGAGGAATTTTAGTACTTTTGAACAGAGTTTGTGTTTGGGGGAGAGGCAGAAATGTTTATATTGATGAACACTCTTAGAGCAGTTTTATACTTTCAATTGCTTTTAAAAGCCCATAAACAACACACAAGCAACAAAAATCCCCCAACCCCACAAAAAAGGTGTCTATCTGAAGCACACAGGGGGTCTGGAGATGCCACCAGTCCTGGGTATCCCCAAGGGCTGGGCTGGGAGCTTTCCTGACTCTCTTAGTGCACAATCCACGACTAATTGTGGGCAGTCATTTCAGCTCTGAGGGAGCTCATGGCAGCACTTGTGGTCAAGGTTCCTCTGATAATCCCCTCTGGCCCTGGCTCAGATGGTGTGTCAGAGCTCCTGCTCAGAGGGAGAATTTCCTTCTCCTAGAGGATGCAGAGCATCTCATCTCCCTTGGCATCAAGTAACTTCCAAAGTCAAATGTGAGCAAGCCTTAAATATTCTTGTGGCTCCTTGTAGTGGTAAAGTGGTTCTTAAGGGCAGCCTACAGATGGTTTTTAAGCTCCCAGTGAAGCTCCCAGGTCTCTTGTTGGGCAGCTGCTCATTTCACATACAGAGCTGAGCACCTGATGGATGGAGAATTTCATGGATAAGTACCACGGACAGAGGCGACACAGCCCAGCCCAGGAAACAAGGCAAAGGCAGAAATACATGAATCAAACTAGATAGCACAGCTGGCTCAGCATGGCTGGGATCCAGCTCACACAGGCAGCCTCAATATCCTATTTTCATCATCTCTTGAGGCCACCTGGCACGTTTTACCTGTGTTCAGGTTAGGTCTTGCCAGTGGCCAGCACATCCCTTGCCATGGAAGCATTTTGTTTTGTGAGGGACCTTATGTGCTTCTCATCTTGTGAGGTGCTTCTCTGAACTAATCCCCAAATCCTTTCCTCTCCCTGTGAAGGTGAGGAGGGGGACAGGCAGTCACCAGATCCCAGAGATGCCTTGCAAGAGCTGCCACAGCTCAGAATTCCATTCAGATTCACTGACTGATTGTTTTTTTCCGAGAATCTCAGAGAGAACGGAGCATTGGACATTGAATTGTTGCTTTGTCAACATGACAACTAAACTGTTCAGATGGTCTCCTTAGCTGCTCCTTGGCAGACTTCCAGATGCAGTCTCATCAGGAAAAATCCAAGAGGATAATCATTATCTTGCTGTGTCAACAGCTGGCCTGGTGCTATCACTCACCACGACTTGCTCCATTAAAGTCTGGGGGAGGTGCTGCTTCTGCTTTATAGGAACCTCAAGGAGTGGCATGGAATAATTTGCAGACCTACCACCTTTTAAAAATTAAACCACTGGGAGGTGCCAGGTTCTGGTGAGCAGCAGTACCCATGTGATGCAGTTTTCTCCCAATTTTGTGATCATGAGGCATCACAAGGAGGGAGGATACTTGCAAATCGCTTGCAGTGGGACCGGCAGTCACATGTTCTGAGGGTTTCATAACTCAGGTGGCACTAAAACTCTGTCAGTGAACCTGCTTCCCTTATTTATCCTTCATGAATCCTTCAGATGAGGTCTGTAGACCATAAATATATAGAATTGTTTGGCCATTGTTGTGTTTCAAAGCGTGTTGAAAAATTTGCTGTAGTATCCCCTCAAATGTAAGAGATGAGATTTAATTGCCAAAGTTCTGTCCACTACTATGAGAACCACATCTGTGAAGCCATAAACTTGACTTCAGGGTGCCCAGAGAAGCTGTGGCTGCCCCTGGATCCCTGGAAGTGTCCAAGGCCAAGTTGGACAGGACTTGGAGCAGCCTGGAATAGTGGAAGGTGTCCCTGCCCGTGTCAGGGGGTGAAACTGGATGATCTATAAGGTCCCTTGGAACCCAAACCACCCTAGGATTCCATGAATTTCAGTTTTGTGCTTTGCTATCTGCCTCTGTGTAAAAGCTGTTTTCTTGCTTCGATACTGGCAGCAGCCAAGGTTGTGCTTGAAACAACTGTAGCTGTTTGCACGCATGAGCCAAAAAATATTCAGCTGGCTGAAATGATCACTGTGATCCCATAAACTCCTGTAAGCAGGGAGTGTGGTAGTGGGAACGTGGCTGTTCCATGATTAGGTGTCACTTTCAGAGAAAAGCTTTTCCCATGTGTTGTATTTAAATGGAAATTACACTGTACAGAGCTCCACAGCATCTCCTCAGAGCTCGCTCGGGAATTATTGCTTGTTTATGGAACTGGCTGCAAACTCCAGGCCTGGGTGGCTGAATGTTGTTTTCAAATATTGAGGGCACGAGCTTTTAATTTTTACTGTTTAAAAATGAATGAAAATACTAAGTTCCTGAGCAAGGATTCAGACCTCTTATTTTCAAGTAGTTACTGCCCTTCTACCCTGGGCTGGATAATGAGGTTAAGGGGGAAGAAAACATTCATTAGCACAAGAAAAGCATTCACTATCTCATAGACTTTCGGGGGTTGTGTTGTTTTTAGTGATTTCTCTCTGCAGCTTTTCCTCTGCAATAAGTGATATATTGTCATAGGAGCCACGTTAATACCACGTAGCCACAGGGCTAAGTCCTCAATCACTGCTTTGTCCTTGGAGCTGGCTGCCCACAGCTGACCCAAGAGGTGCCCTGAAAGGTGTGGAGTTGGTGGGGATTTGCTCCAAAGCTGATCTTGCATCTCTCTGTGTAGAAGTACAAGTGAGGGAACTTGCATGGAGCCTTTCATTCACCCCTTGGATATCCAGTACATTGCAGATAACAGATCTGGAAGTGCTCTGGTTCTCACCCCTTGTTATTTGACTTTTTTCTCCCAAGTCCTAAAATGAAAAGAGATACGTCCTAAGCAATCCATTATTGTCACTGTTACAGACCCATTTTTATAGGTTCAGTGGTGTTGCCCATGCGGAATTAGATTTCCTTCCCAGTGTACATTTTGTTACCTAACTATCACAAGTATTTTTCCACCATTTCCAGCCCGTGTCCCTCTCTAATACTCCGACCATTCTCGTTTGAATTCTGTCCAACATTTCCTGCCAGTCTGCTGCACTTGCAGATGATGAACCTCTCTTACCCCCTAGTGGAGGTATTTCAGTCCTGAGGTTTTTATGGAGCCCTCTTGCTCTGACAAGGATCAGACTTCCTTGGAAAACATCTTTTTGATGTTTCTGTTGAGTTTAAAACATCACAGCCTCTCCTGCTCACTGTGTAGTATCTTGTCTTACTATTTATTTTCAGAGACTTACTTATCAAATTTGTGTTGTGTGTTTTTTTAATAATACTGCATCCAACTTTTCTTTGTCCTCCTCTGCAAAAGACCAGATGTCAACTTTTTCTAGCCTAAGGCACTACTTCAGTACAGTTTCTACACAGTTGCTTAGATAGGTCACAGAGTTTATGTAAGTTACTCCTCATCTTAGGCCCTTAGTAAATGTAGGGATTTATATTTCTGATACTTTTCTAGACATTCTGCATTTCAAAGAGTCTCAAGAAGAGATTGATTTACAACTGAGGGAAGCCTGAAATTACTTGACTTGAATCTGGGTTTGATTGCAGTTGCTGCAGATGAATTCTATTCTTAATACCAAGAGGAAGAAAACCACCAGCACTGAACTTCAGCAGCTTTTCCCTCCTTCATTATTTAAATAATAATTTCAGCTTCGGGAGATGGAGCATAAACGAGATACAAAACTCATTTATTTAACAACATTTCAGGAGGAGGGATGGGACTTCCATAGACAAGTTTCAGATGCTTTGGGTATCAGTGGTAATAGAGCAGCCATGTTCCTGATGATTATAATAATTTTCATTTCAATGAGGTATTAGTGCTCTGAAGATTTGCACAGGGTTTTATTTTTTTATTTTTTTTTTTTTGTGTAATATTCCCGGCGTGGTCTCAAATGTTCAAAGCAGCAGATAGGGTTGCAAAGACATTTTCCATGTGCATTAGCATTGCTGATCAAATTTAGATGGCTCTCCTGCCAGAAATGTCTCAAACAGGCCTTGGATGTAATCCTTTTGGGTCAGCAGCTTAGTCCCTAGCAATGCAAGCAAACAAATTGCACTACACTTTTTAAAAAATTAGCAATTTTTAGTCTATAATCATCTTTCTGTTCTCAGTTTCCTTATGGGATGACTTTTGCAGTTCTCATTTATCTTATTTACAAATCAAGTTCTTTGTGGTTTGCAGGTAAAACAAGATGTGTAGTCATTGTTGAGCCAGTGTTATTCCCTGATTTTTTTCTCTCTTCTACCACCCGTTTCCTTATAAACTGAATTAATTTTCCTTTAAAACTCTGTGGCAAAATTGGAGGTCAAACTAGACAGGTTTATGCTGATGAGGGCTCCAAAGCCTCTTCTTCCTGTAAAACCATAAGGAAGGATTTTGTCAAAGGGACTCTGAGAATGAATCATCCAAATATATTCCGATTTCTACTTAAATTTACATGAGAATTAAGCATTTAAATTTTTTTTTAAAGAAATGCCTAAGTTTTGTGCTGTTGCTAAATTCTTCCGTAGGGTCTAAAATTGTAGAAAATCAAACTCTACTCAGGATTTTTTAATTCCTTTATTGCTTTCCTGGCCTAACAAATGAAGAGAGTGAATCATGAGAATGAAACCAGTTATGGAATGGGCTTCCAAATTACCATTTTGTGTATTCCCCAACAGCAATATTAAATGGTTTATTAACGTAGGGCTCGTTTTCTAGGCCGTAGGTGCAATTCAGTTAATTGCGAGGGAAAATTTGTAAAATACAGGAGTTCTGAGAATTTTTCGTGCCAAAAATCTTGACCGAAGGCCAGGAACCTTTACCAGCCTTTGTAAACTGACCCAGAAAGAGAAAGGGGACAAACAGGATCTGTAAACAAAGATCACGTGCCCTCCACAAATACATTTTGGAAGGATGGTTGCCTAGGGAAACAGGAAACGGGGAATTACACAACAAACAAAAAGGGCTGCCAAACAAATTTGCTGACCTTTTTTTCGGGGAATTATGATGAAAACTGTTGGAATCTGCAGGATTTCACCATATTTCTAAATCTGAAGGTGGAACAGAAGAATGGTTTGGTAATTACGCCACGACACTTCAGAAAATACAAAAAGGTTCTTTGACATCTTTGTCCTGCAGGGTTGTGAGCTATAGAATCATGAGGTCATCTTGAATTTTTTGGCGTTTCCCAGCTTTTCCAATTAAGCTTTCTGGAATCAATGCTTCCTTTTACAGATGAGATAATAACAAAACCACTCTATTCATATTTGTAAGGGTCATCTGGTCATTTAGCTCTATGTTAGGCAGCTTAATCCTCATTTCTGAGCTGGTAGTCTCCCAAATATCTCTGTCCATATCTTTTCCTAGGAAACAGCAGCTCTCAGAATGGTTTGTTTTTTCTTCCAAGAATCAGAGATGGGAAGAGGAGAATTTTCTTTGGACTTGGCTTTAGCAGGGAAGAAGTTGGCCTCTGGATGATGATCTGCTGAATTGCAGGGGGAAGGAAACTCATTTGCCCGATGTTTGGATCCCTTCCCGTGCCCTCTGTTGTTTCCAGCATGTAACTTTTATTTCCTTTTCTCAGTTCCAATGACAGGTTTCACCCAAAGGGCCACCATTGATCCCGAACTGAATGAAATCCACGTCTTGTCAGGGCTCAGTAAAGACAAGGAGAAGCGGGAAGAGAACGTGAGGAATTCCTTCTGGATTTATGACATTGTGAGGAACAGCTGGTAAGTCCTAACTTACCCTAAGGTAACTCCATAACCTCTATTAACCATGGAATTGTTGAAAGTTGTTGAAGGCAGCTGATTTCCCCTGAGGAACCTTTTTTTCCCATTGTCTTTAGAGGCACCATGGCAATAATCCAAACGAGGGAGAGAAGTAATGTGAACATCTTTATTGGAGCCAGGTGGAGGGGATGGGGGGAAGTGAGCAGTTATAAAAGGCTTTTCCTGTAGGAAGGGGTCTAGGCCAGGATTCAACACCAGTGCAGCAAACTCAGTCCAGTGTAAGTTGTAAATAGCAGTGTTAATGGTTCTAGTTCTTAGAAACTGAGGAAACTGGTGCAAGTGAATGGTTGTGGAGAAGTTTCCATGCCAGATCTGATGTACTGAGAAAATACCTCCTGGTTTGCTCACTGAGTTGTACTTGGTGGCTCATTGCCACTGTTCCTTTCCAGAACTGGCAGGGTTTTTTGTGTCCAAGGCCTCTTCTAAAGTGGGGTCAATTACTTAAAAAGGTGTGAGTGTTTTTTTTTAATAGTGAATTCTCAGTTATAGCTTAAGTCTGCTTGGAAATCAGTGAAATACCACCTTTGCTGTAATCTATGCTCTAAAGCTCTTTTGGATCCACGATGGACCAAGATGGATCATGGTTTTTTTCCATGATAAAAAAATACTTCATGCTGACAGTTCTGTGGGCAAATAATGTAACGTCTGAAGAGGTCCCCAAAGCTCATGACAAATAATTTTCTAGAATTTTTTCCTGTTTGGCTTGTGCTTTAGGACTGTTTTCAGCCAAGGTGACCTCTGATTGCTTTCTGGGTTCTTTGTAGAGCGAAGAATGGGATGTGATAATAGAGGACAACATAGAGAGGAGCAAGAAAATCTTTGGTGTTTTATATCATTTGTACCTTCCAGCCTTTCAGCAACTTTTCCTGCTTCCTGTAGGTACAACTAATAATTCCTTACTGCTTTGAATTTCAGGTCTTGTGTCTATAAGAACGACCAAGCAGCAAAAGAGAATCCAGGTAAAAGCCTTCAGGAAGAGGAGCCCTGCCCAAGGTTTGCCCATCAGCTGGTGTATGATGAGTTGCACAAGGTATGAGGTGATTTTTTTTTAAAGTCTTTTTGCTCTTAAGATGTAGCTGTTTCCTCAAAGATGGTACAATCAATATACTTTTGGAATGTTTGGATTAATATGGTGAATAACTCTCATTTAACTTCCCATATTTTGAAAGGAGGTGCTAAGCTACTTTTTATGTCAATACGAAGTAAATGCGAGAGCTCTCACACTTCACAGCACACAAGGCTGCATTCGTTATCCTCAGGGATTTAATCTCACCTGTTAGTGACTAAATGAGAACAGATACTTACATCTTTTCTTAGAAATTTTGGTGTTTGAATGAACTAATCACAGTTTAGAATCCTCTGAACCCAAGGTGCCTGACTTTGCCCTGCGTGTCAGAAGCAACTGTCATTCTTTAGAACTGTCAGCCTCCAATGAACACATTCATACTTAAATAGACTTAAAATTGAGTTTAGTGTATATGACAGCTCAGTAAACTTAGGGCTTTGTGCATATTAATCAATAAAGCACAAACCCACAGATTAGGTTCATAAATGCATTAACTCATGAATATAAATTACTGTGACTTACTGAACCTTTCATGGATTTTTCTAAAAATTCTTCCTAGTCTCAAACAGTCTGAGTTAAAGAAAAACGTGTTTTAATCTTGCATTCTGTGGGATGTTAATCAAATTTGGGAAACTCAGCTACACCAAAACTCAACAAAAAGATTTTAAGGAGGAATGGGTGCAGATTCTGTGTGGAGAAATTGCATTGCTTGTTGTCTCCACTGTAATGATCCAGTAAATAAATAAATACTGTTCTGCCTTCACCTCTAAGTGTAAGGCACCATGAGACTGAGAGTTACTCTGAAGGTTGCTAAATCATAGCAGTTGCCCAGCTTTATCTGAAGAGCTGTTTGATGTGCTTGTTTTGAAGAGTCTTATTTTTAGAAACCTCTGTTCCAATGACCTTTCTAAACTCCTCTGATATAAATAAGGAGAGCCTACAGCAGGGGGATGCAGAATACATTGTTTTGAGTGATTATTTTTAAAGCTGTGGGGAAAGGTAGCTTGTTGGACTTATTAAACTTCAGTATTTGAAGGGCCTTTGTAGCATGTTTAATATCAACAGTTCAGAGTCTGAAATTACCACACGATGGGAAGAAAAATGTAGTGAAGAAATAAACAGTCCTTTTGTGGCACTTCCACTCTCCTGGAAATTTGCCTCTCTCTGTAAGTCCAGATTATGCTGGACTGGCCTTGCTGTTACTTTACTTTGAGCATCTTTAGGACTTTATGTCAGTGCTTAAGGATTTATCGTGCTCACAGGTTTTTCCTGAAGAAAGAGTTTGCATGAATTTTGGAAGTTTATTTATAAATATCTCAGGTATCTGCTAAAGGAACTTTCTAACAGTACAACTCTTTTATTATCTTACTGTTTAAGAGAACTTTCTTCATCTCCAAGGGGACAAGGTGAGGCTAATAATAAGATGGAGCAACTTGTCTAAAAGGCAGAGTTTCTCCCACCTGAATAAACCTCTGCAAAGCTGCTGACAGAGTAAATTGTCTTTGTTCAGTGGATTTACACAAACAATCAATTTTTTGATCTCCCTCTTATTTCCTTAGGTTCATTACTTATTTGGAGGGAATCCTGGTAAATCCTGCTCTCCAAAGATGAGATTAGATGATTTCTGGTCTCTGAAGCTCTGTCGACCTTCAAAGGAATATCTGCTGAGACACTGCAAATACCTCATCAGAAAGCACAGGTATAGAAACAAAGGTGGTTTGCAATTTTTTCCAGGTTTTTTTTTTTTCAAGTTGCTAAGACTCAAATCTCTCATAAACCATTTTGTGAAATGTCATTTTGTTGGTTATATGGAACTAGGTGATCTTAAAAGTCCCTTCCAGACTCTTCTGCAGGTTTCTTGATTATTTTTTAAAATGACTTTATTAAAAAAGCAGTGGGCCAGGGCTAAACTACAAAATTAACTTGATCATTTTGCCTATGCTATTCTAAAACTAGAAAAATCTGGTTATTGTGTGGGGAGTCAGGGGGAATTTTTAGATTCCCTTTTCACTCTGCTGCTCATCAACATGTGTTTTGGTGCTGTCACCTCCCAAGGAAATGGAGTATGTTTTGGAAACACTGTGCTTGGAGATAGTAACAGCCTGCAAGGATGCTAATGAAGTCTGGGGGCTGGATGCCTTTGCACATCTGAGACTCAACCGTGGTGAGGTCATCAGAGTTTCTCATTCAGAAACTCCTGAAAGAGCTCACTTAGGCAGAATTCAGCTACTCCGCAGTGCTTCTTGCACTCTGGATGCTTCAGAGCTGCTTTATATTTGCTATTTAGGGCAGCAGCTTTTCAAAATCAAGCTTATGGTGTTGCCTTAGTCAAGAAATGGCAGAAGTGAGAGAGCCTTTCAGGACCTAGCAAATCATTTGAAGGCAGTAAATAGCTCTCCCTGCATTCTGGGGGAGAATACTTTGTTATCAGGCTCTGCCAAGAGCTGGAAGGTCAGGTTTTCCTGATGGTATTTTATTTCTGAGGCAGCAAGCAAATTGCTGTATTCAACTCACAGCCACCGTGGCTGGGTGAGACACAAAGATTAGCAGCACAGTAGATGGGAATACCTACAAGAATGAATAAAGAAAGGCCTTGCCCAGTTATCTGGGAGGCTTATTAAACCCAGATGTGGTGGTATGGAAATGCAGCTGTGCAGCCTCCAGAGACAGCTCTGGATTATTTGTTTCTACTTGCTTAAATTGCACTTGAAGGAAATGTTGCTGTTTGCTGTGTGGCAGAAGTTTGGGGTTTATGCACCGTGCTCCCATGTTCAGGTTCTGTGTGAGGGAGGCAAACCTGAGCAGCCAGAGATGATGGGATGGGTGCCTGGCTGGAGCTGAATTGCTGTTGAATCACTGGCTGCCCTTCACCTGCAGTCTCCCAAGCTCTGGGTACCAGAAGAGGTGCTGGCCTTGCATCCACAGCAAACCCACAGCATCACCTGGGGTCCTGTTTCTCCTATGAACTTGTTCAGTACCAGTCAGCCAAGCTGGGCAGGTGGAAAAGAGCAAGGTGGCAGTGGTTCCATTCATTTAAAGCTCTTGAGCTCTCTGGACAGTGGTGATGTCATCTGAGAAAATCTGTGGCAGTGTTTGAAACCATGTCTAGTGACCAAACTGTCCAATGCGTCAGGTGACAGATGAAGTCTTTGTGCTCCCTGCACTTCTCAGTCACTGACATCTTTAGGCAGTTTCAAAATTCAGGCTACACATGTCCACTGTGGTATAAATAGCCAGGTAGATGACCCAAATAAAAAAAATAATAATATGAGATGATGACAAACAGTGAGATGCTGCACTCAGTGGATAGGTGAGAGAAGGGAAAAGATGATTTTTAAATCTCATCTTTTCTAGGCTTATGCAACCAATTCAGTGCTGCAGGGAAGTAGCTCTGCTCACTGAGGATGCTGAACCCAGAGTAATTTCCTGAGGGCTCTGTTCACTTCTTGAGGGAATTCACAGAAGTTGCAGTTCCTGATCATTAAAAGAAAATGAGGAAATAATAATGGTGGTCATGCACAGGATTTTTATGAAGCTGTGCTCTTTCCAAAGGTGGGATATTAATATCCCAGGGACTGAAGGGCTCAAGGTTTGCCTGTGTCTGATCTGTGAGGTGCTGCTTACACCTTACTTCATTGGTGGAAAACAAGCTGTATTCAATATTTATATTTATATATTAAGTTTCTGTGAATATGCTTTTGAATATTTTTAGTAAGAATGTAATACTTGGCCCTTTTAACTCCTTTACACCCCAAAAAACCCCTCTTCCATGTTTTAGTCTGACTTGAAATTCCAGCAAACACGAGGCTCAGCTGCCATTAACGTGGTTTTCATTGGAAATACTGGGTTTGTTAGATGGGTTTTGCTCTCTGTCGAACCAGTAGTACTCAGTCCTGAAGGAAATGGCTGTGCTCAAGTTTTCTGTCTCTTCCCTGCAGGTTTGAAGAGAAAGCTCAGACTGACCCTCTCAGTGCACTGAAGTACCTGCAGAATGATTTGTACGTAACCGTGGATCACTCGGACCCCGAGGAGACAAAGGAGGTGAGGATCAATGATCTTTGTCCTAAAGAAATTAAAACTCTGTTCTCATTGCAAGTTTTGAGCCTCTTAAACTTGGGTTTTATTCAGTTTGCAAAAGCTCTGCAGGTGCCAGACACTTTGCTGTTTCATGTATTTCTCTGCACTTAAGTCACACTGTTTTGGAAACAGTCATTTAAAAACTGCAGGTCCAGATAAAATAGCTTTTGTACTCCTAAGAGTGAAGACTAAGCCTTTGTTTTAATTCCAGTGTGCTGGTGTATATTTTGGGAGCTCTAATTGAAATGTAAACTCTCTGAAATGTCACCAGTCTGTAGTTGGTTGTGCAGTAGAAAGGAGTGGAACCTTACTCGTGCTCAGGCTTCTCAATATTCAACATCTCTGGAGAGAGAAAGCTTTTCCAAAGATGATCAATATTTCTAGAAGTAGTTTTTATATATATACATTGCTTGCTACCCTTAAAATCTTATTTCCTTTGCCTTCTGAATATTATCCAGTAGGCATGTTCTTTATTTATTCCAGGAATTTGTTCCCATTTCCTGTTTTGATTCCAGTACCGCAGTGCGTGTCACTTTACAAAACGGATTAAAGAAATAGTGAGAAGTGTCAGATAAGCTGGTTGAATTGACTCTGGCATTAATTTCCACATGGAATTTGGGGCAGCCAGCTGAGATGTGCCACCATGCAGCTCCTGATGTGTAGATAAGGAGAAGTCTGGGGTTCTTGCTGTCTTCTTTCCTTAGTGACTTGGGAAGGGTTTCGACAGCCCCTTTTATAAAATCATGATAGGAGGAGGGGCAGTTCTATTCCATGCTGAGTCCCTGGATTAAATCTCTTAATCTGGTGGCTTTAACTTGCTACTTTAGCTAAAGAAAAGATTGGACAGACACTGAAAGGTCTTGGGGGAGAATATGCTCCTTGCATGTGCACAGGATGGAATTGTAGGGTTAGAACTAAGAGAAAAGTTTACTCTTACCAGGATCTTGGAAGTGATCGCATTTGTCATAAATTCTAATCAGCCTTTATAAACATGTGATTCAACAGAACATTCAAGTGCTGTGACTCTCTGTTCTCTGTAAATGCTTTCTTGCTCAAATTGTCCCATATCAAGTTGTTTCACATCCTCTCTAGCCTTTTCTAGCATAGGAAAGACAACAGATGATCCTGCTTTTCTTAAGGTAGAAAAGGAGGGGGTTTTTTTTTTCCCCTCAATATGTGGCATGTTCCAGTGTGGTAACACTTCCAGAGTCTTTTAGGTTGAAAAAGACCTTTAAGGTCATCAAGTGCAACCATTGCCCCAGCACTGCCAAGGCCACCACTAAATCATGTTCCCAGGTGCCACATCTATATGGCTTTTAAATACCTACAGGGATGGGGATTACGCTTCCCCAGACTGCCTGTGCCAGAGCTGGACAACCCTTCTGGTGAATTTTTTCCTGATACTCAGTCTTGACTTGAGGTCATTTCCTCCTGTCCTGTGTTTTATTAGTTGGGAGTGACCCCACTCCAGCTGCCCCCTCCTCTCAGGGAGTTGTGCAGAGCCACAAGGTCCCCCCTGAGCCTCCTCTTCTCCAGGCTGAGCCCCTTTCCCAGCTCCTTCAGCCTCTCTTGTGATTCCAAACCCTTCCCCATCTCTCTTCCCTTCCCTGGACACGCTCCAGCGCCTCAGTATCTTTCTTGTTGTGAGGGGCCCAAAACTAAACATAGAATTTGAGGTTTCTTCTTCTTGTTTGAGCCTGTACTAACCCAAACCATACAAGCCCCTGTTCTGATGCTTCCTTTTTCCCTTCTGCTCCCTCTCACTCCTCTAAGATGTGTCCTCTGTTCTCTGATGTCCCTTTTTCTCCAAGTCCCACCTGTGTGCTGGTAGCCCATCTCTCCTCAGCCTGTAATTCCTAAGGAAATCTTGCATCTTGTGGCTGGCTGGGCCTTTTTATTATTCCCTGAACAGCAAACATCTGTGGTGTGATGAGCAAACTCCTCTCTTAGTTCCTGCTGCCTCCTGTCGCCCACAGACTGAAGGAGCTGCTGCAGAAGCTGCACATTGGGCACATCTGGCACAGGAAAGCCTTTAATATCCTGCTTTTCCTTTTCCCAGTTCAGTGTGCAGTGTTCAACTTGGAGAATTTACATGACTGCATGGGCTCCTCTGAGGTTTTGGGGGAACATAGAAGCTGTATCATACCAGATAGAAATAGAATAAAATGTCTGCAAAAAAGAATTACCCTTTTTCAAAGAGCACACTGGTGTCCTGAACATTAATGATCCAGCGAATGAGCTTACATGGCTCAATCCAGCTGAGTGAATATATTGTGGATTCTTTCTCTGCAGCCCTAATGTCTGATCCAAACAAAATCCAATAGCTTCTGTCTGTCGTGCTGGGCCATCAGATCAACACACACCATTCAGCAGAATTAAAGCTTCCATCCATTCCAGCCATCTCCGAAAACCATTTAACAGTTTTTGGGACGCTTTTTTTGTTTGGATTTTGTTTTGTTGGGGTTTTTTTTATTATTATTATTCATTGTGCTGGTCATAAAGCTTTAACTTGCAAAGCTTTTTTACGCTGGGACAGATCTGCCAGGGCTGTGGCACAGAGCCAGCTGCTGGGCTGGTACTGGCTGGGTGCATTTCCAGTTGACGTCAATTTACCTTCCGGTTATCACATCGAGTTGGCTTTTTGCTCTGGCATTGCATCTTCAAATAGCTCCTGTGCTTTCCAAAGGACTGACGCAGGCATTTTGGATTCCATATCGAATTTCAAGCACCAGTTTGATTGTGTCTCTCAGCCCAGACACCTCCATACCCTGCCTTTATTTGATTTGTATCTTGATTAATAGCAAAGGCGATAGATGCGATTGGCTGCAGCCACTGAATGCTGTAAGGCTTCTTAGAACTTTAGGGAATCAATTCCTGCCTGTTTTCCCTCTTGTTAAATTTGGGAAGGACCAGGCTGAATAGTTTTATCCCCAACTTCATGCAGTAATTCTGGAGACCGGCCTGTATGGCTTCATGTTTTATGGATGGAGATCTGGGTGGTGTTATATACCATTACAAGCAGAACTTCCCCTTGTGGTGAGGTTTGCTTGCTTTGTAATAGAAGTAATTCCTTCTGACTTAGTTAGGCAAGTCTGTTCAGCTGTTTGGAGTTGGATGCCAAGGAAAACAAACAGACTGTTCTTAAAACTTACTTTGGCATTAGTAACCAATGTTGTTTAAAGTAGCATGAATGATTGATAGTAGGAACATACCCCAAGATTTTCATTCTGTTGCTGTGAATTTTAGGGATGCTAAGAGGACTGTATTTTTATTTCCCTTTTTATTACTCTAAAATTAAGTAGATGCCTACAAGTAACAGGTATTGCATGGGTGCTTGCTTTAGTAGCCACAGGCTGTGTGCCAGCAATTTCTCTGCCCACAAATGCAGATCCAGTTCTCTTTAACTGTGATTCTGCTTGAAATCTCTTAAACCTCCTCAGTCAGTTCACTGTTACCCAGTCAGTGGATCTTTTTTTGCTGGCTATGGGTTAATAGCCCTGATAGTGTAGGAAAAGGAAGGTAAGTCCGTAGAAAATGGGGAATTTTGCCCATGATTTAACAGATTAAAAGTTGTATAAAAGTGTCATTTGCTGGTGTAAAATTTTCTGCTGGCATGGCTGTTCTTCCCTGTCACACGCAGATGTGAATTCGGTGGTAGATTACAACAGCAGGCTTTTAAAGATGAAAGGATGGTCAAAAAATCTCAAATTGAATTCCAGATTTTGTACTTAGAGAAAAACAGGTGCTGTTAAAGCACAGAAACATCAGCAGTTCATGTACAAAAGCTAAAGATGCTCCTTGAACACTGCAGTAATCATGCCCAGAACTCTGCTGCTGTTAAATGGGCTGCAGTAGAAATCAAGATGACATAAAAAATGTCCAGTGCTTTCCAAGTATGGGAGAGCAGGATGATTTTGTACATGGAGATTCAACAACTGATGAAGCTCAATCCCATGATTGTTGTAAAACAGATGAAAAGCGCAAGGAAAACTCACAGTATGTTTTTCTTGGAGCATGGTAGGAGAAAGAGCAAGGACCTGGAGGCCAATCTGAGGCCTGACTTGCTTGTAGAACAAGGCTGGAGGCCCCTGTTCAAGGCTGTTTTATACTTTCTATTCTTAAGACTTTGTCTTTAATAAATCTGACAGATAAAGCAGGGTCCAAAAGTATTGTTTGAATCTGCATTAGACTGATATTTCTGGGAAAATTGAAGCCCAAATGGGAAAAATAGTTCTAAGAAGGAGCTAAGAAAAGCTTGTTTCTCTTCTTTGTGTCCTGCTGTGATTCTTTGTAAAGCCTCAGAGCGTGAGTGCTGCAGGAGCAGAGGCTTTGGAGCCAAGGAGCTTTTACAAAAACAGCGTTCAGCCTTCCCAGTTTCAGCGACAGCTCCGTCCTCAAAGGGTTTGAGCCTCTCTTTGAGCCTGTGCTGGGAGTCACCAGCCCCAGAGAACTGGTCAAAGCTGAGGAACTGGTTTGTGCTGTGATCTGAGCATTGACACACAGACATTACAGAGGAGGAGGAGGAGGAATTGTGTCTGATTCATACAACCTGCCAGGTATCCCAAATGAGAGTTACTCATTCCCTCTTAACCATTTTGTTTGTGCAAAGGCAGAGGTGTGCAGCAAATGTATAAAAATAGACACAGTATAACCTTTTGTTAGTTCACCAGATCTGTTTATCTCCGAGGAAGGTCTGTTCAGAAGGTTGGTTGGATCTCCGAGAGAGAAGTTAATTGTATAACAAAGGGAGCTGCTGTCTTTCGAGTGGAGGCTTAATTTGGAATGGATGAAGCCAGTGAGCCAGAGGGATTGTCAGAAGAAAATGGGTGGTGGTGTGATTAAAGCAGTTGGATGCTTCTGCTGGATAATTGAATTCTGGTCTTTCCTCCATAACAGAGTTGCTGTGTGATATTAAGCAAATTGTTTTTCCTAGATGGTCATTAATTGGGTGTTTCATTCTGGTGCCTGATGGGAGAGATCTGAGGTGTGATTTGCTTGAGGGCTTTGCTTTTCTGTGAATTCAGAAGCTTGCATAACACTACATATTTTGAAAAATCAGATACTGTTAGTTTCAAGTAGACCCAAAATTAATCAGAAGTTGAAATGCCATCTGTTAGAGTAACAATTAATATGATAAGAAAGTTGATGAAGAAATTAATTCCTTCTTTAGAGCAGAACTTGAACTTTGTAAAGAAAATAGTCCTTTGGATATGTGCTGGGAGTAGTGTGTAGGAGACCTGGTATTGAGAGAGCAGTAACTGTCCTACATTTTGGGAAGAAAGTAGGGATCCTTTGGGAGAACATTGTTGGGCTTGGGATTGTAATACAAATGCAGAGTGAACCAGCTTAGGCTCAGCACTGTCCTTACCTGATGTTCCTAACTCACATGCTTGACTTTTCCATCAGAAAGTGCTTTTCAAGTGTGAGCTGGTACACAAATCTAATTTCAAACCAAACAAACAACAGCCCTCAAGGTTAACTGCAGTGCCATCAGTGGAGAAGGAAACAAGATCCTCCTTCCCCACAAAGCCGCAAAGAAGCTCGTAGCCGTGAAAATCCATCATGCCTGCTGCAGATGAGGCTGGAATACTTGGCAGAGGCCGTTTTCAGCGGGGTTTTGGTCTCAGTTCAGCGAGTTCCTGGCTCATCTGGCCTCTCAGTCAGGCACCTGAGCCCCAGTGTGGCTTTGTGCTCCCAGCAGGGCATTGCTGCGGGAGCCCCTGGAAGCGCGTGGCATCCGCTTTATCCCAGCTCTGTGTGCCACCAGGCAGCTGGCAGCGGGCCCGTGAGGCAATTGTGTGGGAGGGAAGGATGGCCAGGGCATGGCATTTGCTCTCAGAAGCTGCACGGATTTAGCCACGGGTTTTATTGGAACTTTTGGAGCTATTTATGCTGGGCAGCTGTTTAAGCACGGTGCTGCTGGGAAGCCAAGCTGCTCTCACAAATGAGGCTCACGGTGGAATCCACGTGTGGCGTTGCAGTGATTTTGTGTAACCAGGTCTCACACTCAAGAGGGCACTTTATACCCCCTTCCCTCTCATTTGCAGTTTGTCAATCCTGTATCTTTCTCAACATACTCTCCCCGAAGGATGCAAACTTACCCCAGCACACCACAGTCCTTATTTCAGCCTGTTTTTTCCCTTGATGTCACATTGAAACTGATCTTACTGAGGTGTTTTGGTAGCTTCTTGCACTTGGTTGTACGTCTACTTCTTGTAGCAGCCTTTTGCATCTGTGACTTGTGGCACTTTTGTGCTTGGCCATTGTTCTGTGGAGGCTCTGCAGCCCTGGCTTCTTTAAATGTTCTTCATAGAACTTGGTTTTCAGACCATTTAATTTTTTTTCTAGTGCTTTCCTCGTATGTTGCTAATTTATCCCAAAATGGGTGCCTTATTGTAGAGGAGACTTTAAAACCTTGATAACAGCAAGAGTATTTTATTTAAAGATTCTGCTCCTTTTCATGCATTTGTCAGTTTTATAATAAAGTTTTATATGTTGTAGCTCCTAAGTGCATTTTCACAGAGCCTCTGCACCTGTTTTATATTGCTGATTTTTCCTGTTTATGTTGATTTGCACTTGGCCCTGGTGAAATGCACCTCAATCCATCACTATAATCTGGATTTAGTGGAAAAACAGTTGGAAGGCTGTCTGTTCCATGCTGGCAGTCAGTCAGAGTGTGGTGTAAGGTCTGGTGATCCTGCCCTGTTCTGCCAGGCAGGTTAGCACTGAAAACCCAGGGTGATGCTGACCCTGGGGCACAGATGAATCACTCCTGATTTGAGGCTCTATTTTGATATCAAACCATTGATGGCCACCCACAGTAAATTTATTTGACCTGTTTGCCTTTCCCTGTTGGCTTAATCTAAGTGACAATGTGCCTTAAATATCATATAAAAGTGTTAGAATTCCTATGAAAGTCAGAATGGACAAAGTCTATTGCCAAGTCCCATCCCTAGGGCCTTCTGCCTCCTAGGAGAAATCAGATTGATGTGCTGCAACTTGTTGTTGCCAAATTCACGTTGGCTGCTACTCATCACCTTCTCCACTCCTACATGCCTACAAATTGTCTATGTTCCCATTTTTTCTTGAAATTGAAATTAAATTGATGGATATGTAATGCCTGGCTGTTCTTTCCACTCCTTCCCTGAACATATTTGCTTCTCTTCTGTTTTTTTCCTCCCTCCTTTTCCATCGGTCTGTGTGCTGAAAAGACGCGCAGGCAGGAGACACAAGATTCCAAGGCTTTAAGGAATCAACTATTTCTTAGAGGAACATGACAAAGCACTAAGCTTTGCTGTTCCTTGGGTAATTGGAAACAGCAGTCAGGGGTAGAGGAAGACACTGTGGTCACCATCTATCAGTGAGACATGAAGGGCGAATGAAACCATGACTGTGTTCATTAAAACATTTTTATTCATGGTCTTGGTGTTCCCAAACAAAGAATTTTTATTTTTAGTTAAGAAGATACTGCCTTAAATCTGTGATATGAGATCTCAGGCAGTTCAGAAAGGTTGTTGTCATTAGAATCATGGAATGGTTTGGGTTGGAAGGGACCTTAAGGATCCTTGAGTTCCAAACCCCCTGCTATGGGCAGGGATGCCACCCACGAGGTCAGGTTACTCAGGGCCCCATCCAACCTGGCCTTGAACACTGCCACGTTTGGGGTATCCACAGCTTCTCTGGGCAGAGCTTTTTCTGTGTTGAAGAAGTTCATGCCCATTCCAGCAGTTACCCTGGTTTTGTGCCATCTAATCCCTGGCTGCTGAGCCTGTACCGTGTCAGTCCCTGGGAATGTTATCGTGTGGAAGGGACTCTACCTTCTGCCAAAGAGGCAAAAAATTATATGTAAAAAACTAGGATTTTTAGAGCTCTCAGTCAAATACCTTTCATTGCATCAACACTGCTCTAATTCTAGGAAAAACCATCTAACTTGTGCCAAAGTGACAAATTGTAGTGCTCATGTGAAAGTGTCTGCTGGTGTTATTCATGTGTATGGCACAGGAGTTGTGAGAACTGTGGAGAGAAAACACAGCAACTCTAAAGCTACTTGGACTTCTACGAATCCTTTGGGGTTTTTGCCTGTGTGGTTAATAACACTTTTTTCTTTCTTTGTCCCTTCACCTCCTCTTCTGCAGTTTCAGCTTCTTGCCTCAGCATTATTTAAGTCTGGCTCGGATTTCACGACTCTTGGTGAGTATTGTGTGTCAGAGGAATTACATGATGTTCCCTTTGATAATTACTCTTAGTTTCTACTGGTTTTTATATCAAATGTTATAGTTCCTATCAACGTTGCAGGCTCTTTTCAATATGCAAAGTGCCACAACCCAGACATTTGAGAGGTTATTTATAATGACCAGTGTCCAATGCCTCAAGCCCATATTTAAAACATCTGTCAACATCAGTGGTTTTAAACCAATGCCTCCCGGGATCATTTTGTGTCTCTTATTACATCTGATCCTTCACTGTTACCCAAGTAAACAGAAGCTTTGGTCAGAATAAAGCACCTCCTGTCATGTCACTTTGGAATCTCACAGCATGGCTACGGCTCTGTTTGCTGTGATAACTGCAATTCCTGGAGTAGTTTGGTTCGCTCTGTTCTCTGCAGAACGAGTTCTTTGGGCAGAGTGTCAAGAGCGGAGAAAACAGTGGCGTGAAGGGCTGGAAACAGGAGGGCTGAGCCAAAGCCATGATTTGTTTCGCTGCTCTGTCCAGTTAACTCTTTGAGAGATCTCAGAGACTCATCCTGAGTGAGCTTTAGGAAAGCTGCAGGCAGAAATTACATCCTTGTAGTGCTGGGGTGTCCTCAAGTCACTGAGCTCTCGCTAAGAGATTGGATGACTTCAGTTTTTGATGGAGGTACAATTCCCAATTTAAGACATTGAGGGAAAGAGAAAACCCATTGCACTTCTGCCCTGCTGGATGAGGAAGCTCTACTGAGTTCCTGTGGTTTGGAAGACATCAAGTTGACCCAGTAAGATCAATTTTTTTTAAAGAAAAAACCACCAAGTTTCAAAAAAGTTGGATTTTTCATAGATACATAGAATGGTTTGGGCTGAAAGGGGCCTTCAAAAGTCATCTCATTCCAACCCTCTCTGCCATGGGTAGGGAGACCTTCCACTATCCCAGATTGCTCCAAGTCCTGTCCAGCCTGGCCTTGAACACTTCAGGGATGGGACATCCACAGCTTCTCTGGGCAGCCTGTGCCAGTGCTTCACCACCCTCAAAACTTTTCCCTAGTTTTAAGCATTTTAAAAGATGAATTAGTTCTTGACTCAGTACAGTTTTGGCTTTACAGATAGGAGGATATGTACGTCAAGAGATGCTTTGAAAAGAAAAACCCTGGTCCTCCTTGATTTGATTAACTTGGTTGACTTTGATTAACTGAAGAGTGAGTTCACTGAATTAAAAAGCATTCCTTTGAGATAGCAGCAATGGAAGTAATCCAAAGTGGAGGAGATCGTTGTGTGCCTGCCCTATTGTTCTTGCTGATGGTTTTAGTGTAGGATTTGGATAAACAATGCAAACCAAGCCCTGCTGTTGGGAGACAGCACTCCAGAAATCAGTTTGCAAAGCTCCCATGTGCCAAGATGCAGCCAGGTGCAAGTCCAGTGGGTAAATACCAACTCAGAGTTGGGACTCTTGCTGTCAGTAGAGCTTATCTCAAGGAGAACTCCAAGCAGTCCAAGGAGCAGTTCTGGCTATGGCAGTGAAGATAATGAAGAAAGCCCGAGGACAGAAGAAATGAGGCACCAAATAAAAATAGCTACACGGATTTTGTTTTCTGGGACATCAGAGCAGTCCCCTGAGAACTCCTGCTTTCCTCGTTTCTTCAGGGCTGTCAGTGAGCCTGACAGGCATTTGTTTATTACTTTTTATGGCATTTTGATGGCAGTGCTGGCTTGGGGTGACATAATCTCTGTATATGTGCTCACAGTAGTGGGACGGAGAGCTGGCAGCCTTGTTAGTGGAGGCAGAGGGAGCAAACTGTTAACATGTCCAAATGGACAATTCCGCAGCTAAATTGAGTGTTTGGGATTGTGAGGAGTGACTTACTTTCCCCTTTCCTTCCTCTCCCAGGATTTTCGGACGTTGACCACACATACGCCCAGAGAACTCAGCTGTTTGACACGTTAGTCAACTTCTTCCCGGACAACATGACCCCTCCTAAAGGCAACCTGGTGGACCTCATCACGCTGTAACGGAGCAATCACTGGACACACACATGGAAGAGGGGAAAAGCATCCATTTTCAGTATTTTAATTTTTTTACTGCATTGATTGACTGCTGGGATGAAGTTAATATAGTAACCCCTAGGTGTTTGAAAGGGGTTTTATACTTGTATGGTGAATCCCTGGAGCTTTTCCCTTGGAGTAGGTTAATAAAATGTAACTGACGTACTTCTGACTAAATATATATATTTTTTCTGACTTTGGATTTTGGGTTAGCAGATGTAAGATGAAAAGGTGGGGGGAAAAGAAAAAGAAATAAAACCCAGTCATGCAGTGATCTTTTTGCCTGTGGGGGAAAATTTGAGATTTGTGAGTTGTCTGGAATTAAAGATGATGGGTTTTATTTTGCATTTCCTGAGGAAGAGGGGGAAGAGGTTTTTCTTTCCTCGTTTGTAGCTTGTCATGATGTATTGCTTTATCCTACAACTCCATCCTCAGCAGCTGAATGACTCGGTGGCAGGACACTGGCACGTGTTGAGGTGTTGTAATTCGTGTCCTGAGTCTTGTACTCGCGGTGTGTCGCGGGAAGGCGAGCGCGCATTCCGAACCGTCTGTCTCCTCGTCCCAGAGTCATGCTGACAGTCGTGTCTAATTGCATCTGAGACTCCATCTAAACTGACTACCTACATCCCTGTCTCCTGTTCTCTGGAGCCTTCCACTTAAACCTGGCAGGCAAGAAGGAACCTCAGAGATACCGCTGTAAAATGGGAGTGCAGCACCATCCGCACAGGCCCCTTTTCAGGGATTGATCTCCTTGCTGCTGTGCTCTTCCACTGAGAAACCCTGTGGGTCCTCAACGAGCCCAGCAGAACTGGGTCTTCCACCACACACAGCCCCAACCTCTGCAGCCTGACCCCAGGTTGGGTGTAGGATTTCTGAAGCAGATTGTCTTCATTTCCATGTGCTTCTGTTTGTGTTTGTCCATGTGTAAATGTACAGGGCGTTGCTCCCAACAGCTTGTCTCCTTCCCGTGTAGTGCAGCTCCCTTGTCAATGCATTTCAGACCTAGATCTGAATGTGAGGGAGGCCTTCTTAGCATAAATCTCTGAAAATGAGCTGATGTATATGTGTAGAAAATATATTCTTCCTTTTGCTGAAAGCCTTCTTTATAAGCACTGTAAGGGCTTGGTGCTGCACTGTGAGGTGGAATGAAGGACACGCATACCCAGCATTAGAAACTCTGCATTCGGTGTCTGTGAGCATTCAGTACACACTGGCAGATGTAAATATTTATATGAAACTGCAAAACTTTCTGTCCAGCAGCGTTCGTGCCAGTCGGGTATCGTTGCTGCACCCGCTGTGGCTCCTGTTGAACTTGGTGGAAGTCCTGTGTGTGCAAAGATGATTTGGACTCTTGAAATAAAGAGTTAGTCAAGTGTCTTTTTCAGAGCTCGAGTGTCTGCTTGCTTTGATTGTAATGCCTCTTTATCATGTTCTTTGTGTGACTTTTGTAGTCCTGGTGCATTAGAAATAAATTTCAAAACCTCATCCTAGTGTTTAATCACTTAGAAAGGAACAATATGTCAGAGGCCAGGCTTGTCTTCAGTGAGGACTGCACAAATGAAGTGTTTTTAACCTGTCACTTGAGACTGTTCAGACACTGTGCACTTCAGTGGATGGCAAATCAGATGTCTGTGGAAGAATCCACTTGGTGTGGGAAATGAAATCTGATGGAATTGTTTCTTTGGAACGTGGCAGGTTTTTTTCCTGTTGACATGGAAAGTTTTACATCACTGCTGGGCTTTGTGGTGTGCTACCTGTGCTGATGAGGCTTTGTTAACTAATGTAGAGTTTATACAGTACAAATGTAGGTACTGGGAGAATATTCCAGCTGAGGTGTTGCTTCCATTGAGATCAAACCAAGCACTTTTAATGCAGCCAGCCAAAATTCTGCAACCCCCCACTACTTAAATTTAATGCAGCTGTGCTCCTTTATCACTTGATCTCATTGCTTGTGTATCCTCAGCTTCAGTCAGATGATGAAATGCTCTTTGTGACAGTTGTCTAATTAACCAAGCTCTTCTTGTGTGTCTACTTTGGATGGCTAAAAGAACCCAAAAAAGATCCTCCTTGGTGGAGGAGCCCTGGCGAGCAGGCAGGGGAAGCTCAGGAACGCCCAGAGCTGTGAATGGTGTCGGTGGTGAGCGGTGCATCGTGTCAGGTCTGATTTGTGTGACAGGAATTCGATCCAAACTCGTTGTCCTCTGTGCCGGGGGCGCGCGCGGAGCCCGGCAGCCTCAGCTCTGTGTTTTGTAGCATCGTGCAGATCGATGATTTGTCTGAGCGAGGGGAACGTTGCTTCTGCAGGACTGACGGTCCCAGCTAACGAGAGCACTTCAGGATGATCAAATATTGACCTGCCTTTGTCCCGAGCAGATCGATGCCGCTCGCACCAGCACAGTTCATGGATTACAGCTGGTGATTAACCAGCAGAAACTTTGCTCAGCTCTGCAGTATTTGTTGAGCAGCAGAGGCACCATGTGGCCAGAGAGGTTAATCCAGAGGGAAGGCTTCTTATGGCTTTGCCAAAGGTCTTTCCTTCTTTTTGTCCTTAAGGCTAGGAGTCAAATGATTTCTTTGAGTTGGTGGAAGCTACATTACCTGCTTTAAAATCTAACCAAAAATTCTGAGCAGTGAAGTGTAAATTTCCTTTCAAAGTCAGCCAGTTGCTGTCAGGCAGTGACACAGGTAGTTTGAATTTCATTGCATGCTGATCTTTAAAGACACTGGTGCTATTCCAAAAAAGCATTAGATGTGCTCATTACAGAAAGCCCAAAATATAAACAGTAAAGAAACCCACTGGAACTGAAAACAGCCACCTGAAAATGTTTCACAGCCCAGTGCATGCGAGGTTATAAATATCCAAGCTGTGCGTGAGAAGTCTTCAAACCTCACCATCGTTGCTTGCAGGCTGTGTCTGAGGCTGCTCTTTAGCTTAGACAAGACAAACATACTCTATTTGCCTTTACTTTAGATTATAATGTGACTTTGTGTATGAACTTGACACCACATAATCTTTGCACTGCAGTGAGTAGATTTATCTGTAAATTCTGTGTTAACTTGTAAATAAGGTATTGCGAAGGAAAACGTCGTTCCTTGTCAGAGAGGGACTCATTCATCGTGATTGAGGCCTTTAAAGCCAAAGGTACAAGGAGGAAGTCAGGGTGGGGTAAACTTGATACAGACATCCAGACTTCACTCTTGGTTTAGCTTTTCTAAAAATATCATTTGAAATCCCTGTATTTGGTTCTTCACTGATTCTGACCCTTACAATATCCTTCAGTGGATCACCTCCTTGGAAAACAAGAAATTATTCTTCATGTTGTTCCTGTCGAGTGACACATTTTCTTAGAGAACTAAAGCCCTTCAGAATTTATTTTTTTGGTCACTCGGATTAGGCAGAATTAAGTGAGTTTGTTAATGTTTGTCTTACACAACCCCTCATAGTAGTCACGAGGCAGAAGTTAAGAGTTCTCCCAGAATGACTTCTCCAAGCGTGTTCTGCTCTTGCAGTGTGACCCAAAATGTTGTCATGTGGCAGGACTTTGTTACATGTTGTTAAATGAGGTTATAGCCACTTTAGCCACCTTTTTGCCTTTTTATTTTGAGGATCCCATTAGTTAGTATTAGTCCTGGGAAGGCCTGAAGGGTGATGCAAAATGTTCATTGAAATTAATTGTAATTGTTATCTTCTGTCTCTTTTAAAGATATTTGTGGTGTGTTTACTCTTACAATCTCTTCCTTTTGGTGAGCATAATGAGGAAGGAGAACTTTGTCTTGGAAAAGTTCAGTTTGCCCTTTCCCTGGGTGGCATCTTGCATGGGTAGTTAAGGTAGTCATACCCAGTTGTGTAAATAAACCTCTGGAATTTGGTTTTTGTTTGCCCAGGATGGCTCTGGGTGTACACAGAGACACGCTGGCTCAGGGATCAGGCTGGAGTTTCTTACCAGTATTTCAGTTAGCAAAAATCTTACTCTTATTTTGGAAAATCAGTCTGGGAACACCCAGTTGGAAAAGCTTTTCTAAGGCATTGCTTTGTGCAGTGGCAGCTAGAGTGAAATTAGAAATTTTCCTAAAGAGCATAGAAAAGCTTCCCTTTTTGAATTGTCCTGGAGCGACACAGTTAAATGAAATTGCTGACACTTTTTGGTGATTGATTATAATTACCCAGCCTGAAAATTTAATTATTTAATGATTACAGTTTAAAGATTGAGGAGTCAGTGAGCAAATTAACTGGACCCAACTATTTGCAAGAGGGTGGCAGAGGTTTGGGGCTGGTGACCAGGGATTGCCACAGCTCATCTGTTTCTTTAATTGGCAGCCACGAGTGTCCAGGGCTCCATGAGCTATTCCTTCTTCCAGAAGAAACTCCTTCCAAAGCCAAGTAATGACTCTGGAAGAGTGTTTTCCATAGGGCTTTGTGGAACAGCTGTTTGCTGAGCCATTTTCCTGATGTGTGCACATTTTTTGAAGGGAGTTTTCTCTGTCCCAAAGTCGTGTGCTGACCTGGCCCTGCTGTGCCAGTCTGTGCTGGTGATTGATGGATTCAGAGCAGAGTCCTGAGGAGCACCTCAAACTTGTTTGCTGCTCTTACTGTGAAAAAGATGAGCATTAATGCTGCTTGTGTCACATGCAGGAGGGTGGTAGGTACCTGTAACACAAATATACCAGCTCTCCTGCTGCTCCTGCATTTCAGAATCGAGAAATAAATACTTTTGTAGCACTTATTGAGTGACCTTTGTGCTTGAGTAACTTCTGTACAACCTCCATCTCTGTACAGGCAGTTATTCTGCTGGTGTAATGCTGTGCCACTTCTGGGGAAAATGGCAGAAATCAGTAGATACGTTTCCATTCGGTCCCTTCGTTTTTAAAAGTGGAAAAATGTCTTGTGAAACCTTGAGTCCCCGTGTATGCTTTGAATTTTAGCTTATTAGTTGGCTCAGAGTTAAGGAATGTTTGGCTATTGTCAAGTGAAGTCCTGACAGTAAAAGCAGTTCATGTATGTCTCTGGAAGTGCTTGTGTTGTTTTATAGCTGTACTTATTACAGAAACAGAGGTGGACCCGGTTGAAAAATTAAAATTACTGGTGTTTTGATTTAGGGGGAAGATTATAGAAACTGTGAGCTTGGTCTATTTTAATAAGTACATGTGTTAATTTGGAGATGGGTCTTATTTTGTGAGAGGAGAGTTTAAGAACAACTGTATGACTTGTTCTTGCTATAGATTGCTAGTAGTATATAAGCTGTAAATACTGTTGAAATGTAAATGTGCTGTCAGAGGCTCGTTAGTGTATCTAAATGCCTGTGGGAATGGGAGACCTGATCATATCCTGTCATGGAAAAGGTTATACTGGAGATTATTCAAGTTGTGGTAATGGCTTATAGGCAAAATCCCTCTTTTACTGAAAGCTTCTATTATAATGAAAAGTTGGAGTGGAAAAAGTAGGTTTACTGTATTGGAACCAGGATGAGAGTCCATGGCTCAGCGCTTGGATAAATTGTCTCCAGATGCTTTTGTCCGTAGGCAATGGATCCAAGCGCGGTTTTGGAGTGGAAGCCAGTTAATGACCTGCTTATTGCTGCTGGAGAGCCCCACAGCAGAGCCTCACAGGGCTGCCAGCAAGTATCCATCCCTCTGGCATTCCTGGCACAGGTCACAGAGCTGGCTGGAGTTTGGGATTATCCACGTGTGCTTTGGTTTTATCCCTAAACCTCCGAGGAGGATGCGATGGCTGTGTGGGTTGTGTGTAATTCCAGCTGCGTGGCTGAGGTGTGGAGCTCTGCAGGGCAGCACCTTCCCCAAGCACAGATCCTGAGGGTAACACACTGCTGCTGTCTGCTTTGCTTTCATGGACTTGGTTTGATAGAGTTGAACTCCAGAATTTGCTGTGACCCAAATTTCAGTGCTCTGCTTCCAATGGAGCTGCTGTCAGCGCATCACCTCGGTACCCTGAAATCTCAATTTATACTTGGTGCAGACACAGCTCCAGGTTGCCTTGGCTTCCAGCTGTTTGCTGTAAGCCATCACTGCTTTTACTGATGACCTGGAGAGTGTGAGTGCTGTCAGAACTCACTCGACTGTTCAGCTCCAGCGTGGAATCACAGTTCATTCCTGGAAACAGGGATGTGAGTGAGCAGCTCAAAATTGGCTCTATCAGGTTAGATTTTTGGTTTTGCTACTAATTTGAAAGTCTTATCACTAGCAGATGGTCAATGCATGACCCCTTGGTTATTCCCCCATTTATTCTGGATTTTCTTTCCCTGTGTGGCTGTTCACTGCTATTAAAATGCTTCAGACTTCCTTGAGTTTAATGGGTACCTACAGTGGAATTAAAGGTTAGAGCTGCATTGTGGTTATTGAGGCATCAGTTTCCCCACATCATACTCCAGTTGCTTCCTTTGCAAAACTCTTCCCACTGCCTCTGAAAGAATCAGGAAGGACCCTTGTGATTTACATGGTTCTTTCCAGGGCTGTTTCTCATCCTGGGTAAGGACAGGGAAGTGTGGCAGATGATTTCCCACTGCAGCACACATTTACTTACTTGTGCCCTCCCATGGCCCCACATTCAGTGCTGTGGTGCTCCTTCCTTCCCATCTCAGGGTTCATTTTGTGTGGCCCCAAGAAGAAAAAGATGATGATACCAACCCCATCATCCCAAAACTTTCACTGGTATTGGGTGTTTGGTTTGTTTCTGCAGCATAGCGAGGCAGAGGGAATGAGAAGAGAAATAATGGTCTTGGGGTTAATACAGGGATGGGTCATGTGAGTAGGTGTGTAAGGTGTGGCCTATCTTTGTGGAAGGGCTTTGAAGAATTCTGTCCAGTATCTTTGCTGTTCAGAGCTGATTTTACAATGTGAGCTGGATTCTCTGGCTCTTTTTCAGAGAGAAGTGATGCAGTATCAGCGTCTTTTAGTCCTGGAGCTTCACCTCAAGCTTTGGCCCCTCTCCACCCCAAAGATACCGGAAAGAAAAATATAAATTTTATTCTCTCCACAGCAATTGCAAGGAGGCCAGTTGGGCTTAACCCTGCTCAAACAGACCAGAGGTGGTGCAGCACCATTGGCTTTTGGATCAGGTCTGGCTGCCTGAAGGGATTGTTAAAACCTGAAACCATTCTGAACTTTCTGATGAAAGCTGCCAGTTTGATTAAAGGGGATTAAGTGCTTTTTAATTAATATGATGGTGGGGAGGCTGGATCACAACAGTGGCTCCAGTGGTTGCAGTCATCTCCCCATCCCAAATAGCAATGGATAGGTTTTACCTCCCCAGTGATAGGAAAATATACTTTAAACATCCAGACTTAGTAACCAAGGGATTCAATCAATTACTCAGTGTTTCACTAAATAGAGAAGTGCTGCGGTGTGTGACCAGGGTCTGTTCATTAAAAAAGCCACTTTGAGGCAGGAAAGTGATGTTTTTTTTTTTTTTTTTTGAGGTTTTGACAAAAACTCAGCTCTTAAAAGGGGAAAATTGAGGAGAACTATTGTGCTGCTGACTTGTTTTCCCCTCCTGGGTGCTATGGTCATCGGGAATGCAAAGCAGCAGTGGGGGGTGAATATTGCCTTCATCTCTCCCTCCTCATTCCTGTCCCTCCCGTTGATGTTTTGATGTGCTAAACACTCTTCACTTCAGAAGCTGCTGTGCGGGGTAGTGGAAAGGAAAACAAACCCCTCGTTATTAGTAGCTGTTGCCATTTGCTAAAGCTGTATTTTCTGCTGTGTCTTCCAGCACTCCCTCCTCCACAGCAGGAAATGAGGGGGTGCTGGGGAGCCCGTAAGCCAGAGAAAAGAGCTTAATTATACAAACAAATGTGTTCATGGGAGTCTTGAGAATTGGAGGCCGCGAACCACGCCGACCACTTTGCTGAGGGACACAAATTGGAAGCCTGTGGGCTCATTCCCAGTTAATTGGAGGTGACATTCCCGTCCTTGTGGGCTGGTGGTGTTTTACATGTTGTGCATTCAGATGCTGAGATGCAGCGTGTCTCATTTTGGGAGTGTTGAGCCTCGTTAAATGTTTCCCCTTTGAAACTGCTGCAGTTGCCCCTCTTGGGGCAGTTGGTGGCATAGACAGGACCTGGGTATCTTGGGGTCAAACACAGTGAGCTGGCTGGGCACCATCACCTGCTTGGGCTGGGGTTTTGAGCTGTTTGTTGAGCTGTTGCCTCTACTCTGATGGTATCACTGTAGTGTGTGATGGTTTGTTTGTCTGGAAATTCAGTGTTCGTTATCTCGTCCTCTACGCCCCAGTGTGGTCCCTAAAAGCTGGTTCTCCCTCTCTAGTGCTGGAGGTGTGAGTGTCCACCCTTTGTCCACAGTTTGGCCTCTCTGTTCTGTTTTGGCACCCAGCTTGAAGTGTTTGCCCCTCCCCAGCAATCCTGCAGGCTCTGGTGTCCGTCTGGATTCCCTTTCGTGTCTGTCCTGCAGTTGTTGTCTGGGACACCTGAGCACAGGAGAGCTGAGCTGAGAGCTGTGCACAGCCCTGGGCTGCAAAGAAGCATCCATGGGGTGATGGAAGCTGTGAACTGCTCATGTGTTTTAATAGGTCAAATATTGACTGCTCCTGTGCTGCTCCTGTCCCATGGTGGTTACAGGCATCTTCCCTGGACTCTGGTGATTCCCCATCCCACCCTTTCCTGTATGGATGATCTTTGTTCAGCCTGGAGTGTTAATTTTCTTCCTTGGCATAAATCATCTTTGATGGTTTCTGGGTTGGTGTGTGAGCCCCATGCTGTACATAAATGAATGAGTGACACAAGGAATATCTACAAATGTAGTTATGTTGTATGTAATGTACATAAGGAGAGAATGTATTTTGTTCATTTTTTTCTTAATAAAAATGTATATGCTAGCAAGGGTGTTGATTTAAGATCTGTTTGTTCTCACATCGCTTCAGAGAGTGGAAAAATGCCTGTGAAGGTCTTGCAGTGGTGGAGAAATTGTGAAACCAGTGGTGCATTATGTCTGGCCCTGTTCCCTGACGTCACTGATGAGCTCAGTCAGTATCCCATAAATCCAACGTGTTCCCAACACTCACAGGAACTTTTACTGGGGAGGAACACTGAGTTAGAACATAAGCTGCAGCAAAACGCTGATTTTTAATATCTGATTCAACCAAATTCCATTTTTGTTTTTCTTTACATAAGCAGAAACTTAACCTGGAACAAAATGTTTTGTTTTGGGTGCTTGAAGGCCAACAGAGCTGCTGAACTGCCCACGCTGCTGCCGCCCCTCTGCTGCCCTTGGGTGATGCCTCTCCTGCTTTGTGGGTGTGAGGTTTGATTCCCTCCTGCACAGCTTGACCTGAGTGCAAGGAGGGGCTGCAGGCCAGAGGGAGTTAGGATGAAATGCAGAAATAAATAAGGGTGAAATGCAGAAATAAGGGTGAAATGCAGAAATAAGGGTGAGCTGCCTTTCCCTCTGTCAGCCTGAAGGCACCAAGAGCTCAAACACATGCTCTGGCCATGGTGGGGATCACCCACCCTCACATCACCCTAGCTTCCCACCCCTCTGAGTCCTCTGATTTTTAAATTTAATAGGTTTTCCACCACTTCCTTCTGCCTAGGAAAAATCCAGGCTCTTCCATGGCTGGCTACTTTGAAGGTCTGGGTGGGTTTTGTTCCAGCTGGTCCAATGTTCTCCCACAGAGCATCTCCAGAGCAGAAAGTTGTGGCCCTGGAACTTGTCCTCTGCCCTGCCCACCCCCTCCTCACTCATCCAAAGACATGAGTCTTTTACATAAGAATGTTTATTGACAGAAATACATGATGCTCTCAAAATATATTTGTAGGAAAATGCAAGAATAATCTCTTACAATCCAGTTCCTCAGTAAATTCCAGTGTAAATCAGACTCCTGTCCCCGTGAGAGATGCTGCTACACACAGTATGTAAGAGCTCTGCTATATGTGCAAAGTTCAACAGGTTCAACCTGGGGAATTAGGTTTTCCTTCTCCAGTCCCTCATGGATTGTGACTTCTGTGTGTCTTCTGTAGGCAGCAGTCACAGTATCAACCTCATCAGCTGGGTCATGGCACTGTGAGCGGGAGATAAAATGCTCCTAAAAGTATTTACACGTTTCCTCGTGAATCTGAAAATAGAAAAGTCTCTTGCAAGGACATCTGAGCTGCTTGTAAAGCTCTCGCCCAAAGGTAAGAGCAGGAATCTCTTTGTACAACGTGTGGGATGTTAAAGCTGTTTTGGGGGAGAGAAGAAGAGTGCAGGGAAGGGAGGAGGGGCAGGGAGGAAGGAAATGCCTCGGTAAATATTTTCTTAATTTATTATTTTTGGTCTAACAATTATGGCTACAGTCTACGAAGGGAAGGATTAAGGCCAAAGATGCTCATTGCTGCATTTCCTACCTGATTTTTTTTTTCCCAAAAAAAGAATGTTCTCAACATTAAAAAAAAAAAAAAGTACTGTTTTCTTTTCCTGTGGAAATAGTTCTTTTAAATAGGGGAAGGAAAATCTACTATAAAATATTAGTGGTTTAAAAATACGGTGTCTGGAAAAATAAATAAATGTACAATTCCTATTCAAATATAAATCACTATAAGCACTTGCTGAGCAGTTAATATCCTCACTGCTCTCTGCTCAGAAAGATTTAAGGTTACTTGATCTCGAGCCTCTGTAGGGTTCTCTTGGAAAGTCTTTGGACCTGACTCATTAAAGCACTTTGGCATCTCTTTGCTGGGAAGGGGGAATCTTTAGGCACAAGCCAAAGCCTGACCACCTGGAGATGCCCTGCCAGGAGCGTCCTCGTGGCAGCTCCAGCCCCTGTGGCCACAGCATCGCTGCTGCCCTGTGTTTTCACTGTGTTTGTTTTCTGGGAAGGACAGAAATGTGAGCTCATGGACCTGCTGTTCACTTCTCAGGGCAGCTGGGAGGCCAAAACCCTCACCAGAGCAATTGTGGATGCCAAGGCCAGTTCTCTGAGCCTCGTGGCCACGTTAAAGAGCTGAACTTGATGCTGCCAGAACAGGGACAAAGAGTTACCTGGGCAAGAGGTGTTTTCCTGCTTTGTGTCAAATTTTAATCCCCTACCAGGCTGGCCTTTAGCTTTTTCTTTCTTTCTTTTTATTTTTTTTTTAATTTTAATATTTTAAATTTTTATTTATTTATTTTATTTGTTATTTCCCCTCCCCCCCCAAAATTACTTCCTCATAGTGCAGTGCACAGGTAAGTGAAGTGTGCGGAATACATTGCTGATGAATAGCAGGAATATTTACATACAAAAATAGAAAGGTTTGAACGTTTCAGACTCTGCCCTTCGGTGCAGGGCAGAAGGGGGAAGAGCCACTGGTATCTTCTGCCAGCACCTGTCCTGGGGCTGAGCAAAACACCCCGCTCCTCTCCTTCCTGAGTACTCCCAACTCCACCAGGCTTTCTCCACGCTTCCCAGTGCTTGGCTCTGCTTTTCCCCTCATTCAGGGCAGCTGTGGGAGCAGATCCCAGTCGGGTTGACTTGGTGGCAGAGCCCAAAGGAAATCTCCCTGTTGTGCCTTGGTTTATGGCAACCAGGGGAGAAGGGTCATGTTTGGGCATTGCTCTTATCTGCAGCTCTTCTGGCTTGCAGAGGGTTTGGGACAAGCACCATCCTCACACTGGGAGAGGGACTCAGTCCAGTGACCGCCTGGTCCTTGTGTGCTGCAGGATGGAGCCCACTCTGATCCCTTCCTCTGCCAGGGCTGAGCTGCTTCACCAGAGCAAAGGCATGAAACTCTCCCCAACCTTTTAGAGCCACATAGGAGCTGTGGTGGGGAGTCAGAATCCAGAAATGGCTTCGGTCCAGCCATGTTCTTCTTCTCCCCTTTAAAGACTTCGGCAAAGGGAGACCTGGGTGACAGACCAAGGGCTGCAGGACAAAGCTCAGTCCCAGCATCACTGCTGAGCTGGGAGTTGCTTTGCAGGTCTCTGTTATTTTGGTGGCTTGTGGAGAAGAGCTTGAGAGCATGGGCTGAGCTTTTAAACCTCAAGGGGATGAAACACCAAGGGCTTTACTGGTGGAAAACCCTGAATGCCACCAAGCTCCCTTGGTTCACATTCTGCTGCTCTTCTACCTCTTTTGCTGCTCACGCAGGAAATTGTGCCCTCAAAAATCACAAACCGTCGTGGTGCATGTGTCCCACAGTCTCTTGAAGGATGGATGAGGGCTGTGAGATGCTGCTGTATAATTCCTGGAAGGCATATAGATCCTTCTATAGGGAATTGCAGCATCAGAGCTGGGCTCCTGCACCACAAAACCCACAACATCACACCTGAGCTACAGACCAGGCATCACTTTTGCTCTCCACACCCTTCCTAAAAGGGATGAACTCAAGGAATTCCTCCTTTTCCTCTCTTTCCATCTCGTCATTTCAAAACAAGAAGCTGCTGCACCTCTCTCTGTCTCCAAGTGGGTGCAGGATCTGTTCCACAGCCCTTGGCAGCAGGGCTGAGCATCACTTGGCACTGCTGCATCCCTGCCCTCCCACTGGGTCCGGATGCATCCATTGCCTATGGCACAACGAGGGGCTCTTGTGCGTTTTAGCTCTGAGCAGAGGATGGAAACCGGATTAAAAAGGAACAAGCTGTTCAGCTTTTCCCTCTCACTACCTGGGTGTCAGGGAGGGCAGGGTGATGACTCAACAGCGTGGGCCAGAGGATTTGTCGAGCTGTAATTGCCAGGTGCTGCTTTGCTGTCAGACGTGCTCCATCTCCCGTCCTGTTTGCTTTATTTCTCTTAGTTTTTGAGTCCCTCTGTAGCTGGAGGATGCAGCTGGCGTGGTTGGATGTGGGATGGCAGGGGACGTGCCTGGAGGGGCCACCAGCAGCTCTTCAGGAGCAATGGCACCCTGTTTGCCCATGGCTGGTCAGGTCTGGTGTGGGAGGTGGACGGGAGATGGAGGATTCTTGGCCAGATGTGGCCACCGAAGTGGCTTGTGTTGATGTGCCCCAGAGGTGTCCTCTCATGTCCTTTCCTCTTCCATCCTGCACCCCATGTGGTGGCACAAGGGGCCGTGATCAGTTCATTAAGGGATTTTCTGCTTTTTGGGGGGAATTTTGCCTTATTTTGGAGTTCTGTGTGCATGTGTGTAGGGTTTATGGGATTGTTTTGGGGGGCGGTTGTTTTTCTCTTGATCAAGTTCTGCATCCTATAAATGCGTGTCCTCCTCTTCCTCCAGGTCCTCCTTCGTGAGGGTGTCCAGAGGAACGATCCAGCTGTCCCCCAGCTCTCCATTGAGGTTCACCTTCTTCTCCTGCATTTCAGAGGAGGTCTCCATCACCTCCAGCGTGGGGTTGTCGTGGTAGCCGTTCTCCATGGTCTGCATCTCCTCTGTCAGGCGCTGCTATGAGGAAAGAAAACCATCAACCCCACTGAGCAACACCTTGGCCACACTGTGAGTGTCACCTCAGGGCTGTCACCTCCCATTCAGCTGTGGCAGCTGCCCCATATGGATTAATGTAATTACATATAGAGACTGTCGTGGTGAGGTTGAGGCAGGGAGCAGCGAGGGGATAGCATGGAGCTGGCAAGAGGAAGACTCTGCTGGTGATGGGAAGGAGGAAAGAGCAGCCAGAGATGTGGAAAACCTCCAGGAGCAGCTGCCAGCTTCAGTTTGTTCCACCCAGGACCTTGGGAAGAGGTTGAGCATCACTGCTCCCTACCTCAAACCTGCTCTTCCCCTCCCCTTTCTCTCCACCCCTGTCGTTTTTTAGTTGTTTTATTATTCTTCTCCTTTACCCAGGGGCAGCTCCCACCTGCCAGCTCTTGAGCATCATCCCTCCTCACTCTGGAACTCCCAATGGAAACCAGGCAGGGAAAGATGGAATCAGGCACTTCATCACCCTTTGGTGTGATGTGCTTCAGGCTCCGACTCAGCCCTTCATCTCTTGGCAGAGCCCCAGCCCATCCTAATTTTTCATTCACTTGGGCTCCTGCATTCCCATCCTTCCCTAGAGGGATTCAGTGGGGAACTGCCATCCTTGCTCAGCCCTTTTTGGGAAGCACAGGGCTCTCAGTGGGTCCTTCATCCCTGTCCTTCCCTGGAAGGATTCAGTGGGGAGCTGCAGTCCTTGCTCAGCCCTTTTTGGGGAGCCCTGTTAAAATCTGCCTGGATTCACAGCTTGCTCTATTACAGCGCTCCTAGTAAATGTCAGGAGACAGGCGTGGGAGGGAATCCATGGAGAAGGAAAGGGATGGAGAAGCAAAACTGCATGGCTTGGCTCTGGCAGAGGGGCTGCAGAGGCACTGCTGGGGGTCCCCTGTGTCACTCAGGGCAGGGTGGGGATTGTGGGATGCTTGAAAGCAGAGGACACACCTGGGCTCTCCCAAGGGCTGCTTCCCTGTGGGATGGTCTCCCACCATGGCAAGGCACCCTCCAGCCATGCAGCGAGGGGGAAGGGGGCTGTAAAGCTGGGCTTTAGTCCTGTTAAAAGCTCCTGGGCCCTACCAAGCGCCGGAGGTGAGAGCTGGGGGTGTTACGGATGCGGCGCCCGCCCCTCCGATCCCTGTGTTGGACTCACATTAAAGATCAGGGCCACATGTCCATCATCAAACCCGGGGACATCAGGGTGGATGTTCTGGGTATTTCCAAGATCAAACAACAGGGAGGGAGGTGGGGGGGTGGGGTGGGGGGGGGAAGGTTGGAGGGGAAAAAAAAATAAAATAGAAAAAAAACAAACTTTCAAGTCATTTTTGGAAACGAAACAGAAGGAAAACAAAAGAAACCACCCAAAAACAAAGCCAGGAAGGAGGAATGTGTTTGATTTTTGGAACTGACATCCCTTGCTTTGGTTTTGCTACTTTACCCTGTGCCTAGTGGGAATTTACCTCTGGAACATCCAACTGGGACTGGTACCTATTCCTCTATACCAGGTTATTTTAGGGATATGTGTTCCCATCACTCAAAATACCATATTTCTACCTGTTTCCTGAACAACATGGGGCGTGTTGTGCTTTTCTCTGTCCCTGCTGGGATGTTTTTCACCCCAGCCAGGGAGGTTTCATGCAAGGGATGATGAAACCCTGGAAGCTCCAAGGGGGACCACAGTGCAGATCAAATATTTATTGAGGTCTTGCATCTTCCCCTATTTCTCCCCAAAAAATCAAGCCTGGTAAGTACAAACAAGTCTGACATTGGCATTGGTTTGCTCTTCCCTCCCTCCTGTGTTCACCTACCTTGCACTGTAAATATTTAAAGCTTTATCCCTTGTTTTCCCATGGGGCAGAGATTGGGATCACTGAGAAAGGATGAGCTGGTCCAGGGGAAAATGAGTTGAAGTAAGAGGGAAGTAGGTTTGCTTCTCCATCGGGAGGGTTGTTTACCTGATTGTATAATCTGATTTCATAATTATTTTCTCTTTCTGTTTCTGTCTGTCCCAGAGCTATATCCTCAGGAAGAGCAGCTGGGACCTCAGTGCCCCAAGGCATGGGAATGGCCAGTTCTTGCAGGTGGATGCTACATTAAAATCACCTAAGATTGTTCCTGAGATAAAAATCACATTATTTTCTCTTTCTGTGTTGGCTCTTCCTTAAATCCTGCTGCTGCTGCTGCTCTGAAGTTTGGCCCTGGCCCAGCTCTTGCAAAGGCTGAGCCCTGCGGTGTCGATGCCCCTCCTGCTGATGCCCTCCTCCTTCCCTGCACACAGCCTGGGGCTCCCTGGCACCCCTGGGGGTGATTCTGGGCACCCAACCCAGCTCCACTACTCGTAAAAGTATTTCAAGGAATTTTTTGAGGGGTGTAGCTGGATTTTGAAATGGGGTTTTGGGTTTAGAAAGCCTTTCTTGTCAAAATTACAATCCCAGGGTGGTACCCTCTGGGCAAGCCAGGATATCTCTACCAGCAGTGATGGCAACACTGATGATCTTTATCTCCTGAAGATGCCTCTGGGATGGAAAAGGTCTCAGGATACCTGTCCCACCCTCCTGCCACCTTACCTGGTCCTTCTTTTGGGAGAAGCGCTGGTGGCAGCCGTAGATGGCCGCGACGAGCAGCAGGGAGCCGGCCAGGGTGATGATGGTGATGATCAGGGGCGTGCTGAACTCGTCGTTGATGGTCATGTCCTCCACCATTTTTTCAGAGGTGATGTTGACGATGCCGAGCTGCCGCGGAAGGGTCAGGTCAGGCTCCTGTGCCACCCACCTTTGGGGGACACCCACGGGGCAGCTGTGCCCTAACCAGGGACCCACTCACCTCATCTAACTTGTCCTTCTTCTCCTTCAGCTCCTTGAGGACTTCCTCAGAGTCCAAGGGAGCTGGGGGAAGAAGGAGGCTTCAGTGAACACAAGGTGTGGAGGGGGAGAGGTTGTGCCACCATCCCCTGGTCAGAGGGGTGACCCCCTTCCTGGAGGAGGTGGATGAAGTTGTGTGGGGGTGAAGCCAACCCTTGTAGGTGCTTCACAGCCAGACAAGGAGCCAGGATCTCTTCTGGAAGGGGGGAAGCCCCAGAGCCCCCAGTCCCCACCATCCATCTCCAGTGGGTGATTTACGAGCGAGCCCAGCAAGGGGCTGTACCTGGCTCCTCAAGAATTAGTCCCCAGTGCCTGGATGTCTTCCCTGAGGTTGGATGTGGAGTCTGGATCACCCACCAACCCCTTGTCTGGTGATGAGTAAGAGCAGGATGGAGCTCAGGCCTTCCTCCCCCTCATGCTGGGGCAGCAGGATGTCTCCATCTCCCCAGCACCCTAAAACAACGTTTGGGCACCCCTAGGCTGAGCTGGGTTTCCCAACAGAGCTCAGAGCTCTGACATGGGCGAGAAGCTCCTCTCTCTGGTCTTTGGGGAAGGATTTAAACTGGGCACTCAGTTTTAAGCACCTGGGAGGAATTCTTCCTCCTGGAGACTGGTCAGTGCCTTGACTCAACATGGCAGAGGGATCTGGTGCATTCCTTGGGGCACAAAGCTCATTTCTGGGATCATTGCACCTCTCCCAAACCCCTGGGATGGGGCAGCTGTGGGAATAGAGCTCTTTAGCCAAGCTCTAGGAGACCTGAGGGCTCTGCCCAGCCTCCAGCTCTGGGGTCCCCAGTGCCAGTGCCACCCTGTCCCACTGCAGCAGGAGGGTGGGGTGATACTCACTGTGCAGGACCACCCCCACTGCCCAGTGGTGGGAGAGGGGCTTGCTGGCCATCAGTGTCACCGTGCACCTGTCCCTGCTGGCATCAAACGCATGCTGGGCTGTGGAGCAGAAGCTCTCGTAGAAGGAGTTGTTTCTGCTGGCATTCCTCCACTCATCCTGCAGTGACAGCGAGGGTCAGCACTGCTCCCCCAGCCAGGGATTGCCCAGGAACATCCTGCCCCATCAACAGGGGTGCAGGATGTCCCATCCTTATAGAATGACCCCTTTAAGACTGGATGTGCCACTCAGTGCCATGGTCTGGTTGGCAAGGTGATGTGGGGTCACAGGTTGGGCTCGGTGATCTCAGAGGTCTTTTCCAACCAAATGGATTCTGTGATCTTCCCTCATCCCTTTGCACTGCTCGGCTGCCGCCGGCCCTCCCAGGGAACAGGAAAAGTTTAAAAGTAGTTTCTTTACAAGAAGCCGAGCTCTTGGCTGCCGTTCCTCACCGGGGCCCTGCACCAGCCTTATCTGTGAGCCACAGCTTTCGGAGTTCCAGGAATAGCAGGTCCCTGAGGGAAGCGGGGTGGGGGGGCTGAGGAGGCATGGGGACCGCAGCGGGAGCAGGGCAGGGCTGTGCAGCCCCACAGTTCCCCCACTGGCTTCTCCAGCCTTTCTGCCCTCTGTTCCCACCAACACAGCTCCCTGTCCTGCCTGGAGCTTCCCCACAGCTCTGCAGGGAAGAGCAAGAGAGGGTGTCTTGCCTCTGGATAGAACCACAGAATGAACCACAGGGCGGTTTGGGTTAGAAGGGATCCAAAACATCATCCAGTTCTACTCCCTGCCATGAGACACTTTCCAGTCTCCTAGCTTGCTCCAAACCCTATCCAACCTGGCCTTCAGCACTTCCAGAGATGGGACAGCCACAGCTTCTCTGGGCAAAGCGAAGCATCCCTGGAGAGATGGTAAAGGGGTAGATGGAGCCCATGCTCCCTCTGAAGTGTTCCTGAGGTTTTGTGCTCAATGCTTTGTAGCATCTGGGAGCTCACTTGGGGACGTAGGTTAGTGATGGATTTGACAGTGTTGGCCTAATGGTTGGAGCTGATGATCTTAGAGGGCTTGTCCAGCCTAAATGATTCCATGATTCTGTGCACAGACCTGGCCTTCACAGGTCCTGTATGAAAGGGGCTGTATAAACAGCTCCTGTGTGCACAAGTCCTTCGTGTTCAGGTGCTCCTGTGTGTAGATGTCCCTAATCCCTGCTGAAATGAGGTACTTGGCTGGGAAAGGCTCTGCTCCTGCCTGCTCCATCACCCCAAACCTTCCCCTCTCATCCCAACACCACCAGTGAGCAGCAGCACCCCGCTTGCTGCACCACGGGGATGGGAGCTGCCCGGCCCAGGGACGCACCTAATCTCACCCCATCTTATCTAAATATTTGGGAAGCAGCAGTGGAGACAGGATGCACTTGCCGGGGCGGAAGGCTGGCCCAGGGTACAGTGCGAGGGTGAGCTCAGCATCATGAGGCCCCGGCTGTCCCTGGGAACAGCCACTGTCCCTCTCCTGTCCTTTCACTTTGCAGCGGGACAGCTTCCCCGGGGCCCCTCTGTGGATGTAGCATCCCTGGGAAAAGAGCTGGATGGGAAATGTGCCCCCAGATTTGCAGCCCGAGGGCAGCATTCCCTGGAAAGTCGGCTCCCGGCAGGACACGGAGGAGGGAGGGGGCTGCAGCTCGGTGGTGGCAGTGGTTTTATCACGTCTGGACGCTGGGTTGTGCTCCTACGCTTGGAATGTCCTGTGATTTACCGATCCCTGTCTGTGCAGCACTTTCTGCTCGGCAAAGGAAGGGAAAGCCTCTGCTGCCTCCCTGCATCCTTCTTCCCCAGGTTTTGCCGCAGATCCGCTTTCCCCCAGCCCTCAATAACCTGTTTCTTCCCCTACCACCTCATGGGGGGAAAAAACTCATTTTTTTGGGTGGGGAGGGAAATGAGATGCGAGGCTAAAACCTCGCTGAGACCACTTCACTGGCAGCTGGTGAGCAGTGCCTGAAGCCCTTCAGAGAGTGAACTGGAGGGCTTAGCCCTTTCCAGGGCTGGAGAGGGGCAGGGTGAGGCCGCCGGGCCGGCAGGGATGCCCCTGGCAGCTCCCCCTGCGCCGCCGGAGCCGCTCGCATTCCTTGGCCGGAGTTGACAGGCGCTGCCGAGCGGCTCGGATCCGGTTCCCACACTGGCGGGGACCTAAAACCAACATTCCCGAATGAGGTAACAGCACTTGAGTCAACAAACCAGCCCCGCCAGCTGCGCGGGGTGAGGGGGGACCACGACCCTGCTCGGTGAGGGAGTCCCTCCGCCTGCTCCAGGGACTGTCCTGTGTCCCCAGAGCCGTGGGTGTCACACGGCAATTCCAGTGGGTTTGAATGGTCTCACTTTTGCTTTTGCATCCCACATTGCAGCAGGTTCAGGTGCTCCCCAGCATCCCCTGACTGAGCTCCTTGGGCACATCTGTGTCCAGGTGGGGGACGCGATGGAGGGGGAACCCCTGGGAGATGGACACGGGGTTGTGTGGCTGAACCACGGCTCAGGCTACACCAACCACATCTGTCATCATCACTCTTTGCTTCACCTAACTCATTTTGGGGTTGGGATTAGCAGAGAATCCGTCCATCCGTCCATCCATCCATCCATCCATCCATCCCTTCCAAGGCAGGTAAGCCCAACTGAAGATACATTTGTGAGCCAGACCTTGGAAGAAATCCTATAGAATGTGAGGCATTGAGTGAATAAGCCTCATTAAAAAACTCATTAAGATCTTGCTGTAATCAAAGGAAGGAGAAGGAGAAGGTGAGGGAACATGGACCAAACTGTTCAGCATTGGTACAAAGCATCACCTGAAGAGGAAGGATGTAGGGAACCAACCAGCCTGTGAAATATCTCAGTCCACAAAGTGATACCAGCTCTATATTTGGGGTTTTTTTTTAGGATTTCTAGTTTAAGTTCCTTTTTTTCTGGAGAATCTGAGGTGTGGAGGGGTGAAGTGTCTGCAGTTCCTGGGTTCAGTCCCAACTGTTTGCTGGGGTCCCTCCATTACTGCTGCTGCCCCACCAGCCCAGCAGTGCTGGGGTGGATGACTCTGCAGTGTCCTCTCCCTGCCCTGTGTGATCCAGACATGTCACCACCACTGGTCCCCCACACTGCCCTTGATGCTTCCCCGGCTTCTTGCTGGATCTGAATTTTCAGTACAATGCCACCCCGACTCTGGCTTGTTCTTGGGAGCAGGACTGGAGCTGTTTCTGGAACACTTCTCCTTATAGCACACACTTTCCTGTTTTCCCACGGCTTGTGAAAGGCAGAGGATTTTTTCACTTTGCTGTCAGGATTTGGCCACGGACATGTTTACCAGGCCTACAAAGCAGGGAAACCAGATAGTGCCATTTCTCTGTTATCTGCTCGGCTTGGGAGGCACGAAATGGGCTGAGATTTTCGGGAATACAACGAGTGGAAAGTTAAGGGTGAGCAGGTGGGAGGTGCTTTGGCAGCCAGGGAGGGCAATGGGATGGGAGGATGCGGCTGAGGGGAGGATGCACCCTTGCCTTTCTGTGGCTATTCTGGGGTGTAATTGGCATTTTGTGCTAACAATGCTCTGGCTCGTTGTTACACCCAGAGGAATCAAAGGGAAGCAGAGCAGGAGACTCCCTGGCTCTCCAGCTCCAATGCTTCATGGCCCCATTTTGCATTGGTTGCATCTTTGATGAAATGATTCTCATTTCTGAGCATTTTCTCACATGCTCAGAGCACCACAGGGTAAAAGCTGACCTCCAACAGCTGCTAATTCTCCATGGAAGTCAAGAAGGTGGTACTTACACAGGTTCTGGATTCTTTCAGCTGAATGGTGGAGCTGATATTCTGCATCTGGTCTTTGCAGATGAGCTGGAAAGGCAGAAGGAAAACAACTCTCAGTGCTGCACAAAGGTTGGAAGGACAGCTGGTCACCAATCCAGCAGCCCATCATTTGTTTCCTGGGAAAAGAGCCTGACGCCCTCCTGGCTGCACCCTCCGGGGAGTTGTAGAGAGCCAGAAGGACCCCCCTGAGCCTCCTTTTCTCCAGGCTGAGCCCCCCCAGCTCCCTCAGCTGCTCCTGGTGCTCCAGACCCCTCCCCTGGACATGCTCCCCTCCACCTCCATCCTCATTCTCTTCTCTGAAAAGCTCCAAGAGAAAGGGATGGGAGGGAATGACCCCTAAGGGTCCTTTCAAACCCAGACAGTTCTGTGATTCTACAACCTGGAATTACTTTGCTGGCAAATCTCTCTCTCTCTGACACAGAAACAGCGAGAAGAGCCACAGACTTCACGTGCACGTGGGATGGCAGCTGAATTACCCCCACTGCCAAGTGCCCACCTTCCCATTCTGGTGCCATTACCTCATTTGGGAAAGAAATGTTGGGCTGCTGGTGGCCAGGACTGCAGCTCCCTGTCTGGTCTGTCTGGTTCCCCGGGGCTGGGGTGGATGGCTGGGCACTGGAAGGGCTCTGGGAGGCACTGCTGGGTTTGGCTGATGCAGATCCATTGCCGTGGGTGCTCTGGTCTGGCTCCCCAGTATGCACCAAAAAACAAGCAGACAGACACTGACACAGTATAGAGGATACAGCTGGCACAGCTCTGGTAGGGGTCACCTCAAAATCAGTTTGCTGCTCTAGCCCTGCCTTTGAAGCTCATTGTGGCAAAGGCTGGAGAGGCTTTAGGTTGCTTCTTTAATTTTATATATATTTTAAAATTAACTTTGATATGAACTTAAGAATATGAATATTGATTTTATTTTCTGCTCTTGAAACCCATCGGAGTTTTCTGGAGAGAGGAACCAAAGGCCATTGGATGGCTGTGTGTGGGTAGCTGGGTGACCACTTAGAAGTGTGGGGTGACCCTCATTTCTTTTTATCTAGGGTGTCTTCCATGGAGATTTCCTCAACAGAGGCAGACCTGGCTACTCCATCAGGAAGGGATGTAATGCCATAACCTCTGCTGACTGCACCTCCGTGGAAAAATTACAGGGTGACAAGCTTAGAAATACTGCCTGGTTTTGCAGGAGACAGCCTGGGGTGTCCTGACATTCCAGAAGGGCACAAGTCCCAAATCTCCCAGCCCCACACAGGTGACTCTGATAGCTGAGGTCACCTCTGAGGTCTTGGTTAAAGTCTGTAGCATCTTAGAATTGTTTGTGCAGTGGGAGCAGTGCAAGGAGCATGGCAGCCTCCTGCCTCCCCAGACCCCTTTGAAGACATGGATCTTCATCCCTGCCTTCCTAATTGATCCTTAAGTGGTGACAAAGAGAATTAAAATGCCACAGGATGTTCACAGCCAGTTTGCTTTTGGGACTCCTGCCTCTTCCACAGAAAAGATGAGGGATGTTTCTCTCCAGACACATTCTGAAGGCTCCAGGAGAGAATTAATTCCAAAGCCATCTGTTTCTCATGCATTCTGACAGCTATTTATTAAATATAAAGGGTTTTTTAGACCTCTTCAGGCTGAATGCTTGAGACCCAATTTGAATTAACATAATTTTATATATCATCCTTCAGTGGAGAAGAGTCCTGTGGAGCAGGAGGGGAAAGAAAGGAAAAAGGAACATCCTTCAGAAAAATACCCATTTCACCTCATTCCTGCCCACACACTGAAGATATGACTTGGTGGAAGCCAGTGAAGGTGGCCTTGCAATAAAACCTTGACCCATTTAGTGATGCCAACAGCTGGGAGGCTGAGTGGGGTGGAGATGGTTTCTGAGTGGCTTCTGTATTCCAGGTAATAGGAAATTGGGTCAAGAGCTGCATTTTCCAGGGGGAGATAATGAAGGGCTCCAGTGTGATCACAGCTTTTATTCAGAGCCAGGTGGCAGCTGAACCCACAATCCCAGCCAAGTCTGGAGGCTCCATGGAGCCCTCAGAGTCCCACAGGGTGATGACTTTCCTATCAATGCCACCAGACAAAATGCCAATTTGGGAGGTTGAACTGTGCCTCACCGGGACTTTTAGGAACTAACACGACCCTGTAAAGCTCCAGAGGTCAGAGGAAATACCTCAGTGGTGTTCAGCAAGGTCCTAAACTGCACGTGGACACTCCTAATACTGCTTAGACAGGAGCCAGCAGCCCAAGCCCTCCCGTGGCACTGCTGAACGTCCTACCAAAGTCAGACTCCTCAGGGGCTGTAAACTCAGAGTTTAGCCACAAAATCTCCTTAGTCATCTAAAGCTCATTTTCTGTGCATGCCCAGACAGCCTTGCCTAAGCTGTCAGCTGCACCGGGGATCTTCCACGGGCAGCATTCCGGGGGCTGTTACTCTGCTTCCCCAGCTCTCCCGCCTCAGTCCTCGACCCATCGCCGCTGCTCCCGTTCGCCGTCACTGAAGATCGAGTCAGTGCAGCTGATGGTGCTTCAGGCACCCTCTGGTCCATCCAAAAGTCACTGCCTGTGCTTTGCCAGTTGGTTCATTCCTTGAATTTCACTGACTGCATTGACTCGACCTCCACTGAGGACAACGGGGACCTAAACACGCGCTTGTCACACAAAGTCCTAAAATGAGACAAGGTGGTGACAGCCCAGAATGGCAGGAGGTGTTTAGGGTAACCAGAGGAAGAGAACACAAAAAGACCTCCCCAGCACAAGAAACCAAGGTTCCTGTCTTCTGTTACCTGCCCCAGGAGCTCTCGTGGTGGCTGCCTCTGGGACCATGTCCTTGCTGCCAGGTTGTGACGTCGGAGTGGTGGGGAGGGATGAGGATCCAATCGGAGGGGAATCAGAAATGCTGCCAGGACTGGTGGAAGGGGTTGGTCCCTGGACTGGAGAACTGGAAGAAGGAGGTTCCTTGGTGGTGCATAGGGGAGGAGAGACAACACAGTCCTTGGAGCTCTGGGAAGGGTCAGTCCTCGGCACTGTGGCGCTCACAGTGGTGTTGGGTGCACGATCCAAAGGCTGGTTTCCCTGAGGCTGTGTGCTGGGAAGGGATGTGCCAGCAGCCCCCACAGCACCTGGAGAGCTGGTCTCTTGAGAAAGGACAGGCTTTCCAGTAGTGGTGGCCCCCGAGCTTCCCGAACTGGCTGTAGGATTACTGAGCTGCTGGGATGGGGTAGAAGGGCCTGCATCAGGGATGGTTATGGGGGTATTGGTGCTGTGTGAGGGGCTGTCCTGCCTGTGGGATGGGGTGGTGGTGGCAGGCGATGTGGCCCTCAATGCTGTGGGGGTGGCCCCTGATGCTGTGATGGGCGCCATTGCAGTGGGGGACGGTGACGATCCCGCGTTGGTGGTGGGGGTGGTGATGCTTTCAGCAGTGGTGGCTTTCACCACAGAGGGCTGAGTGGTCGTAGGGGGGATGGTGGTGGTGATGGGGTGAGCTGGGGTTGATGACGGTGCAGAGGTGAGTGATGAGGTGCCTGCAGGCATGGTCGTCGTGGGGGGTTCTGTGGCCTTGGTGGTCGGGTTTTGTGTTGAGTGTGCCGAATTTTCAACATCCTGAGAGCTGACACCTGGGGAGAAGTAAAAATGCCAAGGTAAATGCTGAACTAAGGAAACTACCCTTGGTTTCCCCTCAGAATAGGTATTTGTAGGAGTGAATACTGACATAAATCACGAGTCATTCACTCAGGGCTTGTCTCCTGCTCTCCAAACTCATATTAAATTCCACGTTCTGGTATCACTGTGTCCAGCAGGAGCTAGAGCAGAGGAGGACAAAACCTGAGGAACCTTCAAATGCAGTCAGAGGACTTCAGAGGGAGAGCAGGAGGACAAGACCTGCTGGGTCTCAGGATGCAGGTCTCCCTCAGATGGAAGCTCACCAGCTTCCATGCAAAGGCCTGAGAGTGGTTCCCAAAATAAAGGAGATCCAGCCCTTCTAAGGAGACAGACAAGGGATGCACTGACTGCAATTGTCCATCCCTGTTAGGAGGGTCTCCCACATCCCTGAAGGGATAAGATGACACAGAATCACAGAATCAAGGTTGGAAAAGACCTCCAAGATCATTCAGCCCAACCAATTGCCTCACATTATCACACACAAAGAGATCTGTGGTTGGTTTCTGAAGACTACTTTAAACTTTCCAATGATGACCCTGTTTCTCAGTGGGGGATGCAGCTGAAGGACAGCTCTCCTGACTAGAGAGAGCTCTCCCACTGCAGAGAGCTCTGCAACGTGCTGCAATGCCACAATGGAATATTTTCACTGCTAAACCAGTACAAAAACCTGGGTCTATTCTTCTGTTTGTAATCACTGCAAGAGCTCCAGAATTGCCACAGAGAATTTCCCCACGTGGTGACCACCAGTTCTGGGCTCTTGCTCAAATTCACTCTAGGAAAAGTTTGACCAATTTTTCACCCTTCAGGAACCATGGGCTGAGCCACTTTATCCATGGATCCCCCTGGACTCAAGGCAACAACCTGACTTGGGGAGAAAGTTCTTCCTTTTGGGGACTCTGCAGAAGAACTGCTATTATTCTTTTTCCCCTATGAAGCACTCAAATATTATTTCCAACTCTCCAAAACACGAGTCACACTTCCAAGGATTGATTTTTAGCCTAATCTTGCTCTCCAGAGATCTGCTTTGTTCCTCCATGCTGGCACACAGACAAAGTATCTTCTCTTACAGAGCCTGTCTATTGATACTGGTTGTACATCAAAGATCTGATGAAACTCAGGTTTCTGGTGGGAAAATTTAACTCCACCATGTCAGGATCTGGCTTGAGAAGGATCTGGGAAGTGGGATTTGGGATGGGGAGGTTGTAACAGGTTTGAGGTCCTGTGGGATCTGCCTGGGGACAGAGTGGGTTTGGAGGAGGCAGAGGAGCTACAGCTGGGCCTTGCATAGGCATCCAAACAGGGAATGGAATGAAAAGGAATGGAATGGAACAGAATATAGAATATCTCAGTTGGAATGGATCAGCTCATACAACTGCCTGATATTTCAGGGGAATCATAGCACCACAGACTGATTCAGGTTGGAAGGGACCCTAAAGATCATCTCATTCCAACCCCATGGACAGGGACACCTTCCACTGTCCCAGGTTGCTCCAAGCCCTGTCCAACCTGGCCTTGAACACTTCCAGGGATCCAGGAGCAGCCACAGCTTCTCTGGGCAATCTATGCCAGGGCCTCACCACCCTCACAGCCAAGAATTTCTTCCCAATATCCCATCTAACCCTGCTCTGTGTCACTTCAAAGCCATTCCCCCTTGACATGTCACTCAATGCCCTTGTAAAAGTTCAGACCTCCTCCCAAAACAATTTCCCCACCAGCCACCAGGAGCAGCCACTCCTGGAAACACAATCAAGATGTGAGTTTAACTGAAAGTAGCAGCCTGAATTATTTTAGGAAACACTTGGCTTATGAGAAAACATTTCCATTACATCTGCAGGAAAAGGGCTTTTGTGGAGATAAGTTGTATTTCCTATAGGCTGACCACTGTCTGCAGGAGAAGAAGAGGTAAAGAGGCAAAACACCATCATAGGGTCCTGCCAGATAAACCCCAGGTGCAGAAGATAAGAGGGAGTTTTGATCTACCCACCTCCTTAGCTGTGTTACCAATTTGTGTGGCTTGAATTGTCAGCGATGGTTGCACCAAGGTGGGGAGAGACCAGGCATCCAGTGAGCCACAAAAGGGGTCTGTCCCATAAAGAGGGTGTAAGAGTTTGACAGAGGGTCTGACAACAAAAGAGGTACAAAAAACATCCCCTAAAGGTAGAAACAATACAAAAGAGACATAAAGAAAGAAAGGGTTGGAAGGAAGGAAGGAAGAAGGAAATCCCCCACTGCTCTCTTTTCCTCTTCATGGCCCGGCCTCATCCCAAAGGGGCAGGAATTAAAGGCTTCAAAGAGAGGTCAAAAAGACAATTCAATTCAACTCAAGAGAAAGGGACAGGACCATGCTTTGGCTCTATGCCAGTCCTGGTGGCCAGCTGGGACCACCCTGTGATCCAAGGAACCAGGATCCCTGCCCCAGCATTTCCCTGACCCACCCTAGGAAATACAGATAGGATTTTACCACTTTTAGCAAAAACTGAGGGCAAAAGCCCCAGCAAGGGGTTGTTCTGCTGATGGAGAGATCTGGTGAGATCCTCCACGTTTGTCCTGGCTGGGGTTGGAGCAGGGCCTTTTTTGGGGCACACAGAGTGACACAGCCCCCCAAAAAAATAACTGTGAGAAGAACCAAGATTCAAGTCAGTGCCCAAAAATCTCATTAGTGTTTTCTCTTTCTGTATCTCTGCATCCACTCCTAGTCCTCCTCTTCACTAAGGTCAAGAGATGTCAAAAGATCCATTTATTCTTCCTCATTAAGCCAGGACCAGTGATTTAAATGGCATCAAGCATCATGGGCTGGACCCACAACACACCAGTGGAGGGGAATCGTGGCTACAGCTGGGTGAGATCCTCTCCCACAGAGGAGAAAAAACATCCATCCCCACACCCCTCCTGCAGGTTTTTGGGCACCTTTCTGTCAGCAAAAGTTACCTTTTCTCTCCTGCTGCATTAAATTAAACGGTTTTCTCGCTGCTGCTGCAGTCACGGGGCTCGATACCTTCCTGCAGTTTTATTGCAGTTTTATTTAATGTTGTTTGTCCAGGGACTCTCTCTCTCACTGCAGCTTTGGGAAAAAATGTATTTCATTTAAAAAAATTGAATTTTTTTCTTGTCTTGCAAGATCACCACCCACAGAAGACCTGGCTTAGGCAAATTCACTGCAAATTTAACTCCAAAGCAGAAACAACTACAGAACAAGCACCACAGTCCCAGGAGTCACTGTTTTCCTTCCACGTGTACAGTATCTCTTTCAAATGTCAGAATTATTTTTTTAATCTCTTCCTCCCTCGCTTGCCACCTGTGCCAAATTTCAGTGGTGGACCCAGGGGTAATAACATTTAACGAGCCCCTATTTGCCTGGGCTGGTGTCCAGTATTGCCTGACAACTGTCCCTAACAGAAGAAACCAAAAAGATCTGCTTGAAGGAGGAGAAAAACCCATGGTAAGAACAGCCAGACAGGACAGGATTATGTTCGGGGCCCCATCAGCATGAAAATCACTCACAAAAGATACAGTAAGTCCTTTTGCAGGGAACAAGTGATCCCTTCACGCCATGAGCCCCGGAGATAAAAGGATTTAACACATCTATGAGAGAGGAGGATGAGGAGGATGGAGGAGAGATCCTACAAGTTATCACTCCCTTTATTCTAGCAGACCCTTTCCAAAAGAAAGTCCACCTGAATTTCAGCCAGAGTCCCTCACCCTGTTTTCCAAGAGGCAGAAAAAAAACCACCTGCCCCTGAGCTTCCTGGCTGCATTTTGGCACGCCAAGGCCTCTTTTTCGATTTCACTTTTCTGGACTGTCACCAATTCCACATTTTAGGGAAGACGAGAGCAATCCACACAGCCACCGGGAGGATTTTGACAGCACTTGGCTGCAGTGAGCCTAAAGGCTGGTCTGCACTTCTCTTGCATGAAACCCTCAGAGAACCCAAACCTCTGGTGCTGTGTGGATCTGTGGGAGGAGGAAGCGAGCCCTCCGCGCATCCACGAGCTCGGCGGCCAAACAGGAGGAAATGAGTTCTCTGCAAAAACATGATTTCATGTCCGGATACGTGTATCCCATGACCAGGCCTGTGATATGATGTGTCTGGGATGGGGACAGCCAGCAGGGGAGAGAGCTTTCCCTCATGGCTAATTACCCTGATGGGCTCGTTCAGCCCATTTTAGAGGTTGGAAGTGCCCCTGTGGGCGCTCGTGGATGGGGGTGGTGTGTGAGCTCTCGGGTCAGGGGCTGGTGGGTTGGTTTGGGTTGAATGGGATCTTAAAGGCTCTCTAGTCCAACCTTTTTCCATGGACAGGGAGACCTTCCACTATCCCAGGTTGCTCCAAGCCTTGGCCTTGAACTCTTCCAGGGATGAGCAGACACAGCTTCTCTGAGGGCCTCACCACCCTCACAGGGAGAAATTTCCTACTAATATCTAATCTAATTTCCCACTAATACCTAATCTAAAGTGCCTCTCTTCCAGTTTAACCATGCTGTGGAGTGATGCTCTGGTTGTAACCCCAGTGCAGCGAGTACGTGGAATTCTGCAGGCTGGGGAAGGCATCAGGGGAGAAGCTTTTTGGAAAGGTCAAGGCTTGGAGCACAAAAGGAGAATCAAACGGGCTCAAAATGCAAAGTGAAAGGACACATCCCGTCCACCCTCCCACAGCCCACCCAAAGCCAGCGATTAATTCCCTCTCCATGCAGCTCCTCTGATTAATTCCCTGCCCAACAGCTTCCCGCTTCCTATTTTGGTAACGCCTCCCCCTGCCTCCCCCCATGTCCACCTTGTTGAAACGGCTCAGATATTGGCTGAAATTCTATTAATAGTGAGAAAAGGAAACTCAAAAGAATAACTTAGGAAATGGTGGGTGACACACCCCACGCCGGCGGGCTGAGCCCGGCTCAGAGCCTTACGCCAGCCAGCTCCTGCTCCTCCCAAGGCGGGATGAGAAAGCCAAGGAGCCTGAGCAACCCAGGGAAGGGGAAGGGATGTGAGCCAGGCCCTGAGGAAGTTCCTATTTTCCTCCCCTTTTTTGCAGCCTTTCCTGATTGAACAGGGGCAGCTGGTTGAGTTCATCAAAGGCAAAGCAGGGGCTGAGGAGGCTCCGGGGGTGGCCTTTCCTAGGGGACAGCATTTGCCAAAGTGACTGAGGAAGCTCCTGGGCTTTTCTTTGCATTGCAAGAAGCTCCTGGGAGCCAGGAGGGTTTTATCCACCAGCTGCAATGCAGCTGTGTCTGAGGTGCAGCAGAGCCCAGTGGCTGCAGAGGACAGGAAATCTGTCACCTCCTTTTGAAACTTTGAGAGGGATCAGATTGGCAGAATATCACAGAGCAGTGTTATTTATCCTGGAATTAAGTTGGGCTACCAGAGCAAGTGGTTACTTCACAGGGTTTTTAATTTTGCCTGTGCAGGGGCTCTGTCCCTTCCAGGGATAGATGGGATCCAGACAGGGTCTTCCTGAGCTGCCTGCAGAGATTTTAGTGAGGGATGTGGTACAAGGATGGTTTACGCACCACCCTGGCACTCTCCATGTCTTAAAATGCATTTCCTAATGAGCATCACCCAACCCCTTTGCTGCCAGGCTCATCATCAGCTTTATGAAATGGCTTCACCCAGGCCAAAGATCAGCTTGGCTTCCTGGGTTAGAGAATGGGGAAAGGTCCAACAGCAGCTGCCAGAGCATTAGCCTCTAATCCATCAGCCCAATCACCCAGTGCAGACATATCCTCTGCAAACCCCTGCCAGAATAAAAACTGCTGCAGAACAGTTCTGATAGAATTGCTCTGCAAAATATTAAAGATGAGATCAAATGGCTGGGTCTAACTTGTGCTGCATGGGGCATGGGGATGGGACTGCATCAAAAGAAGTGTGGGTAGCAGGTCAGGGGAGGGAATTCTTGGCTGTGAGGGTGGTGAGGCCCTGGCACAGGTTGCCCAGAGAAGCTGTGGCTGTCCCTGGATCCCTGGAAGTGTTCCAGGCCAGGTTGGATGGGGCTTGGAGCAGCCTGGGATAGTGGAAGGTGTCCCTGCCCATAACAGAGGGGGGTTGGAATGAGATGATCTTTACGGTCCTTTCTAAACCAAACAATTCTATGGTTCTATGAAATGAGTGTGCCTGGACTCTGATTTAAAGCCACCGGGTTTATTGTCAGCAGGGAACCTCCTTTGCCCCGCTGTGAAAAGACTCTACTGAAAAAACTCTTCAAATTGCTGCTGTTTAGATTGTGCGTGGAAGTGACAGTGAGATCGAGGCAATAATGCTGACAAGTGCCCTCTTCTCTGCTGTCAAATTGAAGGAATCTGCAGCCACAGCCTCTGCCCTGAAAAACCTTCACAATAAACCCTTACTGTCTAGACTTGAGAGGGCAGGGGGGGAAATGGTTGTGCTTCAAGCCCCAAGCAGTTTTGCTTCATCTCCAGATGGAGAGGAACATCCAGGGCTTCCTACGCCACTGCCAGCCTGGAGATACCCCTGGGCAGGAGATCTGGGGCACGTCCTCACACTATTTTAGCATCATCTTGAAGTCTCCAAGTCCGCAGCATTTTGCAGTGAGTCACAACCCTACAGTAGTGAAAAGGCTACTCTACTTCCAGAACTGGGAATAATTCAAATTTTCCCTATTTTTACCAAGTACAAGTAGCCCTGAAGCCCAGAGAGCAGGACTTGAAGCAAACCTCACGTGAGCTTTGGCTGCTCTGTCCTTCCTGTTAGATCTGCCTGGCTTTATTTTATTCACACAACAGCATTTAAACCTCCTTGGTTTCAACCAAGAAACCCATCCACAGCCTGATAGACTTTTCCTGCCAGGACTGCAACACATGTCCCCAGAACCCAGGTTTTGATGAACCAGCATTTTCTGATGAGAAACTTGCTTCATTAACAAATTCCCCATCAGCTCTTTCTGCAAGTATTTGAGCCAGCTCAGCTTGTCTGCTGTTTCATTTGGAAGTACAACAAATATTAAAAATAATCATCCCAAGGCACACCTCCCCACACTCCTCTTTCCCTGCAGCCCTGACTGGTCTCCTCCTGTCTTCCCTTGGTCCCTCTAATCATCACATTTGGGGAGGCAGAAATGGGTTCATTTGCTGCACTAATTAATAACCAGACAGTGGATTTGAGGGAGCAGGAATATCTCAGTGTTCCTCACTCCCACCTTCTCAGAAACACTGCAGTTTAATTGTCCTCCATGCCATGCTTGGACATCTCCTGAATTTCTCCTCAAAGCCTGGGGTTTGCCAGAAATTTGTGATCAGTGGCATCTTTCACTCAAATGGACCCAACTGGTCCATCCCAGGCTGTTCTGCGTCCCATGGCCAGCTCCAGCCAGGGGTGAGGAATGCCAGCAGTGGGAAGTCCAGCCTCTCTTATGGGTAAACATAGGACATCCTATTTAGGATTGTGTCTCCACCACTCCTCACACGGAAAATCTGTGACTGTCTAAGAAGTGAAGGGAAAGACCATCAGAAGGAGGCAGGAAGACCACTGTGGAAAAGGAAAGCTCCCAAATCCTTCACAGGAGGTTGTCAAGGAGGCAAACAAACACAAACACGCATGCCCACCTCCATCCACGCAACCCACAGGCGTTTTTCACCACCAAGCCTGGAAATATCCTCTTTCCATCAGGGAAAAGAGGATTTTTTCCTCCTGTGATGGGATTTTTAAGGCACCTGGCTCTGGTCTCACACCCTTTTCAGGTTGCAGAATGAGCTGGGGGTCTCTGCAGCCAGAAAAACCTCGTTGTGTAGGGAATGGCACTGGAGTTGCTGGAGCGGAAACGTGGAGAGCATGAGCCAAAAAAGCCTCATGTCCCAGCCTGGCCAGGCCCTCCAAAGCATAGAGTGTGGCCACTCTCCTGTCCTGCTCCTGAATCCTTTGTACCATTAGAGTAGAGTTCTCCCATGATCACCTTGCTGCTTTGAAGGAGGATTTGTGGCCTGTATGAAGCCAGCATCAATCACCCATCGCTGAAGGACACAGGGTCTGGTACATTTAGCCCTGAGACCCCTCTATTTCTGCAGAAGTCACAAAGGACTTTTTGGAAGAAACTCAAGGTTTACACCGAGTAATGGGCCAGAAAAGTCTCTCTGGATCAAGGTAAAGCCCAGGTGCTTCTGTCCCAAAACAGTGGCTGTGAATGAACACAACACTGAAAACCAAAGGAAAGTGATGAGGACACAAAACTTTGTAATACACTGAATATCTGGGTTTTTTCTTCACCGTTTTAAGTGTTTGAGATGGTCTTTCAAGCTTCTGTCTGTGAACAAGTGCTAAAAAAGCCCTTTTTTAAAAAAAAGGACAAATAGGTTAAAAGTCTGGATTTGTCTGAATTTGGAGAGGAATCTCAGGTCCATGGGAAGGGCTGAGAGACAGAGTCTGCCAGATTGGGAATTCCACCTTGACCACATGAGGATCCCACCCAGCTTCACCACCTCTCTCTGGGGTGGAAGAAGGGTTGGAGGAACTTCACCACCTCTCCCTGGGATTGAGGGCTGGGCCAGGAGTTGATTCCAGCAGGAAGGAGCTGTGGAGCAGCTGGCAAGGTGGTGGGAAGGAGACCTTTGGAGAAGCCAACACTACGCACTGCCTGGCCAAAGCATCAGCTTTGCTTTGAGGGCTGAACTGTCACTTTGCAGCAACCCCTTCTGGGGACCTGCCCTCCTTTCTCCAGCCCTGCCACTCACCAACGAGGGTGTCTGGGGACACAGATTTATCCATTAAGAGAGCAGAAGTTCCTCCCCATGCTTTTCAGCCCAGAAAGATGAATCATCCCTTGCTGCTTTTCCTGGAGGACTTCACTCCAGACAGCTTGGGAAGGAGCGAGGACGTGAGCCCGCGAGATAGGAACTGATCTTTATTCAGCCTGATGGCTTGTCTGCACAGGGGTTCTCAGAAAAAAATTAATCTGAAATTAAAAGGAGGTATGATTTCAGAGTGGATTAGTCAAAGTGCGTGCAACCCACCAGGTGGCCACTCTTGTTCAGCTTTAAATCAGTCTTTATTTAATTTAGCTCAAATGAAGTAGGTTAAATCAAATCAAAGTATCCTCAGCTCTTAAAGCTGGTGAGGGGGAGTTGATGCACTTTAAGAAAGTTAATTCAGGAGAAATCTGGGGATGGTCCCCACAAAAACAAGCTCCTAAATGTCACACTGACCAAATATCAGAGATGGGCACACCTTCCTCTCTGGCTGAGGCTGGCCTTTCCCAATTCCTGGGCATGGAAAGCTCTGACTGATGTCAGATTTGATATCACATCATAGAATCATAGATTAGTTTGGGTTGGAACAGATGTTTAAAATCTTGTCCAACCCCCCTGCAATGAGCAGGGACATCTTCAGCTAGATCAGGTTGCTCATTGTCCCATCCAACTTGGTCTTGAATATTTCCAGGGATGGGGCATCCACAGCTTCACTGGACAAAATGTGCCAGCATCTCAGCATCCTTGCCATCAAAAATCTCTGCCTTGTGTCTAATCTAAATTGAACCTTGTTCTGTTTAAAAACATCATCTCTTGTCCTATTGCAGCAGACCCTGCTAAAAAGTTTGTCCCCAAAGTTCTTCTAAGCCTCTTTAACTACAGAAAGGCCACAATCAGGTCTCCCTGGAACTCAGTTTTTCTCAGTTTTTGCCACGGAGAAAGGCAGGACCATAAGAAGGCAGTGGAGAGAGCACCCTACAAGTTCTCAGGTGGCACGGGGGGTGAAATTCCTCACCTTGCTCCCCTCTCCAGCTGGCTGGGTCCATATTTGGGTTCATGCTGAGCAAGGCTGGGATGGAGCTGGCCCTGAGCTACTCATCCTGCCAGCTGAACCTCTGCCAGCTGGCCGGCACTGGGGAAGAGCTGTCACATCCAATGTCACTCAAGTTGGGTGCCGCGCATCGGCGACGTGTCTAGACTTCATCCATGGGCAATGAGGGCCACAGGGCTCTGGTGGAGCAGAGCTCCTGCGGGTTGGTTGTGCAGCCAAAACTCCCCTCACTTTTTGTGAGTGTCACTCTAATTTTTGCAGTGAGGAAGAGGAAGGGAGGAAATATTCCCTTTCTTGTGATGGGGGCTCTTCCTAAAGAAAAAGGATCAACCCCAAACCCAAAGAGGAAATACTGGCTTTTCTGGGACCTCACAGCCTGACAAACCCAGGCCATAAAGGGGCATTAAAACTGGTATTCTCAGCAGGGATCTAGTGCCCAAACTTGTGCCATCAAAACTGAGGATGCCATCCTCAGCTGGAGGCTGAAACTGCAGGCCCAGCATGCAGGAGGTCCTAGCCACAGCCTTAAGGGGCAGAAAACAAGAGGAGTGGCCCTAAACCCAAAAGAATAAGGAGATCTTGGCCTGGTCACAGACTGCTCTGGTACAAGGGGAAAAAATGGAGAGGGGTGAGTGGGAGGTCAGTTTGTGCTGGCACAGCGCTGCTGTGGCACTGCAACATGTTGTCCCCTGCTTCTTGCACCTCCCTTTCCTCTCCACCTCCCCTGAAGATTTACAGCAGGAATCGCCCTCCCGCAGCAGCCTCTGCCTGCCCCTGTCACCACTTTGGTGGTGGGGAGGTTGCCAGTCCCCTGGGGCCGTGCTCAGGGCAGGACTCGGACATTGCCTGCCTATCCTGAGGACAGAGTGGACCAGCGGAAAAGAGATGGTGGGGACACGATAAGGCCCAGAGCCTCACCCTCCTTTGTGCGCCCAGCACCTCTGGTGAGTCACAAATCAGCCCAAATTTACGCCCTCCAGCCAGAAAATTTACTTTTAACCTTTTCGGGGTCGTGAGTCACGTTGTGTCCCCCAGCCCATCTCACACACCACCCATCACCAGGGCAGGATGGACCCAAAGAGGACAAGCTGAAATGTCTGGAACTGGATGGTCCTTGTGGGTCCCTTCCAGCTGGAGATACCCTGTGATTCTGTGATCTTTGGTCCATTGGCACTCTAAGGTGATGTGAAAGACAAAAGTGATGCCAAGTGACAAGGAAGCCACCTCCAAGAGGCACCGGTGACCTCCTCAAGAATCCCAGCCTCTCGGAGTAAAATTTTGGGTGGTTCCTGGTTAAAGACTCACTCCCCAGTGCTGTCTGCTTTGCTTCTGTGCTGGAGACAGATTCGTCTGCAGGCACATCTGGGACACCTGCAAATCTTCACTGACATAAAAGCATCCACCTCACACCCCTCATCCCATGTTTTTTGCAGAAGAGGGATGTCAGGATCCATCCCTCCACCACGATCAGTCCCCCATGACCTTGGCTAGCCGGGGTTACCGAGCCAGCAGCCTGGAGATTTCCTGCCAATGTCGTGAGGAGAGCTCCACATTTCCTTGGGATCCTTTGTGTGTCCGTGCTATTTTGGGTCCCACCTTTTTTTTTTTTTTCCTTTTTTCTCCAGTTCCACACCCACACCTCCCTCAGGGTGGGGTCTTCCCGGATAATTGGGAGCTCTATATATACACATGTACATTCATGAGCACCTACATATATTTATATAGCTTGGGGCATGGACTGGACTGGACTGGAGTGGACTTGGCAGGAGGTTCAGTGCTATTCTTTAGGTGGGGAGAGCCTCGGAAGGGAAGGACACAGCCAACCCTCCCTCCTATTCAAAACTATTTAAAGACTGTCTGGCACTGGGTTTCTTTCCCACCAAAAGGCTCCAGTGACGATCTGGCTTTACAGGCCCTTGTAATCTGATCGACTTCTATTGTGGCAAATTCGTAATTGCCTCATTATTTAACTCTCCTGAAATGGTCGGTTTTACGGAAAAAGAAATCCATTTTAGCTTTCTGTTTTGTTGTTTGTTTGTTTGTTTTATTTTGTTTTGTTTTGTTTTGTTTTGTTTTTCAGGAGCAGTGGGACTCAGTTTCCATTTGAAGAACGTGTGTTCTTCAGCAGCCCCTGCTCCTCCCCTCCTTAAAAGAATACACAGAAATCACTTATGAAAGGCACAAACAGTGAAAAATTACCTTTTCCAGAGCTGTCCCAGCACAGCACATTTGTAACCCAACGGCCCCTTACGTGGAACTGGGAGCAGCACAAGTAGAGGAAGTGTCCAAGGCCAGGTTAGATGGGATTTGACCAACCTGGTGCAGTGGAAGATATCCCTGCCCATGGCAGGGGTGTGGAATGAGATGGTCTTTAAAGTCCCTTCCCACCCAAACCATTCTGCAATTCCATGTTCTAGGATTTACCCCCAGAGAGGAAGGATGCTCTGGTAAGCACTGTGTGCTGGCTTACCTCCTTGCTCAGCCACAGCTCTCTGAAACAACACTTGTCACACTTGTCACCCTCTCCCTGCCTCAGTTTCCCCATCTCTACCTTCAAGAGCGCACAGGTTTTGGACAGAGGAGCTGTCTTCATTTACAGGCTGATCCAGCACCTTTCTAACCGGGGCCCCAACCTTGGTTGGGTGCCAGAGCAATACAAATAATTACTAATAGTAAATCCCATGGGAGTCTATTACATTATGGTCCAACTTCCTCCCAAACAATTGCTCCTCTTCCTTGCTTTGTGTGTTCTTCAAAAGAAGCGGCTGCTGTGCTTTAGGGCCGGGACACCGGCCCTGGTAAACACACACCCAGCGTTCCTGCTCAGCTGGGCCTGCCTGGGCAGCAAAAAGGAGATAAATCTGATTTGAGACAATCAAAAAAAAAAGCAAGAAAGGCAGAAAAACCCTGAGGGTTTAATGGAAATGGCAAAGCGGCTGCACTAAACAGCGCTTGTCCCGTGAAGTCCCTCAGGGCACATTTATTCACTGGTTTTGGGGTGATATTGCTCAGAGTGGCAATGAGAGCAAGATGTGTCAAGAGAAGAAGTGCCCTCGGGTCTCAGGGCTCAAGACAGCTTCATTCAGAGAGTGGTGAGGGTCCTGGCAGTGCAGGGGCACTCAGCTGAGGGAAGTAGGGATTTACTCTGGACACATCTCTTGCCAGTGCTTGGACATTTCCCTGCTTTCCTCCTGCACTGCACCACCCAAAAAGTACATAAAGGGTCAGATGGCCCAGAAATGGGAAGGAAAATGCCCTTGGCCCACAGTCAGTGGACCAAATTGTCCTTGTAAGGCCTACAGGGTATGGGAGCACTCCAATCCCATAGGTTTAGGTGCAATATCAAACTCTTACTGGAGCTGGGAACCCAAATACTGAGTGTCCCACAAAAGGTGAGATGGTAATGCAGAGAGGCTGATCCAAAGGGGTTTGAGCTGGGTCACCTTAGAGCAGAGTGGGCTTGGGGTGAGCTCTCATGAGGTCCCTGGGGCCTCATTCAAAGACCTCGCTCTGAAACACATGGTGGGATATCCCTGAGGAGTTTTTCCCATTGCCAGGACCAGGAATTAAGGCACAGCAAGAGGCGAAGTGGAGAAGGAAGAAAGGTCCTGCTTCTTAATCAGCCAACTGGTCTGACTTAATGCTGACAAAGAACAATGTCTATTTTGGTCATTCCCTCCAAGATGGAGCCTGCAAAAGCTTTAATTAGTCAATTAAAAGTGCCTTTGTCATAGGAGATGAGACACAACCGGGATCAGCCAGCTGGGTTCTTGACTGCTGAATGACATTGTCTTTCCAGCCCAATGACCTCATTGTTAATGACTCAATAGGGGAACAATGTTGTCCACCCAGCAGCCCAGCAAGGAGCGAGATTCCTGCGTGGTTACAGCTGAGCAGAAGAGCATGGGAAGCTGTGGGATGTCACCGGGTTGGGGATGCAACGCTCTGCACTCTGTAGGTTTCAATGGCATGGTTGCGTGCTGAGAAACTCCAGCAAAAAAAAATGTAATATATGAAAAATAAAAAAACTACAGCACACAACAATGGTCGTGCTCAGCTCCCCAAAAACTCCCTGGACAGGCAGTGAGTTTGAGCATGAGGAGAGGAAAATCCTAAATGGTATCTAGAGGAAAGCAAAGCTTACAGTACCTACACCCAGGGTGGCCTGGATGGAAGAGAGCCTGTCCATGTCACCTTTTGAGCTCAGGGCTTTGCTGACATCTCCCTGCCACCAGAACATCTCCTTGCCACCAGAACATCTCCCTGCCACCAAAACATCTCCCTGCCACCAAAACCCTTCTCTCCAGGACAATGCCTGGAGGTTGTGCAGCAGGGAAGGCCATGGCAGGGCAAGGGAAGGGAGCAGAGGAAGCAGGAAGGAAGAAGGAGCTGCATCCCCTCCCTGCTGCTAATCACCCCCCTCTTTCTCCTGTGAGACCGTCAGGTCTGCAAACACCAGGCTGAGTTACCACCTTGGAGGGGATGCACAGGGGTGAGTGGCAGTTCTGGGTACAGGAGGGAGCTGTGGGGCTGGATTTGGTGAAAATATCCCAATTCCTCTGCTCCGGGGGTGACAGACAGCAGGTCCTGCTTTGGGCTCAGCAGGGAGACTCTGCCATGTCAGCTTGGATGTTTCCTGCAGGAATCTGAGCTGGAGCCATGGTGGGGTTAGAGATGGGAGGAGAGGGCAGGGACACGATGGGACTCACAGAAAGCCATCAGCAGAGCAGGGGAGAGACAGGGCACTGAGCTGGGATTCAGTGGGTGCTGCTGCTGTAACCCTGGAGCTGGGCAGTGGAGACGGAGCCCCTGCTCTGGTGAAGGCTGCAGCTACATGAACATTCCTGGCATGTCTGCAAGTGATCCTTGGCCAAATCAAAGCATGGCCTTGCTGCCAAAACTACCTGGAAACAGCATCACAGATTAAAGGCAAGGCAGAAGAGACAGCTTAAAAATCTCCACGCAGATTTCAAATGCGCATTTGGAGAAGCAAAATCAGCTGTGCAAAAATACCCTCTCATTGCCCCGAGCCCCATCACATCCTGACATCTCTGGAAATTATAATTGGATAAAATGCTGCTGGACACCACTCAGAAATCAAGCCCTGAGCCTGCTGACCATGGAGGCAAGAAAGAGCTGAGCCATCAAAAGCAAATGGCGACTTCTATCAACGCTTATCGATAATTCTCTGTAATTGATTGTTGTTTGCTTTAAATTCTTAGCAACTGATTGCTTTAAATAATTAATAACTTGCAAGCCTCTGTACTGCAGACACTGCTGTGTGGTGCAGGCATGCTCCTGGCCCTGGCAGCTGGCACAGAACCATCACAGAATCAGAGTACAGTTTGGGTTGGAAGGGACCTTGAAAAACATCTCGTTCCAGCCCTCCTGCCATGGGCAGGGACACCTCCCACTAGACCAGAGCCACACTCAGCCTGGCCTGGAATTGCTCTGCTTGGCCATCACCAGTCCCTTCCAGTACCCAGAACTCTCAATGTGGCCACAGTGCCACTGATGAGAGGCTGAAACGCCCAAATGATGCAAATCAACAGCACCATGTCCTTTGCCCAGCAAGTTTCTGCACAGCAGAGCTGCCAAATAAATAGGACATATCCTGGAATCCAGGCACTGCATTTTGGGACTGTGTATGATGCAGCAGATGGCCAAGTCCTGTGCTGCTGCAGGACTGGAATCAGCTCCCCCAAACAGGAGCAGAAACAGTGTTGGAGGAAAGCAAGATGTGGAGGCCACATCCAAGCATCCCTGATGCTTGGAGGGCAGCACAAACCTGTGATGGAGATGAGTTACAGCGTCAGGACATTTGGATGCTAGGCCCTCACCCCTGGGAAGATGGCTCAGATCCAAATCCAAGCAGATCCAAAAGCTGATCTTTATTACTACAGAAGAAATTCATTATTCCTAATCTGGATTATCAAGCAGAGGGCTCCTCCTTTCCCCACTCTTGGCAGTTTCATGGCAACAGCCACAGCTTGAACAGACTGGGAAAATTCAGAACTCTTCAGCTTTGGGGAGTCCTGAGAGGTGCAGGTGGCACCAGGTTCCTGTAACAAGCCATTTCTTGCCTTTTGTGAGGAGAACAATGGAAAATCTGCTCACAGGCACAACTGTCCATCTGAGCAAAGAACAGTCTGGTGCTTAAAACAGGGGCTGAGAGATCTGAGGGTCTCAGAAATAAATTCTAAGAAATATTTCCTCTGTTTCCTTTCTAAAAAAATTCCTCTAAGAAATAAATTCCTGAGGAAGGAATGCTTCTGATTTCTTCAGACATAGGCTGTGAGCATCTGATCTTGTCAGATTTGGGCAGAGAAAAAAATCTTACTGCCCCTTCTCTCTCCTGCTCCTCTGTAGGGTGAGTGCCTCTGCTCAGATGAAGTCAAAATCCTTGCAGGAACATCTCATGGGCTGCACATTTCTTACCCTTCCCCTCACTGTGATGAGTGTCAGCCTTCAGGACGGGAGTAAATAAATAAATAAATAAAGTGGGATCCCAAAAGGGCTCTCCAAAGTCCAGCTTCCAAGGCAATTCCCCTACAGAGCTTTCCTGGTGCCGCTCCTCCTCTCCCATCCACTTTATCAACACTCCTCTTCCAGCACCCCAGGGTACCAATCTGACCAGCCAAGACAGAGATAAACCCCTGCCCCAAACCTGCTTCTGAGCTGGATTAGAAGGGAACCCTCCCTAAAAGACCAGCTGGGCTCGGGGCATCCCCCAGCCTCTCCCCAGGGAAAGCAGCTTTGCTTTACATCCATCCCCACATCGCTGCTGCTGCTGCCCCTCCTAATCAAAACCCCTCCTAATCAGATCGGAGCCATCCTGCCAGACACGCAAAAGGCTCTCACGGCAGACAAAGCGTGGAGATACAGCCCTTCTCCTCCTCCTCCTCCTCCTCCTCCTCCTCCTCCTCCTCCTCCTTCTCCTCCTCCTCCTCCTCCTTCTCCTCCTCCTGCAGCTCAAGCACAAACACAGCCCCGAAATAGCCGGCATTCCTTCACCGTGGCTCTCCCCCCAGTGCTCCCCACCAAACCCCCAAGGCACATGCAGATTCTCTTGGTGCTTTCCTGACTTTTAAAAAATTTTTTCCCTTGCAGTATTTTATCAGGATTGGCAGTGGGATTTTTCTGTGTGAGAGCTCAGCTGAGATACGGAGAGCTGCACGCAGTGGGACCACTCCAGAGCTCGGCTTTGGGTTTGGTCCAAAATAACTCACTCTCCACAATCCCCCCACGAATTTCTCACCAGTAACCATCGCGCTGGGGCTCTGTACCCCTCCTGAAGCCCATCCATTTTTTTTCTGGCATGTTCTGCAATGCTGAAAGCCTCTGCACTGGCCAGGGATTAAGTGCAGAGACTCCTGCGGGAGCAGGAGCTGCTGGCTGGGCCAGGTCACTTTGCTTCCATCAGGGATGCTGCCAAAATGCTGGAATTTTCATTTCTAATGTGATCAGGATGGGAGAGCACAGTTCCCTTGGGGTCTTCCTGTGACATCCAAACTTCTTTAAACCCCCAAAATTTTACCTGGTGCAGCTCTCAGCTCCTTGTGGCCAGATGCAATAACAGGAGCACACAAACAGGTGGATTTTTTAAAGCAGAAAACCATATTTTTCCTTTTTTCAGCCCATCAGTTTGCAGTCCTGTGTTACCCTGCCCTCTGTAAAGGGAATTCATAAATGACATCCCCTACTTCTCTTGCCACCAACCCAACCTCATGTCTACTTTTCACCACCCTCCCACCACTCCATCCTCCTTGTGCCACTTCCTTTGCCAAAATAAAAGCTTTTCTTGCACTCCCCAAATTGGCAGCCCTAATTCACCCTCAGCAACTGAAGCTGTGATTTGGAGAAACCTGCAATGGGGAGCTGGGACAGTGATGGGGGAAAGGCTTTGTGCTTCACTGGGCAGCCACAGTGGGGGCTGTAGTGCCCATCCTTGTCCTAATTAGGAATTGTTTAACACCACCCCATCCACTACTGACCAGCTCCTGGTTGGAAAACTCCCCAGGAAAATAATGTTTGGGAGTGAGATGGTGAATCACAGGCCAGGTTTTGAGAGCCACTCACCATGGAAACTCCTCAGGAGCATGGCCATAATCGAATGCTCCTCCCAAGAGCCTGAGAGGGATTTGGGCTAAGGAAATGCAGAGTGAGGGCTGCAGGAACCTGCCCAGGGTCTGTTCGTGCATTCTCCACCTTCATCCTCCAAACTGCAGCTTACCAGAGACCTTTATCAACCTCATGTAATGTGTTGAAGCAGAAGGAGATGCATCCCTCCCACTGGAATGGCTTTGTGCAAAGCAGAGATGGCAGGAGTGGCAATCACAAACACCTCAGGATTATTTTATTTTCCTTCTTTATTTCTTTATTTTTCTCCCCTCTGTGGCTGTTGCCTTAAGCAGCAAAGTTTTATTTGCCAAGGAGGAAATTTTATTGCTGGAGGAAATGCTCTCATGTTGGATCAGCAAGGGGACACATCAGAACAGGCTGGATGAGGGGAAGGGGCCACAATCCATCAAGGCCAAATCTCTTCCTGATTTTTAAGAGACCAAATTTTATCATCTGGCACCAAAAAGAACACTAAATATATTGCAGTGAGACTAAACCCAACCAGGACACCCACAGCACTGGGGGAACTCGGATTTTCCAACACTAAGTGGGGCTGGAATTGGATGTGAGACAAAAGCAGGGCAGTCAATTAAAGGAAGTCTTGTTAATTTTTGTTCGTCTTTAATTACTTTCTGCCCAAACTATGGGCAGATGTCCAGGGTATCCAGACATTCAGCATGGGATAGTCAGACAGTCAAAAGTTATGAGCACAAACGTCAGCTATCCATTGAAATTCCCTCTGCAGATCAAGGAAAGACACATTCAGCTTCTCCACCAACAGTTAATTCCAACTGGAATTAAAACAACTGGAAACTGGCAGCTGAAAAATAAAATTGTTTCCTCTCCCATCTTAAACAGTAAAAGTGAATTTTAAGAGAAGGAGTCCTGTTTATTTGAAACCCTCGAGGGACACAGAACAATTCATTTCAGTCACTAACTCCATCACAGATTGGCGCTCGAGATTTGCTCAGTGAATTGCTGAGCACTAAACTCAGAAGTTTGTTGGAAAGTTTATTGCATAAGGCACCCAGGTCCTCGGTTATTTGATGTGTCTTAAAGGAATTTTAAATGCTCTTTTGCATTTGTCAGTTTAACAGAAATTTCCTCTGCAAGCAAAGAGTGATTTCCACCAATAAAACCTAAATTAGTTTTATTCATCATTACCAAGGACGACTCCAGAGATGCATAAATTAGAAATCAAAATAGAGAGGTCTCAGGCTATAAAATCCCTTCAGCAAATATGTTCAGAGTGTGCCAGTCTGGTTAGAAAACACAGCTGAGAGGCAAGAGTGGGCGGTAAATCTCCAGGTTTTACAATGAGGAGAATCAGCTCTGCTTAAGGGATATAGCTATGAATTGTAAATGAAAAACATGATAAAAATCAAATCATTCAAATTATGACTTTCTCCCTCTGTATTTTAAGTCACGATTAAAATTCATCATTTAAGCCACATCAATTTAAATCAAAGCACCCTGCCATAAAATGAGGTTTTGAACCCTTTGTGAGGCTTTAATGAGAAAAAAAAGATCATTCTCCGTTGAATGCGGTTAATGGGGATTTATTGGTGCCATTCGTGGGCAGGAACTGTCTTAGAAGCCCACAAAATCACATGGACTGAGAGCCTTGAGGGCTTTTTTTAGCCATCTGGGAAGATTTTAAGGAAACAAAATAATTGTCTATAATAGGGTGTTGCATTAATCTCCAAACTTTCTTTTTCCGCAGCGTTCTGCGTACTGTTCGGGACAGGAAAATTTATTCTTTATGTCAAAGGGATCAGCATCTCTCCTTGGCATTCATGGGAATGACCCTGAGGCTCGGGAAAACAGAGGTGATGAAGAGATTAACTCCTGCACGCTTGAAATTCGGGCTCAAGGCTGTGAATTTTGCTTTTTGGCTTCACACCTGCCACAATGCCCTGTCCCATTTTGGTTATATTTTGTCCTGGCTGTCTGTCAGTTGGATCAGGATTTCTGGGAACCCCAGAATTGCTGGTCCACCCCATTTGCAGCACAGGTGTCACAGCTTTTTGTTGATTTTGGGGTGTTTGTGGCCTTGCTGTGATTTGGTATAAACTCATGCAACCTTAGAATGAGGCAGTGGAGAGCACAAACACTTCTTAGCATTGTGCCAAACCACATCAGGGGGCTGATCCATCTGAAAATGAGACCAATATTAGAAGAAAAAAAACCAACACAAAAGAAAATAAAACAGGAGGAGGCTGTTTTCTGCTTTTACTGCGTGTTGCTACTTTCCCCGCTTTGCCAAGAGAAACCCACGGGAACAAATTCTTGTTTGTTTATTTGTTGTTTTTATTCACTCAGGCTCCAAAACCGAACCAGGTCGCCAGCAGAGAGTGATGGTTGTAAAAAATGCATGATGAGAATACTGGTTTGGAGTTCTGCAATCACAACCTGCTTTGAGGCTGCTCCTTATTAACTGGCTCAGCACGTGGTAGAAAATTTGCTTCCCTTACCTGTGCTTTAAACATTTCTCCTGTTGCTTCATAAATTAGAAATGTCCAACGAGGACAACTTTATTGATTATTTAATGTGGATTTAGATGATTTAGATATGGATATATCTTGAGGACCTTGGTTACTTGATGTTGTTCCAGTATAACCACTGCCAACCAGATCTGTGCTGGCACAGAGCATCTCTTTAACTGCTCTGCTTTTTCTCACAGTCAGGGCTCACAGTATTTTGATAAGCAGCACATAATAGTCACCCTGAGAGCTCTCCACTTCCCACAGCCTGCAGCAGCATCATTTAAACTTTTCCCTTTTTTTTTCTCCCCATTTGCCTACGTGGTGGAATGTCTTATCTCGCCCTCCTGCCTTTAGACTCCAGGGAGGAGAGGGGGAAAAAAAAAAAAAGTGGTCTTTGCTATTAGGTTTCAAAGAAGGACTTTCTCAAACAGTTTCTCCAAGCCTTTCTGAAGAGCCTTTCAAGTCCCCTTTGTCCAAGTTAGAAATTGGGTATTTTTCTCTTTGCCTGTATCCAGCAGAAGCCACTTAGAATAAATGTCTAACAAGGCTGTCTCCTCATTTCTCTACAATAGATCTAATATATATTTAAGTATTAGAGATTAATTTCTAAGCCAATTTCTACCTCCTCCTCCAGTTAAATTTGCCAAAATCAATTAAGGCTGAGAGAGAAAATTTCAGCCTTTGCCATTAATAACTGAGGCCTTATTCTTCCACTGCAAAATGACCTTCCTCCCCCTTTCACCACCCTCATCAGCCGTGTGGCCTAAGACCAAAGCTCCCTGCTCACACAGCCTGTGAAACAGAGAAGAAGCCACTGGATTAATCCAATTTTTCTTCAGGATGATAAGGATATGAACCAGACCTCAAAGCAACATCTAAAACGGGACTGACTCAGAAAGAAAAAAAATCACCTTTTCAGTTTTGGAGGAGCTTTTAACACAGATCCCATCTCTGCCTATTTCCAAGGACCTGTCCTGCACCTGACAACAAGCACAGGTTTGGTTTTTAAACCCAAGGACCGTGCTCTTCTTATTTGCCTGTTCATTTTGCAGCCTTTAGGGTGCACTCCTGACCCACCTGCAAGAGGTTCTTCCAAATCCCAAAACCAAATTTTCTGGACATTTTTGAGCACATACAGACAGCGTCACACAACATAAGTGTTTCCAGGGGCAGGTCCTGGATATTTCTGGTGCAACAACAGACCATGTTGGGGAGCATTTATGGAATCAATAATCTCTAGTGGAAAAATCTTCTCAAGACACATCTGAATTGCCTTCAGACACAACTGCATTCAAGGATAACTCAGCTTCAATCTTAAGCACCTTAGTGAAGTATCTGAACCTACATGGCCTTACCTTGGGTCCCTCAGAGGGAGGAAAAAGCAGAAGAGCCACACTGTGACTTCCAATTTTCCCTTCCTCCTCAAGTCCAGTCATCCCAGTTCATCCAATCTGGAGCCCATTCCCTTCCTGCTGCCACCCAGCCCCAAGACACAGAACCTTGGATGTTATTCACAAGTGGAGCCCTGCTGAAATCCAAATCTCAGCCTGGCCCGTTCCCTCTGCTGGTTCATTTTGGACGCACATCTAAAAGGAGATGTTCCAGCAGTGCTGGAATTCCCACTGCCCAAAATAAAGTTTCACCCCCGTTCCTTCCCCCTCCCGCTCTCTGCTGGGTGCTGAGACACTACACTGAGTGGATTTTAATAAGTTGTTTGAATTCTCCTTGTGTCCTTGCAGTGCTTTGTCACCAAAGTGCCACCGATGTGCTCAGAGAGCGCCTGGCCCGCGGCCAAGCGAGCCGTGAGACGCACGTTATTTACGGAGCAGGAAAGGTGCCTGCAACACGCAGAGCTGCAAGGATCTGCTAAGCAGGCACATCTGGTGATGAGAAATCCTCCATCAGCAAGGCCTGGGACCCAACAGGAACATGAGCAATGAAGGTTGTTGGTGCTTTTTGGAGTTTGGAGCAGCTTGGCTTCGCCTCTTGAAGGAGAGAGGGGTTTTTTTCTCTTTAGAGTGTCCTGGCATTTTCTGGTTCCCGATGGATTTCAGCAATACTCAGCACCAAAGGCTGGCTCTGAGACATGCAACAGCTCCAATCAAGTGGGTATGGGCATGTAACCCCCAAAAGTAACCTCCATAAACTCACCACAGAGCTCTGCACTCCACAAAGACAGTAAGGTGACTATTGGCACTTTCTAAGATTCCCACCAATAATCACAATTTCCAGCATCGTTTGCAATTCAGAGCCAGCAGGGAACTTGAAGCAGGTTTAGTCATCTTTGAAGGAACCTCAGGTTCATTGGGGCGAGGGTGGTGAGACCCTGGAATGGAATTCCCAGAGAAGCTGTGGCTGCCCCTGGATCCCTGGAAGTGCCCAAGGCCAGGCTGGACAGGACTTGGAACAACCTGGGATAGTGGAAGGTGTCCCTGCCCATGGAATCACGGAATCATTAGTAGGAAAAGACCTCTAGGAACATTAAGCCTGGCCATTAAGCTAACATGCCAGGTCCACCACAAAACCATGTCCCTAAGCACCACATTCACATTTTTGGACACTTCTCGATGCTATTTGTACCACAGCTGCCCCAGCTGAGGGAATCTCCCCATCCCTGAGCACTCACTGCAGGGTCTCTCCACCAAACACTTGAAAAATAGAGAGAGGAACTCCACTACAGCCAGTCCTTTAAACAGCATTTCACCTCTTCAGTTCATAGCTGAAAAAAAAAATCTTTGATTTTTATACATTAACAAGGAAGATTACCTGTTTCTCCCCAGGTTCTGTCTACCTTCCCAGACAGGGCTTTTTAGCATAAAAATCAGCAGGTTTTTGGATAGCCCCAATGCTTGGGCACCTCTGGAGCTGTGATATGGGCAGAGCTCATCCCTCCTGCCTGTTTGAAGTGGATCTGTGCATTCCTCAAGCACCCCCAGAGCAAAACACCGTGCGGCTTCAGGCCAGTACTATGAAAAAGATGTAATTAGAGCACTTAAAACCTAACAAAACTCAGACAAACTGACCCCAAACCTCCCAAATAACAAAGCACAGGAGGAAGCACCCTCTCCCTGGGGTGTGGGACACCATCACACCAAGCAATTAATGGGAAAAAAGCAGGATTTTTTTTTATGAAGCCCCAATGGCAGACAGAGAGGTTTTTGGGGGTGATGGGTGGCACATCCCCCAGTAGGACCTGCAATACCTCCATAAAGAATTAGGGTGAAGCCTGGTTGTCAAACACAATGCAAAAGAAAGACTTTATGGATTTGTTTGGCAATTCCAAGCCTAAAAGAACTTCTCTCTGCAACGTGGAGTATTTGGCAAAGCCCTGGGGGCTGCGGGGGAAGGAGCACAGGTAGCTGGACAACAACAAATGCCAGATGACTGCGTGCATTGCTTAGAGAGTGGGGGAAAAAAAAAACCAACAAAAAAGCAAGGTTTGCTCAGGATCTCTCTGTGAAGGAAAGGGCAGGCATTGCAAGAATTCAGAAACAACATCCTTAGGTGGAGATGGGCCAGTTGTGGAAGGAGCTGAGCACGTAAACAGGCTCTGGAGCAGGAAGTTGGCAGGAGCGTGTGAAAGCTCTGGAGAGGGCTGGTGAGATTTCACATGCCTGCACATGGGGAATGGGCCCGACAGGGCCACCCGGATTCCTGCAGAGTTCAAACCCTCCCTGGGCAGAGCTCAGGGTGGCTCTTGGCTGTGCAGGAGTGCTGTCAGGCTGGGAACAGCACTGGAGGTCAGGTGCACACTCCAGCTCACAACCTGCGCGTTTCTGAGTGTCACTCATCAGCTCAGTAGCAGGGAGGGAAGAATTCCTGCACATCCACAGGTGGGTTTGCTACAGGCTTCATCCTGCCTGGACCACCTGGATGAAGCCATTGAAGGCACCTGAGCTTGGGGTTTGAGCTCCTGTAGCACAGAGCAGCTCAGGCAGATGTTAGAGCAGGAGCTCACCTCCACAGAGCGTCCCCCTGTGAGGGTAAAACCCCACTCACCCCATTCTCCCAGCCCTGCAGAGCTCCAAGGGGCTCTGGGTGCTGTGGTGGCTCCTTGGGGACAGGGCAAAGGGGCCATCCAGAGCAGCATCATGGATTAAGGGGAAAAATTTAGGGTATCTAAACCCCAACAGCTCCTCTCTGCTGTCACAGAGTGATAAAACCCCCAGGATAACAGGGGAGAGAGGGATCCTCACTGGCTGTGACTGACCTCCCTCAATCCCCAAAAACACCCCAGAACTCCTGCTGGTGGCTTTGGGACTTCCAGGGGGTGCAGATGGGGAGAGAAAATACATGGTTTATAGGGAAAGTAATAACCAAATAATAACCCTAACCCTAACCTCAGCCTCCCTATAAATGCTGAGAGCAGATATTTCCAGCTGGTCTCCCATCACCACCAGCATGAATGATCACCACCCTCTTCACCACCAGCCTTCAGAGCAACTCCCTGGAATTAAATCAGTATATTGCATGGTTCCAGTTCTTTTCATCTAGGAATCTTCAAATGATTTACAAACAATCCTCTAATTAAGCCTCCCAAGCAGCCCCCGGGGTAATGTTACTGTGTCCGTGGGGGGAATCGAAGGCATTGCACTACTAAAATGGTAAAAAGGTTGCAAAAATCTTATCAAAGTTCCTCCGAGAGAAATTATCTCAGAAGAGTCTCTCTGCTTTGATGCTGACTCTAAAACCCTCTGGTTAAACTTTTTTTTCCTCCTCCTGGGGACACGGCCCCAATTGCCCTGTCCTGCCCGTGTCAGGATTAGTATTCAATGGAGAAAATGTTTTTTTTAGATGCACGGCTTTGACAGCTCGTTGACAAACACGAACTCCCAGTACCAGGGAACTCCCAGTACCGGGCAATTCAGCTTTGGGAATGAAAAGCGGTGTTTTGGCAACAAGGATTTCAAACCCATCAGTCTGGGGTTTGCTTTGAGCCCGGTGCTTGATCTCCGGTAAAAGCCCTTCCTGCCCTTTTTTGCCCCCAGGACAGGTTTGAGCTGTGGCTCTTTTGAATCCCCTGAGAATAAAAAAGTATTGTTTGTCTCTTCCTGATGTAATTTTGCTACCAGACCCCCTGTGGGAATACAAGATGCAATGTGGAGAAAGAACAAATAAAATAAAATAAAATATCCCCTGAAGATGCTGTAATGGGTAGCTCGGAGCCTCTCTCTGGCTGGTTGAATTTAAAGATGTTTTTTGCCTAATGCCATATTTGCTGCATCACTTATACACCCTGGCTGTGCCTCGTCTGAGGCTGATTTTCTTCTGATTTAAGCAGGGATATAAAGGGGGATCTCTGCAGAATCAGGGGATTGGGATGTACAAGCCTGGAAGTCAATATTTCTAAGGAAATTGCTGTACCCCAGGGAGCTGCTTTCGAAAACTTCAGCCACCTTGGGTTTTGCTCTGCCCCACACACAGAGGTTGTCACCTTCCAAAAACAAGCTCAGAAATCCTTAATTCTCGTTTCACATCCAATTTAAACACAGCAAATCATGCAGGCTCCATCCCAATCATCAATTCCTAAGATACCCAAAATCTTAGAGTTTCACTCACAAACACAACTACAAACACAATTTCTTCCTATTTAAAGAAGAAAAAAAAAAAAAAAGAAAAAAAACAGGATGAATGTTAGGCTTTGACTAACTCAGGTGATCACAGCAGATACCAGTCTTGGAGTTTAGCACTGCTGGGACTCTGAGCCCAAACACTCAGCAAATAGGGATGCCCATCTTGGCCCCTAAGGAAGAAAATCTTACTGCCAATATCCAGAAAGCAACGTAAAAGCGTCTCTAAGGAGCTTATTTCAGAACGTAAGAGCAGCAACGAACGGCAGAAAACACTGTTTGGAAGGATTTAATCAATTAATTTCTGAGAAAGATGTAATAGGATCACTTCAGAGGGTTATAGAAACAGGTCCCTACACCATCCTCCCACTAAGAGCCCGTTTTGTCCCAGTCCCAGTGTATTTATCACCTCATTTTGGGAAACAGAACAGAACCTTCTGAGAAGGCAAAGTCAGCTAAACTCAGCTAAATTCTGGCCAGCACAAGAAAAACTGCATTAACAGCTCCTACTTTATGCCAATATTAATGATGCTCAGGGCTTCCTGAGTTTTAATGGGGAGAGAAATCTCTTTTCAAGCCCACGTTGGCATCAGGGAGAGATGGGGGTTTACACCTGCTCGCCCACCAGACCCCGTGAGTCCCGAGAGGAACAGGAGAAAAAAAAAGGAGCAGGCAGAGATTTCAGCCAGACCTCTGGGAATTCACCCCAGAGTTAAATCCCCAGGGCCCTGCCTCCACTTGTGCTTTTACCTCCGGAGCATCCCCCAGCTTTTGTTACCTTGAATAAAAGCACATTCAGCTCTGCAGAGGCTCTTCTGGGAGCCATGGGTTGGAGCAGGATTTCACCTTATTTTATTTTATTATTTTATTTCATTTTATTTTTATTTTATTTTCATTTTGCACCTCCCTCGCCTTCCCTGATTACAAGGAAGAAATGCCCCACTCCTCCCTACCTTAATTCACCCTGGAAAGAATCAGAGCATTTCCTTTCCCTGCTACTTTTCCATGTGGTTTTTGGCCACCTCTCCAACAAAACACCCCGCCAGAGCACCACAACTCCCACTCCATCACCACCCTGAACCTCGCCCTGGGCCCCAAAACTCTCACAGGACCCCAGGCACTGTTTCCTCTCCCAAACCTCCCCAGCACGACACATTCCCAAGGCTCTCCAGTTTAACCTTTTCCCAACTCCACCACCAACTTCCAGCAGGGAATTGCTGTCTCCAGCAGTTTCCCCCCCTCTCCTCCCGCGCCATCTCTGGCTCGCGTTCCGAGGGTGCAGCACCTGGCGCGCTGGACCACAAACAAAAACAGCTCCACAACACCAAACCCAATATCCCCCCTCTCCCCATTGGACCCCAAAACCAGAGTGAGAAGCCCGGCGCTCCGCACATCGCTCTCCCGAGATCCCGACCTGCGTGGGGAGCGGGATGCGGGAGGGAAGAGCCGGAGGGTCGGGCTCATCCCGCCGCAGAACCGAGCAGCACTGCGGCTCCCGCGCCCCAAGTTGCGCTGCCGCGGAGGGCTGGATGTGCCCGGGGCTCCGATAAGAGCCGCGATAAAGCCGCATTCAGGAGCCGGGTGGGCGCTCGGAGTCGCCCCACTCCTTTAGTGCCAAACTCGCCGGTAGTAACGGGAAAAGCGGAGCGGGGCGAGGGATGCTTGAAGCGGGGAAAAGGCACGGGAAGCGGCAGGGCGGCACTCACCGAGCAGCAGCAGCAGCAGCGGCAGCAGCGGCAGCAGCCCCGCAGCCCGCATGGTGCCTCGGCGCGGCCGTCCCGGCGCGGCTCCCGGCGCTCTCTCCCAGCGGGGCGGGCGGGCGATGCCCTCCCTCCCCCGGCCCCGGCCCCGGCCCCGGCCCCGGCCACGGGCCCCCCCTTCTCCCTTCGCCGGGGGAGGCGCAGAACGGCCCCGGACCGCCCCCGCCTCCGCCCCCGGCGCGGGGGGAGAGAGCGCCGTGGGATAGGGATGGAGTGGGGAGCGAGGGATGCACCTGCAGAGGGGATGGAGGGGCTCGTTGGGATGGGGGTTTGGGGCGGTTTGGGGTTCTCGGCTTCATGGAGGGATTTGGGAGGTTTCATTGGAGTTGGGAGGTTGGAGAGGGTTTAAGGGGTTCGTTAGGATGGAGGTATAAAAAGGGGGATTTGGGGTTCTCAACTTCTTGGAGGGATGTGGGAGGTTTCATTGGAGTTGGGAGGTTGGGGATAATTTAGGGGTTTCATTGGAATTGGGAGGTTGAAGAGGGTTTTGGGGTTTTGTTACGGTCAGGGTATGGGTGGGATTTGGGGTTCTCAGCTGCATGGAGAGATTTGAGGGTTTTGTTGGGGTTGGGAGTTTGGAAAATATTTGGGTGTTTTGTTGGATAGGGGGTTTGGGGGATTTGGGTATTTCTTTGGAGTTAGGAGATTGGAGAGGGTTTAGGGGTGTTTTTTGGTTTGGGATTTGGGGTTCTCAAGTGCACGGGGGGATTTGGGGATTTCATTAGAGTTGGGGGTTTGGGGAGGATTTTGGGGTTTCATTGAGGTGGAGATTTGTGGAAATTTGGGGAAGGGATTTGGGATTCTTAAATTCATGGGGGGATTTGGGGGTTACACTGAATTTAGGAGTGGATTTGGGATTTCCATTGGGATGGGGACTTGAGGGATGGTGGGATTCCTGCCTGCATGGCAAAAATGTGTGGGTTTTATCAGGATGAGCATTTGGAGGTGGATTTGGGATTTTCATCTGAATGGAGGTATGGGGTTTGATTTCAGATTCACATCCAGGTGTGGGTTACTCGGGGATTTTCACCAAGATTGGGCTTGTTTTGGGATTCTCAGCAGGGCTGGGGGTTTATTTGGAGTTTTCATCTGGAGCTGGGTTTAATTTGGGATCACCTTCTGTATATACACCCCTCCTCTTCCCCCTAGCAAATGTACATTTTCATGGGATGTTTTCTAGGACAGATTTGCACCTGTTTGAGAATGTCTCAGAGGAAGCCATGTGCCCAAAGTACAAAGGACAAAATTACGATCAAATCTTGGCATTGTTTTGTGTTGAGGCACGGAAAGTTGTTTTGTGGTGCTCAGGCAAGGAGTGCTCTCTGCAGCTGGGAGGAGACTGAAAATCAGCTCAGGGCTTTGCACTGAATCCTCCTCCTGACTCTGCTGGATCCAGCTCAACCAGGAACCTTCCCAGCCTGGACCCAGAGGTGGTATAGATAATCTTCACTCCAAAAAGCACTTTTTAAATATGGTTTTCAGTTAAATATGGCCTTCAGTTAAAAGTGGACTTTATTCTTGTTGCAAGGTCACCTTCAGAAGACGAGGAGATGCTTGGGTTTGCTGGCTCAGCTCTCCCTGCTTTGTGTGTTGTCCCCAGAAAAGGTTTCTTGTCCTGATTTAACTCCTGGGTCAGTGCAGAGAGACTTTTCAGGAGCCTCAGTCCAGCCTCACCTCTTCTTGCTACAGCTCTGCACTACACAGCACCCAAAAGCTGTGAAACTCGGGTTTCAGTAAGTAAATGAATGTGTTGGCTCACATTATTAATCCTGCCAGTATCAGAGAGGCAGCTCCTTCTCTCCCTGAGGGGTGTTTTTAATAACATCCCATTCACACACACACACTCTCTCCCAATTTTTGGTGCTAACTGCCAAGCCAAGCCACCCCAGGGAAAAACCTGAGTTGCTTCATTGTAGCAGTGACCTTGAGATGGAGAGGAGGGAGGTGATGCTGAGCTCCTCAGACTCTTTGTTTATGGCACCAGTGCCCACAAAACACTGCAGAAATATCCCATGGCTCATTGCCTGGGAGATGGGAGTTTCCCCAAGGTGTGTTGGGTGTCCTCTCTAAGTAAGAGCTGTGGGAATAACAGATAAGAACAGAGCTCCCTTGGCAGCAACCTAAGGGAAACAGAACAGCCTGAAATCCACTTAAAAATCAGGCTGGATTTGGTTTTATTGTGTGATGTTTGTAATGAGAGTTAGGAGAAGAGTTGCACCAGCAGGTCAGGGCTGTGCTGGTCCTTTGGCCTTGGGCAAGGAGGAGGGAGCCTCACCCCCTGAGCATCTACATCCTTCTAGATTGCTGATTTGGGATGTAGGTTTTCTCTTAATTATCACAAAAGGCACTCTGGCACTTACACAGGGAGTTCTGTGAGTCCTCAACACCCTCGGTGGGTGCAATGTTCTTTTGTTTCCCCAAACCTTGGCTGCTGGCAGTCACCACAGTGGCTGAAACAACAGCACGGCCTCCACTTCTTGGAAAAACTGATTCATCCAGGATCATGGAGCTAAGCCTCCTTCCCCAGGAGGGCAGCAGGAAGGTCTCCCATTATTCCTGCTGCTTTGCAGGGTGCAGGCACCTTCCCACTTGTGCCGGCTCCGAATCTGCCTCTGCCGCAAAGGGGATAATTACTGAGGGTGTCAGATCGAGGCAATGAATCATGAGCAGCTGATGCCAAAAAGAAAGGGACATTTAACATCACTGCTTCAAAATCTGGGTGTCTGATAAAGCACATCCCAGCCATCAGCTGGGGGCAATGCCAGGAATAAAACCCTAATTTGGGAAACTGGGTATTTTCTGGGGGTGTCAAAAAGACATCACTGCTTCCCAGAAAAATGTGAACAGTCTTTGACACCCCCAGACATGCAGCATTTCTAACTGGGTGCTTTATCATGAGTAGCCCAGCTCTGAAGGTTTCCCTAAATACCAAAATCACAGGGCCAGGAAATTATGTAGAGGCTTTTGCTTTCAGCTCCAAACATGAATGTCTTAGAGGTGCAGGGAAACCCTTTGGAGAGCAGCCCACACATCTGTCTGAGAAGTGGGAGCCAAAAATAAGAATTCACTTTAAAATTTATTATTGACATTACGATTATTTTAAATCTCTTGGGTTTAAGTCAGTCAAGAGTGTTTTTTTAATCCTGGCATTGATGTGGCTGCACACAGGTTCACATGTACCTGGGTCTGTGTGTTCCAGCCAAATATTTATGTAAGGCTGTGAAAGAGCAGCACAGGGAGTCAGTGGTTTCAAGGTATGCAAGTCAGCTGGGCTGAAACCCTCTCAGGAGGAGGAAGGCTCCACATGACACGAGATTTCCTTGTTGGGGAAATCTCAAAATGTTCCTGTAATTTAGAAGTAAACTGGAAAAAGGAGAAGAAAACATAAAGCAGGAATTGCTCTTGTGCTTTGCAGTGCAGGGATAAATTCCCCAAGACAGTTTTATCTTCTCTGCACGTTGTAATTCCTTCCTGGCCGTGTTCAGATTCGTCACAACATTTGACTGACGTCTCCAGGCAGCCTGGCAATATTTACCTCTTCTCACAGAAAATGACCCAGGGAAGCCTGTGCAGCTTTGAAAATCCTCGGGCTGAGATCCAGCTTAGGATCATTTAACTTGCCAGTAATCCGATTTTATTGAATGTCGTCACCTATCTCCTTGTGCGACTGGGCACCAAGTAATAGCGTTTGGAATTCAAATTTGGGGTTTAAGATGGGCAAGATGAAGGGCTGATACCTCTGACGTGAGTAACAGTGTGAGCAACAGCCTGTGGACTCCTGGGTTGAGGATCACTAGAGGCTATTTCAGGAAGGAAAGCAAAAAAAAAAAAAAAAAAAAGAAGCCCAAACTTTCCTTTCCTTACCCTCCTTTCATCAAGAGACAAAAATACCTGAGCTCTGATGTTTGTATTTGTGTTTCAGAAGATGGGGAGTCAGAAGTGTCATGTGGGAATCCATTTCTTAACCTGGACCTGACCCAAAAGATGGAAAAAAAATGCAGCTTGCTTCAGGAGCAGGAATTGTCTTGAAAAAGCCAAGAACAGCCCGGGCTGCTGCTCACAATGCCAGCTGTCTTTTCCTGAACTTCTGTGAGTGAAGAGGCAAAAATCCTACTGATATTAGACAAAGACTTATAAAAAACCCCAGCCCTCAGTCCTGAAATCATCTCCTGTGGTCCAGTTTTGAAGAACTTCTGTTCTTCCACATTCCTCTGCACTTGGCCACTCAGACAGGTGTGATTTCTGATTCTCTTGGGTTTAACTTTTTAAGAGAAAAAGCGAGGAACCTCATTTTCAGCAAGCTGCCAACCTTCCTGCTAGGGAGCCTGTTGCAGTGTTTAAACACCCTCTTGGTAAAGAAATATTTCATGACCAGCCTGAACCTCTCCTGACACCGTTTTGAACCATTCCTGCATGTCCTGTCACTGGATATCAGGGAGTAGAGCTCAGCACCTCCCTCTCCACTTCTCCTCCTCAGGAAGGTGTAGAGGGCAAAACTCTTTTTCCAAGGCCACAGCGAGTGGATCACTCCTCCAAAATCCTTTGTGTTCACCCTCACCACAAACTCCTGCAGAGGTCTGTGGGATGTGAAAGACCAGTAGGAGACCTCTAAAAGAAATTTGGGATGGATTGCTCCTTTTTGCTGGACAAGGGATCAGCAATATTTCCCTCAAGATGGAGCAGGGAAGCTCCTTGAAGTCCCAGTCTGGATTCAGTGGGAATTTCCCGAGATGACTCTTGGGTGCAGCACACCTCTCCAACCTAAATATCTTCTGCCACTTGGGCACACACCGCTCTCCAAACACCAACTCCACATCTCTTCAGAGTGGCTTTGCCACCACCTCTTCCCTCTGACAAGGATCTGCCCCAAAAAAGCCTGGAAGTCACCAGGGCAACCTGCAAAGGTCCGGCAGCTCCGGATCCTTGTTTGGGACTGCAGCAGCCCTGAGGAATTCGCTATTTGTTTTAGAGATAAAAGCTGCAACTTCCACACATTCTTCCTCAATTTCACTCTCCATTAAGTGCATTGCCCTGTCATAACAAAGCTCGTTGAATTATTAGAAATGAGGGGAATTGTTTAGAGCCTGGAATGAGGAAGGGGATGGGTGGGAGCTTGTGGTTTGTCTCTGTGGAGCCCCTCCATGGAGCATTTAGGATGTGGTTGGGGCTTTGGGAGGACAGTGAGGGCTGGGACTGAGGGCCAGAAGGTTGGGTTGGGTCTGGTAGCCTTGGGCAAATCCCTGGTTTTTGTCTCCCAGTCCCTGTCCTGGACTGTGTTTCCTTTGGTGTCTTTCTGCTTTCCCTTGTGCTTTTTAAGACATGGATAAAAAATAAAGAGGAAAGAAGGGGTCAGGTGAAAGCCTCACGTCCCAGAGTGGTGGTTGACCCCTCCAGTTCCTCCAGCACTATCAAAAACCTCATTTCCTCTTCCCTACTCCAATATTCACTATGGGGCTGGTACTCCCAGCTGCTTTGTGAGCGGTTTCCCTTATGCATGGTGCAAACCATGGATTTCTGAGACGTGAATCACCTCAGATGTTTCCCTTCCACCCCAAAACCCCACCCCAGAATATCAGCATGGCAGAGTTGGTGTGACCCCTGTGTCACCCCAGCGCCTCCCATCCTTATGCTGGTGTTTGTTTGTGGTAAATTATGGTGAGAAAGGTGCTTTTGGAAAGGGGAATTCATTTCTATAGTGGGAACCCAAGCTGGGCCAGATGAGTCACTTCTTGCAGTGAGATGAGGTGAGCCCCACTCCTAAGTCTCATCTCTAATGCTCACTTTGGTTTAGTTTTTAAAATGTGATTTTGCCTTCCAATTCCTGAGTTTCCCAACACAATCTCTAAGTTACATCCTGCATCTCAACAAGGTTAACAAGATGGTCGTGGGCTGGGTCTGTGAAAGGTTTTGACATTTACAGAAAGAACATGCAGTGGAAGTAATAAATGTTATTATTTCCATGAACTAAAGCTTTGTACAGATAAACACATTTGATCTTTTTCTTCCTTAATAGTGAGCGGTTTTTAAACACTTTATGTGGAGCTCTCCTATTTTCAGACAAGGCTGGAAACAAACTGGGAGCTAATTGAAACGCTGCCTCCCTTTCATTTCCCTGCTCCCATGTTTCAGAGAAGACTGATTTAAGGGACACTCACCCAGTTAGTGGAAATGCGTCACTCTCATCAGCAGTAATGGCAATTACAGAAGGACATTGGCAGCAAGGTTGACAAGGATGGAGCTAATTTTCCCTGCTGGACAAGTGCAGAGAGAGAAGAATTCCTGCTGGCATCAAAATGTGTGGTCAAAGTACTTTTCAGGAGAAGGCAGCTGAAGTTCTCTCCTTTTCCAGCGGCATAAGAATTCTCCATAATAAACAGCCAGGGGAAAAGGGGAAATGAGATGAGGTGGCAGGGGAAATCCCCATCCAGCCAGTTCCTCACCATTCCTGCAGCTCCCCACACCAGCAGCACCCTCAGCACAACAATTTTTGCGTGGAGTTTGAAAAGACAAGACATCTCAGAGCTCTCCAAGCAGCTGGGAAAGGAAAGTCTTTGGAGGTGTGAGATGCTGTCATCACCTCTCCTCTTGTGGTGCCGAGATTCCCAGCAAAGTGCTGACCTTGGGGAAGGTTTATGGTGGTTCCCCTGCTGTATTTGGGCACTGGTGACCTGTGATGGCTTTTACTCCTTCTCTGGCACTCAGATCTAGGATAAATTAAGCAGGAGTTATCAACCCAAATCACCCCAAATGTGGAGTCACTGTTGGTGCAGCTTGAGCCAAACCTACTGCCCAGACACGGGGAAATTGTTGCCAGGAGACCTTTTGCAAACACTTCACCCTCTTGAGATCAAGCCAGCCTGGAGGCAGAATGCCTGCAGCCTCTACCAGGAGAAAGAAATTCTCCTTTCAGCCTGGGACGCTGGCAATGAGACGGGGTTTATTGAGCTGAGGAATATTACTGTTCATTCTTGTGGCTCAGATTGAGCTAAGAAAGCTCAAATGGATTCAAAAGCTGCCTTTTGCTCAGTGCTGTGCAAACAGGCATGGAGAGCATCCCTGTCCCAGCACAGCGTAAAGCCACATCCTCCTGGCTGTATTGAGGATGTTAATGAGGTACCTGGGGAGCTGACATTTCGTGAAGGACAATTAGCAGCATTCACAACCCTCCACCTTGGCATTTTACATCAGACACAGCCCTGCACCCTCCCTCAGCTCTCTGCTACCTGCAAGAGCAGGGATACAGCTCACAGATGCAGGAGGTGATGGCAGGGGAGTTGTTTTGTCCTAAAAATGTCAGTTTTGGCTCTGAGTTTGAGCATCCTGAAGGAGGGAGCTCTGCAAGGGCACCCCTGCACTTGCACCAGTCAGAGGGACACCCCCACTCCCGCCTGCTCTGCAGTCTGATGGGCTGCAGCTCTACCAAGATGATAAAAAGAGGAGAGTTAAAGGCCAGAGTGGAGACAAAAAGAAGAAAATTAATAAATAAATCCCCAGCAATCTGTGGTTTGTGGCCTGGTCTCTCCTCTCCAGGGTGGCCGGTGGGAAAGCTGAGTGTCCAGGAGAACACTCCAGATGTGCTCTGTGTTTTGTTCTGCTGAGATTAACAATAAAAGGAAATTCTGGGGAGAACAGGGGGCTGGGCTGGACCTGCTCCTGTAAGAAACATGGTGGGAAGGCCCCCATTTTGGGGAGAGCTTTCCTGAATTTCTGGGACCAAAGGAAATTGTCATTATGTTGCTGCATCCTGTGTGTGAGGGAGAACTGAGGAGAACATCTGCAAAAGATGCAAAAGGATCATACAAGGCTTTGACCTCCCTCTCCAGGTTGAACCTGATTGGTTTTCCTGCTAGAAAATGGCAAATCCACTCAGAGAAAACTTGCAATTCCTTCCCAACAGGCTTGCAAACAGCAAGAGCTCAGCACACCACCAGCAGTGACCATGCTGGAGAAGTCCCATGGTTCTGGTGATGGACCAGGCTTATGGGTTTGGAAAATCAGGCAGCAGGGGATGAAGAGGGTGTGCTTTCCATGCTTTGTGTGACTAACCAACTCCAGGATCAGAGTTGGACCAAACCTACCAAGAGCAGGGTGGAACTGGAATCTATACTATTTATCTCTATCTATACTCTTGGTCTCTCCTTATATATCTTGGTCTGAACCAAAAGGAAGGCTTGGTCTCAATCCACACCCAATTATTAAATGCTCCATGTCCCCTCTAAAGTTCCTGTGGCTCCTGAGCCACCAGAAGCTGGACTTTTGCAGGTGTGTCTCTCTATTTTAGGGTCTCTCCAGTCACTGGAGGTGATGGAGGTGTTTCCCTCCATTGCCCTGGGTGGGACGAACAGAGAGAGCTTAAGATGAATGTTCACTTTGTTCTCTGGCTGATGTGAGATGAGGCACAGTTATCCCCTCACACCCCAGAAGGCAGTGCCATAATAACTTCCTTCTTACTTGGAAATATTTAGGATCCTGAGTCAACAAGGAATCTGTGAAATCTGGACAGAGGGCTCAAGCACTGAGGTGACCAGGGAAGGCAGGGTGGCCCATCCATGTGGAGCAGCCACGCTGAGGGAGCTCCTGGAGCAGCCAGGGTGGAAGGAGCAGGATGGGCTCACAAGGGTGATAAGGGAACTGCAGCACTGGGAAGAGTCAGGAAACCTTGGAAGAACTTCCAGCACTTTTGTCTCCAAGATCTTGAGAACAAAATGAATTCCTGCCCAGACTTAAGGAACATGGTTATTTAATGTATAAGGCTTCGTGTGGATCAATGCAAACTTCCTGCTTTATAACGTGGAGAAACCTCTCTGAAACAAGGACTGTAAGCACAACTGCTGTCCCGTGAGAATCTCACCTGCAGGAAGAGCCTCACCTCCTTCAAAGCTGCTGAATTCACAGGGCAGATGACAAACCCAGATGTTGACTCCTAATGCTGCTTTTCAAGATGTTGGATTAAAGAACAGGTTGATGTTGTAATACTGTTGTTCACACTGAATCACAAAAAAAGCCATTTTCTCCAAAAAGAGTCTGTTTGTCCTCTCCAAACTCTGTTTTCTTTTTCTCTTTCACATGTCTGCATGTGATGGCATTACAGAACAGCATTTAGTCCTGCACATAGGAGGGCAAACATGGAAAACAGGAAATATTATGGCCATTTTCTATAGATAACAAACCAAAATACGGCAAGCCTGACCTCACCCTCAAAACTGAGGGAGTGGGTTCCTAACTCAGTTGTCCTTTTTGAGGGCTGAACCTCAGATGAGTGAGAAGCAGAGAGCCAAACTGCAGTGACCAGCCCGGGCTGGGATCTCTCTTTTCCCATTTTGATGTGACATCACTGGGTTTGCCTCATCTGCTTCCCCTGCTCCTACGGCACCAGGCAGGGCTGGACTGCTCATTCTTCATTAAAAAGCACAGGGAAGAATCACAGGAAACAGTGAGAAGGAAAATGGAAGCCTGAAACCTCCTCTGGTGTATTAGTCACGGAGAGTTTCCTCTGCAGTGTGCTGTGGGTTTGATATGAGACATTTATTTGTCAATGAATGGGAGAGACTCTCACTACAGGGTGCACGTTCTGGGAATGATAAACAGAGGAATCCAAAGCAGAAGGAGGAGTAGGGAAGGAGAGGAGCAGGAGGTGGTGAGGAGCCCTCTGTTCCCCTGAGGTCACTCCTGGCAGGACACAGAGGCCCAAGACAGCACGTATTCAAAAATAAATGAAGTTCTTCCTCCTTGTCTGTTGTCATCTCATATTTACCGGCCAAAAGCTGCTCTCCAGGCACGGCACAAGTCCCACCCCACCTCCCTGTGCTAAAGAACAGCTCTCCCTATATTTAGAATTCTCCACATCCCATTGTGTAGCTGCAAACACACCCCACTGATGCTCCATGGGCACGCCAAGGTGGGGCTTGGCCATTCCTGGTGGACACTCCCTATTTTTAGCCATCAGATGATGGGTGGATGTGTCAGCTCCTCGTAATTCTTTCCAGGAAACAGACCTGGACACAGTTTATAGCTCCCCATGATGTAAAATCCTGCACATTTTCTCCTCCCGGTGCCAGAGGGATGGAGGAGGGGAGGAGGATTGGAGATGTGTCCTGCAGGTGGGCTGGGTGGGATAAGGTGAGATGATTCCCCCAGGGAAAATCAATCCAGGCAGAGCTCTGGGGACTCAGTGAGAAGAGAAGGCTCTGGGGAGACTTTGTTGTGGCCTTTCAATACTGAAAAAAGCTGGGGACAATCTTTTCAGCAGGGCCTGTTGTGATAAGACAAGGGGTGATGGTTTTAAACAAAAAGGGTCGATTCAGATTAGCTCTAAGGAAGAAATTCTTCACACTAAGGGTGAAAATACTGGCACAGGTTGCCCAGAGAGGTGGTAAATGCCCCATCCCTGGAAACATTCAAGGTCAGGCTTGGAGCAACCTGGTCTGGTGGAAGGTGTCCCTGCTATTTGCAGAGGACTTTTAGAAGTCCGTTCCAACCCAAACCATTCTCTGATTTTATGACTTAATGCTTGAGCCTCACACTATTAGGCACATTCATCTTCCCATGGGATGATGTGGACTACAGGAAAGCCTCTTGTGGGAATTCTTCCTGACAGCCACCAAAAAGCAGCAATCTGAACCTCGGGAGTGAGGCCATCCCTGCCACTTTCTGGCCTCTTCTGCTGATCCCTGTCACAAACATGGGTGAGTTGGCACATGGGCAGAATCCAATCTGATGGGACTGATCCAATTCCTGGAGAGACCATCCTACTGTCCTCATTCAGAGGCTGCAGCGGATTAATTAAATGTTCAAAGCAGGGGGACAAAGGACAGGAATGCGTGGCTGATTTTCCCAGAAGAGTCGTGATGCTGGCCTTGTTCTGTTCAGACAGTTCAGGGGTGATCTGGCAAAATGAAACCAGCAGAGATTTATGCAGCTGAAAACTCACCAGGAAAACCTGCTGAAGGATATTCTTCCTAGTCTGCAGGAAGTGAGCAGGAAAAGGGACAGCCTGCGTTTGATGTTGAAAAGTGAAAAAGATTGCACATGGAAAAGAAAAAAAGCAGCCTGAGCACACACAGACCCCAAATTAGCCGTTCCCAGGGTGTCATCCTTGGGTCCCTGGAAGGAGTGAAATGTCATCACTGCACTCAGCCAGAGTCAAAAAGGTCAAATTGGAGTTTAGAGTTTGTACATGGAGAATATTGTTAAAAAAAAACCCACTGTGGCATGGAGTAAATCCCCTGGGCTCTGACCCCTTGCATGGTGGGAACAATGCTGATCCCCCACCTCAGGAGGATACAGTAGTGCTGGAAAAGGTAAAAGCACCAGGAACAATTTCAGGTCCTGAATGGCTTCTGTGTGAGAATAGACTGGGTCCCCATTGTCTGCAGCAGAGAAAGCTGAGCAGGGGAGCAGTCCCTGGGTCACAGCATCCGGAGGGCCAGGGGGAGGAGGCAGAAGCATTTGCTCCTTCCCCTAATTCCAGCAGCTGGGCAGCATCCCCCAGCCAGGCAAGAGCCAGGAGGAGCTCAGGTGTGGCTCTTGCTGCCTCAGAATGCTGTGGAGACCAGAAACAGGAATAAAGCTGAAAAAAATTCTTGGAGGACAAGTCCACCGGTTGTTGATGCTCTGGGCCACCAGCCTCCTCCCGGAGCTCCTGGGGACATCACCTATTGCTGCAATTCCCATTCTGCTCTCTAGGAATAATCCCTCATTCCCACTCTCCCCCTTTATCCATCCTCTGTTATTTTGGGGACGTGGTGGTGGCTCAGACCAGGCTTTGCTGAGCTCCAGGCTGATGGCTCTTGTTCCCTGAGGAATGTGACCAGCTGGGACCTGACAGTGAAAAGAAGCACTGTAGCATCCTCTCAAAAGAGGAGGCAGGGGAGCCCCATCAAACAGCAATTATGAGGTGAAACCAGCCAAAAAAAAAAGAAAAAAAAAAGAAAAAAAAAAGAAAAGAAAAAAAAAAAAGAAAAGAAAGGAAGGGCTTGAGTCCCCAGGGATGTACGGAGAAGATCCGCTTTCCTACGGGGATCAAAAGGAGTCAGGGTTACCCAGTGAGACGGCAGGGAGAACCCAGAGTTCCCCTGAGAGCGATTTCTCCCTCAAAACCCCACCGAATTTGTAGGTTTTTTTTTTTTCCTTGGAAGCCGTCTAAGGAAGGGGATAAAGAGGCTCTCAGTTCTGGGAGCTCAATCGCTTCCCTGCTGGAGGGGGCAGGAGGCTTAATGCAGCCCGGCATCCCTCCCTTTCAGTTCAGCCCCCAGACACAAAGGCAGAAAAATGCCAGGAATTTCCCAGCGCCCTCCCCAGACCTGCTCCCATCTCCCTTTTCTCCCCCTCGCCACCTCCTCCGGCTGGGAGGGAGGAATACTAATAACAAAATAGGGATCTTTAATAGGCCCCTTGCCTGGTCACTTTGGGGATTGAATGCTGAAAGGCACGGACGTGACCAACCATAAGGAATGAAGGTTCTTCAAGTCCCATTTCTCGGTTTTGCTGTTTTGTTTTGTTTTCCCTTCCCCAATTTCTCCCCCCTTTTCTACTCAGCGCTGAAAAAAAATTCCTCTCGGCCCCTCGCCTCTGTTTCTTTCCCTTGGAGTCAGGCTGCAGCTCTAATCACTGCTGGGTGATTAGCATGTGAAGGGAGAGAGGAAAACAAAATCTTTATTGCTGGCTGGTGGAGCCGGAGCAGCTGTCTGGATGGATGCTGGCTCCTGTGAGATCCTCCCCAGCGCTCTGATCCCTTCCATTGTGGATGTTTTCCTGTAAGAACAGCCAGCACACCAAGGAAGGGCAAAAATAAAAAAAAAAAAGGATGGGGACGAAAGTCAGAGCAGGTGGATTGTGTTTCGTGGGGAAAAACAGAATACATTTTTTGTTTTCAGCTTTGAACTTGGATAGAGTGGAGGGGGGGACAGGGACTTCAGTGCAGTGCCGAGGGGATGGCAGCAGGAATGAAAGGATAATTTGTAGTGCCGACCTCAGTGCGAGAGGGAGGCACAACACAGAGCCCTTTGATGAGGGGAGGCCGGGGATGGAGGAGGTGGATGGAGCTGGAGGCTGGCAAGGGAGGAAAGGCAAACGCCGTGGGTGAGGTGGTGGTGGGGACAGTGGGATGGGACATCACAGTCCCCCGTGAGGGAAATCCTGGCCAGCAGGAGATGAAGGGCTGGCAGGTGGACGGAATGGCTTGTGCTCATCCTCCCCAGTGCCTCGATGAGGGATGGATCTGCAGAGCTCCACAGGGAGCCTGCAGCAGCCTGGTGCAGTGATTGCAGCCCGGGCTTGGACAGTGGCTCCGGAGGGATGAGTACTGGGACGGAAAACATACTCTGTTATTTGTCAGGAGGCTGCGATGGGAACGCCGGTGCCTCTGGGGCGGGTATTCCCTGCGAGCTCCAGAGCTCAGCCCCTCCTCCTCGACCTCCAGGTGTTTCCTCTCCGGAGCTCGATAATGAAATCTGTGAGCCCGAGCCAGTTTATATTTAGTTTCCACCACTGCTGGCAGGGGTCTGCTGGTGCCTAACAAACAGCAGCAAAACACCACTGGTGGCTCCCCAGCCCCTAAGGCTTGGGAGCTGCCTCTGTGGAGGGAGGAGGTGGGTTTAGGGATGGGGACAGTGCCAGCACACAGCTGGCCGTGCCACCAGCCACTGCTTTGGACCAGCCCCCCACAGAGCGATGAGATCCAGACCAGTTTTGTTTTGGGAGCTGTCTCTGGCTGTGCAAACTAATCCCATATAATGTCTGGTATTCCTGACCTGTCTCTGCTCTTCACTGAAGGAGTGCAGGTATCCTCCACCTTCCATGCCACTTGCTCCTCAAGCTGAGCTTTACCTTGGTCTCCTGCCCATGCCATGCACAGCAGGTGGGATCCAGCTGCCTGATCATGGGTGTTTTGGATCATCTGGGTTGTCTCTGGGAGGTGTCTCATACATTTCCATAAGATTTCCATATCTCACAGAGAGGACTCTCAGGCACGGGGTGGGATTTTTGGAGTGTCCTGTGGAGGTCCAGGATTTGGACTTGGATGATCCTAGGGGCTCTTTTCCATCTCAGGATATTCTATATCATCCTAGAGCCCCTCAGCTGGTGGCAGAGCTCGGCTGAGTTGAGCCCTCAGTCCCTGTTGACTTCCATGGGAGTTTAAACACCCAGCTCAAAAGGATGGAAACACAGAATGAATCACAGAGTGGTTTGGATAGAAGGGACCCTAAACATCACCCAGTTCCAACCCCTGCCATGGACAGGGACACCTCCCACTGCCCCAGGTTGCTCCAAGCCCCATCCAACCTGGCCTTGGACATTTCCAGGGATCCAGGAGCAGCCACAGCTTCTCTGGGCACCCTGTGCCAGGGCCTCCCCACCCTCACAGGGAAGAATTTCTTCTTAATATTCAACCTAAACCTGCCCTCTGACAGTTTGAAGACATCACCCCAAGCATATTTTGTGCCACAGGCAGAATATGAGGGCATATTTTGATTCCAGTCACAGGAAGCAGTTATCTACTGGCATCCTGTAGGATATCTTGAACTCAACCAGCCAGGCAGACAGAGAGGAAACTTCTGAGAACCAGATCATTGCATCTGCTCCTAAATCATCTGCTTGTGGTTGGGTAACTCACTGTCATTGAGGACTCTCTCTCTCCGGGCTTAAATTGGAAACATCGCTGAAATTAATGGACAACAGACAAGGAAATCTTGATATTCCCAGAGTATTTGTGGCACTGAAAGTCATCTTGAGTGATGGAGATGAACTATGGCAAATAAGGTTATTTTTCAAACCCTCCTGCTGGGGGAAGTCAATGCCTCACAGTGACAGTTTTGTCATTGTGGATCCTAAACCAAAAGGCTGTTGGGTCAGGAAGTTGGACACTACTGATTAGGTCAGAGCTGCAGTGTGCTTCAAAACTCATTCAGCGTGTGTTTGGCGCAATGGGGGTGTGATATCTGTTATTGCTGTGATGTCTATTTATTCACAGAAAGAAAATTCCAGTCATGGGGGTGAAAATTCCATGTTTTGCCACATGTATCTACATAAATGTGCACTTGCACTGGATATTTATTTTAATAGAATCACAAAATCACTGAATGGTTTGAGTTGGAAGGGACTTTAAAGATCATCCAGTTCCATTCCATGGGCAGGGACACCTTCCACTATCCCAGGTTACTCCAAGCCCCTTCCAACCTGGCCTTGGACACTTTCAGGGATGGGGAATCCAAAATTTCTCTGGACAGCCCGTTTACCATCCTCACAGTAAAGATTTTTTTCTTAATTTATAATCTAAACCCACTCTCAGTTTAAAGCCTTTGTCCTGTTACTCTGTGCTTTTCTAAAAGTCCCTTTCCATCTTTTTTCCAGGCTGCTACTTAAGGGTCATGTTCTAGTACATCTGAGAACCTAAATGGCACCATGTGGCTTTCACAGAACAGCCCATTCTGAATTCTGAACTGCTTGCAAGCAGAACTACCACCCCCAAAATTTCAAACCCATCAAAACTCATCCAACAGAACATGGGAATCATAAACCAAAGAGTTTGGGCAGTAAATTCCATATCCCTGGCTAGGAAGAACTGCCCAGGTTAGAGTTGAGGCAGCACTGGCTGTGCAGTGGGACTGCAGAGATGATCTGAGCACCTGGAGACACCTCCTTGAGCGTTCACCCCCCAAAGTCTTGCTGTGCACACAGAAATCCCCTCCAAAATGTTACAGCAGGCAGCCTCCTGAACCTGCAATGGGGAGAGTGCCCAGGCATAGTTCTGAAATAGCTCTAGAACTGAGGTATTTTATCTTGTAATAAGTTCCAGCACGTCAATTATCTTGAGTTCTCAGGACCTTTGGTTTTTTCCTTCACCCACAGCTAACAGCTCCTGTGTCACCATCTGTCCTGCAGCCTGGAAGTGCAGTGGAGTGTATTGTTTATCCTCAAGGAGCTTTTTTTTTGGATTTGAGGCCATCATACAATGCCTGTCGAGATGTATTTTTGGCAGGAGCGATGACGTTTGGCGGAACATCCTTCTTGATGATTTCTATAGATATTTCCATTTAAAATAAACTTCTGTTTAGCCAGGATTTTGATTATAAGCTCCCATGCTCCTGAGAGTTAAGGAACATAAGGAAATGCATTGTTAAGTGAAACCTTTGTTTTAGTGGAGTTACTTGAAAGAAGTTCCAAGCTAAGAGGCAGTGGCTGGAGTTTTCTTTCTGGATAAATTGAAAAGATGCCCTTCCCAGGCAAGAGTTTGTGAAAATTAAAGGGACACAATGATCACTGAGACTGGCTCTACACTTCCACAAATTCCTATTCAAGAAAGCAAATAAAATTTGCTTCATGAGAAGGAAACAATTTATACCCACTTATACAAACCCCTCATTGCAAGGAGAACCTCTTGAGGGACTCAGAAGCAAGGACACAAAGCAGCATGAACTTTAAACAGTCAATGTGGCTACAAGGTGGGGTCACAAGAGGAGTTTTGGGGTAGGCTGATGAAATAATAATCACAGCAGTATGGCAAATAAAGCCAATAAAGTGAGTTCAAACTTCAGAGGAATAAAGACATACTATATTCCACACATTCCCAGGATTCCACACTGTGCATCAATGGTTGAGGGGAACATCCAGAGGGATCTTTTTTATGCCAAAAGGTGATGGTGAGAAGCCTTGCAAGGAATCTTGTTGGTTGGCATGGAGCTGAGGAGCTGGATAAGCTCAGCTCTCCTGATGTGGTGGAACTGGGGCAAGGCTCATGCCCACCCTTGTTGGGGAAGATGAAATAAGAAAGCCTTATAAATATGATTACCTGGCAAAAGATGCTGAGAATGTAGAAACTATAAGCGAGATTGAAATGAAGACAAGCTTTGAGATGCCAAACCGCAGTTACTGAACAACTGGAAAACAATGGCATGGCCACTGCAGGTAATCCCCCCTTTGATTAAACAATCCCCTCTGCTTGCAGACAGGTCCAAGGGTCAGAGCAGACCCTACCAACCTGGCAGAGGGTCCAAAAAGCAGCTTTTAAGTTTTAAAAAATAACACTGTACGGTAATGCAATAGTTCTCATAGGCTGGATGCAAATATTTGTAGTTTGTTCTAGATTGGTCACTGAAAATTAGAATATTCAACACAGAAGATGATTTATTGTATTGTAAGTGACAAGCTCGCTCTCTTAACTGCTCTCTTAGACCTTCGCTCTTAACTCTCTTAGATCCACGTTCTTAGCTCTTCTCTCTCTTCTCTTGCCTCTCTGACCTGCTCTGGGCTGCATCTGGCAGCCCCCAGCAGGTCTTCTAAATTCACGTCTCTTCACAATAAACTTCATGCTCTACAACCCGACTACAGAGATATCTCATCTGCCCCCGCCGTCTGAAACCGACCCGCAAACTCTACACACCCTGACCCTCTTTTTTCTGTAAATTTGCAATGGTGACATTTAGCCTTCAGATGACCTGAATCCTTCCCAGTTTGCTGAACTGGAGCTGGAGAAGCACAGCAAAACTGTCAGTGTATCCCTGCCCATGGCAGGGGGCTTGGAACAACATAATTTTTGAATTCCCTTCCAACCCAGATCAGTTCATGGTTCTAAGTGAAGGAAACAGAGGATTTGAGGGCAAAAATTCCAGCCTGGCTGAAGGAGCTGCTGTGCTGGCCTGGCACAGGGGACTTGACTCGGTGCCAGGGGCTGCAGGAAGCCACGAGGGTGTGATCAGCACCACATTCCTGTGCCAAGCATTGTTGGCAAGCACTGCAGTGACCTGGCTGTGTGCTGGAACGGACTGTGAGCCACCAGACAGAGAAAGCCGAGCCCAGGGGCCTTGGTGCTTCTTTGTGACCATCATAAAGCACTTCCCACCTTGTTATCCCTGTGCCAATGCAGGAGGCAGGGGCTGGGTCTGCACTCTGTGCAAGGTGGATGCTAAAATTGACCAGGAATGAGCTTCAGAGCAAGAATCTACATTTTTGTTTGCACAAAGGTAGAGCAAATAGTCACTGGTGTTGTGCTTCCTCCAGGCAAATAGCACCATGTCTCTGTGCCTCTGCTCTGCACCAGTCTAGGCAGTGAAAGTGAGAGCAGACACCATCTTTTCAGAGAACCAGAGACTGTTTGGGGTTGGAAGGGACCCCAAAAATAATCTGGTAGACCTTAAAGATCATCTAATAATCTTTTCTCAAATATCTGGTTGTATCTTCCCACTGTAGTGCTGCAGATTAAGTTTTTCCTCCGCAGATTTGCAATGTAAAATTTAAACAGATCCCTAATTTTGATCCCAGAGTTCTGACTCAGCTGCTTAAAAGTGTGTGTATGGAGGTTACCAGGCTGGGCACAAACTTATTTTGGTGAGCCTGGTTTTCTTTCTGAAGCATTGCCTGAAAATCAAAAAATTGACCTTTGCAGCTGAGTTGGGATGTGAAAATTGTTCTGAGTTTCCTCTTGGAATGCAGAGCAGACATGGAAAACAGTTTTTAAGCACTTCCACAATTTTCAGGGCATCTTCAGGGCATGAAGGGAGTGAGCTTATGAGATTTGCTGTTCAGAAATAAATAAGCAGAGTCAGATGGGATATAAATTTGGAAGAAAGCAGGATATTTGCTCTTTGGGTGCTCAGTCAGGCTCTTTAGTTGGATCCAAGGCTCATCTTCATTTTCAAGGTCCTTCCCTAGGTTCAGGTGTGTCCAGAGAGAGTCATTTACAGCAGACTGAGCACAGGGGGATGTCCCAGGAACTTGGGAGGGATTTCTGATTTTGCTGTTGACGCAGGGAATTGAAGTGTCCCATTTTCATAGATATTTGCCAGAAATACCTATATAAATGTAGGTGACCTCCATAAGAACAGAAAAGATGTCTGGTGGTTTTCAGCTGCTTCACAGAGCCAGAACGAGTGCTACATCTTCATCTGGGAGATTTTTTGGCTCAGAAGCTCTTCTCAGAAAATGTAGTCAGTCAAAAATCAAAATATGGATATTGGTTGAACAAAAATGATTTTTTTTTCTTTTTTTTTTTTTTCCTTCACAGAAATAGAAAAGCAGGCAAAAATCATATCAGGTTGAGTCATCACTTTGGGTTTGTCTTAAAATGAAACATTTCAAATCAGGTGGCTTTTTTTGCTTATCCCTGCAAGCTCTTAAGGAAGGTCAGCTTAAATCACAGCCAGCTTTGCAATTTAGCACTTCATCATTTCGGTTTGAAAATGAGTAAAGAAATGCTTTTTCAACATCTCTGGCTTATTTATTCATTCATTTATGGGTTTTTTTCTCTATTTGACAGCGTTTCTCTGGGCAGTTCACAGGCAGATCTGTGGCACCCTCCAGCAGGGCCCACTCCAGCACAGCTCAGTCTGGAGGAGGATTTTTCTCTGTGATTAGATTGGACCGTCTTGATCTGCCAGCCTCGAGAAAAACCTATAATAAGCACATTTTTGACCCCTCTAAGCCTTGCTTGGGCAACTGGTAAAAAGGAACCTGTCAGTATTCACAGCTCAAAAAAGACAGGAGGAATAAAAGAAGACAAGATACATTTTTGGGCATTGTGGTCACAAGAATAAAAAAGGTGGAGGAAAACAGACAATTAAATCTCCAATCACTTGTGGGTGAACCCCAAAGAATTGCTTTTGGAAGCAAAAAAAAAGTTAATTTAGCCCATCCAATGGGTTTTTTGGGGGGATGGGGAAGTGCCCAGCTGAGAAACACAAAGTAGAAGCAAACCTGGGATGGGGAGCACAGCTCAGAGGTGTGAGCTGGCTCGGTGAGAAGCTCGGGGAGGTACGAGGTCCCTGTCCAGCTGATAAAGCTCACACCCTTTGCTGGGCTGAGGACTTGGTGTTTAGAACAGAGCACTAAATGTTCTTATTCCTTTGCACTGTCAGCCTGCTGGGCCAGGAGGAATGTGATCCTCCTCCCTCTCTCCTCTTATCAGCACACCATTACTCCGTAGATTTGTAACTGTCTCGGATTTTGCCTCCGTAATCCTGACGCAAACCCGTCGGATCCACGGGGTGAATTATTGCTTATTTTGGGACACTTTGCCCGGCTCTCCAAGCTGATTCCAGTTCTGGCAACGAGAGGAACATATGTTTGGGGGAAAAAAAGCTGTAGTTCTCTCTGTGGTGATGTCTATCTGTGCTGGCAGGGTCCCTCATGGTGTTATTCTGACCCATCTCAGCCGCTCACTTGAGAGATGAGGCAGCTCAAAAACAGCCACAGAGAAAAACCTTCAACATTCATCAGGAAAATTGGATGTGTAGTTATGGGGCAGAGAGGATGGAATGGCCTTGGGTTGCACCTGAGATTCAGGTTGGATATTATGAAAAGTTTCTTCACTGGAAAATTGATGAAGCATTGGAACAGGCTGTTCAGGGATGTGGTGGAATCCTTGCTCAAAAAACAAGATGTGGCACTTTGTGATACAGTTTACAAGGGCATGTAGTGATAGACAAGGGAGCATGGCTTTAAACTGAAAGAGGAGAGATTTAGGTGGGATATTAGGAATAAATTCTTCCCTGTGAGGGCGGTGAGGCCCTGGAATAGGTTGTCCAGAGAAGCTGTGGCTGCTTCAATCCCTGGAATGTTCAACGCTTTTTCTCCTAATGAGGACAATTCAAGGTGTTCAAGAGAGAGCTGCTGTGAAGATTTCTGTTAAATGTGTACATTACATCTCTGTGCACTGCAAACAGGTTACCCAGTCACCTCAGGCACATCCAGATCATCCAGGCACACACAGACATCCAGAATATGGGAATCTCTCACAGGCAGACACGGGGCAGGAATGCCACGCAAGGGAGCTGGAGGAATTACCTGCGTGCCACGGGGCTGAGTCACCCTGGGACTGAGGCTGCTTATCGGGGGGAATTGGTACACGGTGGAACATTGTTTAGATGTGAAATCCCATCTGTGTCAATGAACGTAAATTAAAGGCAGCAGAGGGAGGGGAGGGAAGCTGGCATGTGGGAAAGGCAGAGAAATGAACGGCAGGTTTCAGTGCGAGTTCAGACCAGAGCCACAACAAGAGAGGGCTGGATTTAAGGAAGGAACAGCGGGGCAGGGGGAAAGGAAGGAGCATGGGAATGTGGAAAGAGGAACAGATTAAAAATGTACCTGTGTTCCAATCAGTAGTGGAGCCCAGAAGCTCCAGGCAGGGCTCTCTGAGCAAGGAGGTGTCAGTCCAACCTCCTCCCTCCCACCCTGAGCAAACTCAGAGCTGGGCTCTCTTTGGAGTACAAGACAAATCAGGAGCAAGGATTGGGCTATGCCAAAGTCAGAACCTGATCCTACAAAAGCAACAAACAGGACTGACTGCAGCAACAAACACTCCTTCCTCCCCTCTTGCAACCCAGCTTTGCAGGCAGTGTGTGGTAGTTTTACCTTTGGATTTTAATCCTGATTTTACCTGTGGGTTCGTGGTAACAGATGGATGGTTCCTTGTCCTGCAGCAGTGATGAAGAGGATGCTCTTCCTCCTGTCCCCCCACTCAGCAGTGTCAGACCCGTTGGTAGGGCTCTCTAATCACAGCTCTGCTGACATCCAGCATCTGTGGGAAGGGTTAGCATTTACTGAGCCTTGTTCAACATGTGGAGGAAAAGAGCTTCGGCTCCAAAACAAGCAGCTGATATCATCATCAGGTATCTGGCATCATAGCTCTGTCCTGATGATGATGATGATGATGACATTGCACAGAAAAGCCACCCTTAAAAGCATGTCTCTGATAGAAAATGCTCCAGGAAAAGGTCACAGAGGCAGCTGCTTTCTCTGTTGCAGCAGAACTGTGTAGGATGCTTTGTAAGGAAATAACCAGATGCTTTCTTAGCTTCAGTATTTACTGGAAACTTCTTCTCCAAACTTCCCAGGTCCACCTGCCTTGTGGCAGGGGAAGAAAGGTGCTGCTCAGAGTAGGGGAGGATTAAATCAGGAACATTTGTAGGCAATTATAAATCCATGAGACAGCAGAGGACAAGGAGATTGAGGGAGCTGGCCAATGTCTAAAAGACTCTGGCAACTCCTGGGGTTTCCTGATGGAAAAAAGCAAACATCCCAGTCAGATTCAAAAGGGAAGGTAAAAGGGTCCCAGGAATTTAAATCTGGTCGACTTTTCTTCAGCCATTGGAAAAATAATGGGGCAAGTCTTCCTGTGAGCTATTTACAAGCATAGGAATTTTTAAAAAAGGGGGGATTATGAACCTGATTTACTGAGAACAGACTGTGCTTGCATGACTTCTTTGACTTCTGGGATGAGCTGACAGTGAAGAGCAGCTGATGTCTCCTACCTGTACCACTTCTGACATGGTCTCACCCGTCTGTACACAGATTGGAGAGATGGGCAGACTATGAAGCTGCAGCAGGAGATGGACTTTGCTCAGTGAAGGCAAAGATGAACAGTGAGACAGCAAGAGAAAAGTTAAAAAAAAAGCAGAAAAAGAAATTCTGTCTGGTTTAAAGGTGCAATTCTTCACCATGGGCATGGCTGATTATTGAAACAGCTTCAGAAAATCCTTACTGAGATTAAAAATTGGGCTGGATGAGATCTGGTACAACAAAATCTTGCTTTGAAATTAGCTCTGATTATAATCAGGCTATGATTTAACTATGGGTCATCCTCAGTGCACTCTCACCTCTCAGAAACCAGCTTTTCCTGCTCTCTACCAGAGGCATAAAAGTGGTTAAAAAATAACTATGCAAAGAATGGCACGATACAGGAGGAATCACCAGATTTTATTTCCTTGTTCCTGAAGCCTGGGAATTCCAGCAGCTTCCAAAGGCAACCTACACTGTACTGTGACAGTGAACATAATGTACATAAACTCAAATATTTGCAAGGCAGGAAATGATAAAGAAGTCCACTAACAGAACTTTATGCCCCAAAAGGGGTTGAATTTATTCCAAAAGGGGGAAACTTTCAAAAAGAGACTGTGAGAAATGGCAAAAATTGCGAAGTTCTCGTATATGGCAGAGTAAATAGTTCAAAAGCAACAAACTGGATGCTCAGAGGATAAATATCTATCATGTATTAAAAAGATTTTGAAAAAAGACTAAACCTAGACAAATAAGTGGCTGGTAAAAGCCTAAAAGTGATTGAAGCAGAACAAAATCCTTAAAAAGATCTGAGTGAGAAATGAGGCATAGAAAAAACTCAATATCTGGAAGTGTAACGTGAAACATCAATAAATTATGCCAACGAGATCAAGAAGAAACATTTTACTAAAGGAATGAAATATCAATAAAACCTCACTCCAATTTATTGGTACAAGAATCTGCCTGGAACTCTATGGGACTTTTAAGTGGAGTAAAGGAGATGTGAAAGGAAGGGATGGTCACTGTGTGCAGCAGAAAGGTTTGATGAATTTTGAATTTTTCCAATCCTGTTAAATGTGGAGTAGTTTCTGATGGTTCTTCCACCAACATTCATCTTGGGGAAGAAGAGGGAGTGAGTCAATCACAGGAATGATCCCTCACGGAAGGGTTAGCAAAATAAATTATAAAAAAAAAAAAAAAAAATCAATGAAAAGAAAGGAAACATGATTCAAGAGGGAATGGAGATACAAAACTGCTGTATTATTAATCGTGGTGTGCAGCTTGTCACTTCAATCAGACTTAGCTGCAGGGGAATGTAAAACAGCAGCTGTGCTGGGAATTCTTGAGAAGGGCACCATGAAGGACCTGGGAAATTAATGCTGACATCTGAATTAAACTCACTGGTGGGGTCTGCAAGGAGAAAAAGCATCCACAGTCCCAAGGCTAAATGCAACAAGTTGGGGAAAAGGCAACACTTCTTTTAGAGGAATTAATCCCCACAAATCCAACTGTTCTGGAGGAGTTTGTGATAAAATCACCCAGTTGGTGTGGTGGAAATGGGGGAAGTTGTCAGCATGGTCGTTCAGCAGAGCAGTCAAAAAAAAATGAAGTTGTGGGATTAATTATTCTTGTAGATTATTAATTTATTAAAAGGTACGGAACAAAAGAACTGATTGGTTTTGATGATGGAAAACATTGCCAGGAGAGTCCTGCAGGGTTTTCCACTGGGAACTGTGCTCTCGAACGCACTTGTAAATGATTTGGAAAAGACTGACAATAAAAGAGTGATGAAATTTGCTGATGACACAGAATTATTCATGGTAATTGAAACTAATATTCCCATCAGGAGTTGTAGGATCGTCTCAACACCGGGCAACAAAGAGACAGGTGAAACTGAGTGTTAGTAAATGCAAAGTAATGCACACGTGGGAAATGCAGCTCTAAACATTTCCACACAGTGATGGTCTCTGGGGTAGCTATTTCCACTCAGAAAAGAGATCTTGGCATCAGAGCCCAGGGGAACTGAATGTTAGGAATTACTGGAAGGGAATAGTGAACAAAACAGAGAGCAACAGCGTGGAGCTGCTTAAATTTGCAGTGCAGCCTTGTCTTTTGTGTGGAATCATTCTAATTTTTTTTCTAAAATCACATTTTTGAACAGTGAACAAGTGGGGAGGAATGGAGAAGGTGAGTAGGATGTGGTTACTCAGTATTATTCATAACACAGGAACCAAGAAGCATCCAGTGAAATGACCAGGAGTCAGACTGGAAGAGAAATGAAAGGAAATACTTCATCACACATGCCTGTATTACTGCAATTCCTTCTCTCTGACTCACCAGGGTGGGATTCATCTGACTGAGCTTTCAGAGTGGATTCACCCCGACTGAACTGGGCATCTTTTGTGCCAGAGGCCACTCCTGAGCTGGGGACTGAGGCTCCACAGAGAGCCAGGCTTGGTAGGAATGTGACTCACCTCACCCACTAGAGAGCTTTCTGTCAGCAGAGGTTGTGCAACACCTCATTGTCCACTGAGTTTATTGTCCAGCTCCCTGTACACAAAACCATGGAAGCAGAGCACGATTGGCTTTGGAAGGGACCTTAAAGCCCATCCAGTGCCACCCCTCTCATGGCCAGGGACACCTTCCACTATCCCAGGTTGTTCAAAGCCCCATCCAACCTGGCCTTGGACACTTCCAGGGATCCAGGGGCAGCTGCAGCTTCTCTGGGCACCCTGTGCCAGGGCCTCCCCACCCTCACAGCCAGGAATTTCTTCCTTATATGTAATCAAAATCTACCCTTTTTGGTTTAAAACTCTTGTCCCTTGTCTCATCCTTGTGAAATGTCTTATTCCATCTCTTAACCCCCTTCATGTACTGAAAGGCTGCAATCAAATCTCTCTGGAAGCTTCTCTTCTCCAGGCTGAAGAACCCCAAAGCCCTCAGCTTTTCCTCCCAGCAGAGGTGCTGCAGCCCTCTGAGCATCTTTGTGGCCTCTTCTGGGCTTGCTCAGAGAAAATGGGATTCAAACATCAGGGAAAAGACCCCCAAGAGGAGTAAAAAACCAGGCACAGGTCCCATTTCCCAGGGATTGCCATGATGACAGGCATGTCCAACACACCCGAGCTGCTAGGAAAGAAAACAAAGCTTAAAAATGCTACTTCTTCTCCTTCTTTTTTCTTTTTCTTTTTCAACAAGTTGACCTTAAAGGGCAACACTCTCCACTCTGTCTGGTTTACAGGCAGATAAGAGCCACATCCTGGCTCTGGGTGGATGAAGGGGAAGATAAGTGGCTTTCATGGATGTGTCTGGGAAAGGGATAAATTATCTCCTTTATGGGGCTCTTTGTTGCTCCTTGCCCAATTCAGGGCTGTCTCTTTGGCAGAGCAAACACGTGACAGGAGGAGATGCTGTTCATCACTTTGCTCTGTGACTGGGCTGCACACTCTGTGCCCACAGCAAAGATCAGGGCAAAATGGATGGAGATGGGAAGCACAGAAAAAAGGAGCAGTGGCTTTCTGCTGCTTTTGATATCGGTGCTAGAAGGGGACTGTGAATAATTGTGCTCAGAGAACAGAAGCATCGATGAGATAAGGGAATCTGCTGCTCCTGCAAACAGGTGTCCTGCCTAAAAATCACATCTGCTTGGTTTTTATTCCTTCCCTTCCTCCAGCTTTTGATTCTGTCAGTGTGAGAGGGCAAGATGCCAAAGCAAGAGGCTGCCAGGATACCTGGGTTCATCTCCTACCAACTTCTACCTTCTGTTTTTACTCCTGGGTGTGTCGTTGTTTTCTTTTTCATCCTTCTTCTGTCTTCTCAAATATCAGCAACATTTTTTTTCTAAGTCTCTAAAGCTCTCTGGGAGCAAGCTTTGCTTTTATTGTGCTTTCATATACAATGAAAACAGGGTCTCTCTTGGGCTACTACACATTCCAGCCTTATGAGTTGTGTTAGTTAGACAAGAAATGCACGGTAAATAGCAAAGCCCAGCTCAGATAGCTCCCAGACGTTCTTTCCTCAGATTTGCTCAGTCTGAAATCAAAATCTCCTTTTCCCAGAGCCTCCCTTTCACCTCCTGTGTTCCTGGGTGATGCAGAGGGTCATTGGTTTCTGTAAGTCAGAGCTCAGCAGCCTTTTCTCAATTCAGCAAAGACAGAAAAATTGCCAGCCTTGTACTCCTCTGGGTGTCTGCTAAGCCCTGAAACCCACGGTGCTGAAGGATTATTGATCAGCATCAGCACATCCCAGCTGGGCTTTCCCACCTGGAAAAATGTAGGAATGGCCTGAGCCAGCCCTTCACTTCAGCAATCCTTAACTTTTAAAATCACAAATAAGGGTACTTAATTGCTGCAGATCAGATGATGGGTTAATGAAAAAGTTTTCACTCATTTATAACATCAGAGATTGTGACCCCACCCTTCCTCATATTTTTTTTTTTCTTTAAATGGCTTCCTCTAAGAATAAAGCATTCCTGAACACAGGTCCTCCCAGCAGCCCTGGGAAGGATGTGTCCCTATTAAAGCAGATGATGATTCACCCCAGTGAAGGCTTTTTGTCCTTTACAATGTTCTTTCTGAGCCTCAAAAGTGCTTTTAACCAGCTCCTGACAAGATGTCAGGTGAGAGTGAGAGCAATTTGTAACAGTGGACTTGAACTCCTCAACTGCTGAAAAAAGCACATTTGTAACAGCAACTGGCATAAAGTTGCTTGTTCTTAAAAAAAAAAACAAACAGCTGAAAAAAATATTCTGCCAGGTATTTTCAGGGGCTGAACTACAAGGCATTTGCATGTTCTTGGGAGGCAAAAGAGCTTTCAGTCTTGGCAGGACAGAGGTAAAGGGTTTACTTTCACTGAATTCAGATTCCTACAGCTGACCTGCTCATCTTTGCTGCCTGAATATTCAAAGGTGAGGAACAGACACCTGCAGGGATTTGCTCACCCACACAGGTTTGGTTGTCTGGTGTGAAAGGAGATGAATTGTGTCCTGGAGTCTCCTGTTTTGCTCTGTGCTGGCAGCCTAGAGGATTGCCTTATTGTCCAGGTAAAATCCCTAAAACCTGTTTTAGGGCGATATTGGAAGAAGCAGATCAGTCAGGTCCAAGACAGTTTGTTCCTGGGTTGAGTTTTGGTAGGAGCCATCTCCCAGGGTCACACTTTGAGGGTTGAAAGGAACCTCATGGAGTCTCTCTGACCCTTGTGCCATGATCAGCTTTAGATGTTCCCTATAAAATAGAAGCGTTCAAACAGGCTGAGCTTCCTGAAAAGGGAATACCTGAAATTAGTGTATTATGTAAAAAGACAGCAAAGTTTGGCATGTAAAGCCACCACTTTATTTGAAGGTGAGCTTGATGTTTCCAATATTGCCCTAAAACAGGTTTTAGGGATTTTACCTGGACAATAAGGCAATCCTCTAGGCTGCCAGCACAGAGCAAAACAGGAAACTCCAGGACACAATTCACCTCCTTTCACACCAGACAACCAAAGCTGTGTGGGTGAGCAAATCCCTGCAGGTGTCTGTTCCTCACCTTTGAATATTCAGGCAGCAAAGATGAGCAGGTCAGCTGTAGGAATCTGAATTTAGTGGAAGTAAACCCTTTACCTCTATCTTGCCAAGACTAAAAGCTCTTTTGCCTCCCAAGAACTTGCAAATGTCTTGTAGTTCAGCCCCTGAAAATACCTGGCAGAATATTTTTTTCAGTTGTTTGGCCACCAGGAGCTTCTGACTTTAGTAGAATTGCAGAATTAATAAGATTTAACAAACCTCTAAGATCATCGAGCCCAAGTGTTAACCCAGCACCACCAAGGAAGGATGACACATCACCTACTCAGAAGATAAAAAGGAGGTCCACAGATGTGTTTTATCCAACATTTTCTGAGGAATGTTCTTACTGTAGCCAATGAACTAAGAGCCTGATGTCCCTGGGAAGAGTTTGGAAGATATGAGCTTTCTCTCTGGATTTCCCCAGGAATTCCTGGTTGGTTAGCCAAGCACAGATTCTCTTCAAGAGGAGATGTTGACAGCTTTGCCTACACTTAGAAAAACAGAATTTGTCTACACAGCCATGGAAAAAAAGGCTTGAACATGTGAAAATCCATGGATCAGAGTGGGGGTCACTCAGCTCAGTCCAGGCAGGATCACAACCACCCTGAGCAGATCAATGTGCTTGTTACAGAGTGTTTATATCTCTGCTGAGCTCTTTTCTACCTCCATGAGCACAGAGGAGGGCTTCTATCCATCCCAGAAGTAACTTTATCTGCCAGCTAAAGTGGTTTTCAGGGACACCAACCTTCAGGAGGAGGAAGATGTGGCACGCTGGCAATGACACCTGAGTCAGCACTGCACTGTGAGCGGGGCCAGCAGGAGCTGAGAAGTTCCAGCTGTGTCTGCTGCCCAAACAGCTCCCCAGGAAATGATGCCAAGGCAGGTTTAAAAATCTGTTCGTTTGCACACACGGGTTCAGGTCATGTGGGTGTGTTTGTGTGTGTGCAGACCCCTCTGAATGACCTTAAGGTCTTCTACAACTTGGGAACTGCTGAGCTAAGCCTTTCCAGTGGCCCCAGTCCTTGGAATATCCATGCAGCTGTTGGGAAAATCAATGGGAAGAGCTGAGTGCTGGAGCCAGGCTTCTGATTGAAAATGGGGTTTTGCCACCAGGACTTGAGGCTGAAAAAAAGGCTTTAGGTATTGAAAGTGTCATGGTAAAAATTCTGTATTCAGAAGGCGCCACTTTCTCAGAGCCTGAGTCCATTTCCTCTGGGTGTTTGTCCTTTAAGAAGTCCCCCTGCTCAGGAAGTCTCCCTGATCAGGGAGCTTCTGATCTGCTTTGTCCCACTGGAGGAGGAGCTGTGATCCATAGGATGGAGTTTGGCCTTTATGCAGCAGGGATGGAATCCATGATTTCCTTTGAAAGTGATGACTGCCTTTTGGTTGGCATTGGAATTGGACTGTCCCTGACTTCAAAAGAACGAGAGGATCTCTTATCAAACATCTTCAAAAGCTGTGAAAGGAAGACTGGGAAATGCCAGCCAATTTCCTCTGTTTTTGTAGGAACTTGTTTATGTTTTCTGAGTTCTACCCTGAAAAATAAATTCTCTTGAATTAATATGCAGCATGTTTGGTTTTTGCTGCTCGTGTGTACATGCAGTTTATTTGATTCCCAGAGGTTCCCTCGGACATGTTTTCTCAGAAAGGACAGAAATATTTCTTTTGCTGTTTTCCAGCGTTACTCTGCTTGTCTGGTGCAAACTCTCATTTCTTTCTTTGCTGCAAATGAGTGCTTAATAATAAGCAATTTTTAAAAAAAGCAAACCCACCCCTTCTATTTCCTATTTTGGAGAAAAGCAACAGAAATGACTCAGAACTGAAGGGAAAACTGAGAATGGCTGCGATATCACAGGGTAGGAGTTGGAGAAAAGGAGCTGTGTAGACACAATGTCTGTGTTGTGTTGCAAGGGAGGACTTGCAGGGATATTGTCACCCCACAATCCTTTACATCATGGCAGCCTTCAGTCCTACATTTTTGGGATGAAAGAGAGCACCCAGCCATAGAAATGAGTCTCAGAACTCCTCTGTGGATGTCCTCAATCCAACTTGATGTGTCCAACAAGCTGAGGGATAGAGAAGGGAATCCTCCGAGAACATTCCTTGAGTTTCATTAATGGAATCGTGGATTCCTAAAGTGGTTTGGGTTGGAAGGGAACTTCAAAGTTCATCTCATCCCACCTCCTGCCATGGGCAGGGACATCTTCCATGGGACCAGGGTGCTCCAAGTCCTGTCCAACCTGGCCCTGGACACTTCCAGGAATGGGGCATCTACCATTTTCCTGGAAAACCTGTGCCTGTGTTCCATCACTCATAATAAAAGATTTCTTCTTTATGTGTGGTTTGAATCTACATTCATTTAGTTTTAAACCATTTCTCTTTGTCCTGTCACTACAGGTTCTTGTAAAAAGTCTGTCCCCATCTTTGCAGGCAAACACTTCACCACAGCTTTTTAATTTTTTAACTTCTAATTTTTTAACTTCTAATTTTTAAAATGTGCCACCTTCCCCCCTCAAAAGAAAAAAAAAACATCTCCCTAAATCTTTGAAATAGAGAATTCAAGCTTTTTGGAGAAAAGCATGTTTTGTTGGTTTGTTTTTCCCACTTCTGAGGCTTTCAGAAAACAAACAAGCAAACAAACACACTGAAAAGCCACTATAAGAAAACAATTCCACCCACAAAACATACAAAAATTTGGTCACTTGAAAAAGCATCCACTCGAAACACTTGGTGTGTTTGCCACAAAATTTTTATTAGGAACCAAAACTCCACTCCCTGACTTGTGCTGTCCAAAGCTCTAAGTACAAAGAGGTTGGATGCCAACAGGAAACCTTCAGAGATAAAGGTCACCAGACCCCCCATGCAGGGAATCACATTTCAGGTAGGTCTAAGATTTATGTTGCTCTGCAATCTTCCAAGGATTAAGTAAATGTCCTTCTCAGTTTGCTCTGTAGCTTACACACTTCTCAGACTATTCATGTTTTTATACCCTACATTCCCATCCCGTTTTCAAACTCTAAACTTAAATTGAACTTCTTGGGATTGGTAGTAAAAGAATAATTTAATTTTCTTGGTAAAAACACTTCTGCAGGAGATGAGAAAGGGATCTGCTTATGGACACCCCAGCACCAGCTCACACCAGTTAAACTCATGGAAACACAAGAGTAAGGGCTGTTTAATTTGTTTTCCTTCCAGTCATTTCAAAGACAGATTTCTGATTTCCAAGAGAGCAGCAGAGATTTTCTGATACCTAAGAATGAGCAATGCTGCTTCTATATATGGCTTTTTAAACACATCAGCCTTCTGGCACAGTGAAACATGGCAGAAAGGCAAGTTCAGGAAGGGGTGCATGGAGAAAAAAATGGGTGAGGGTAGATCCTGGGCTTCTGCTGAGGTTTTTGAGGAACAAAGTTGAGGACAGGGGCTGAAAGAAGGAATTCTCAAAATAGGGGAGAGTGATGCATCTTTCTAAAATGATTTTGAGGGTGCCCTCACAGCCAGGGAGTAAAACCATTCCAGCCTTCCAGGCTTCCAGTGCTTAAAGGGGGTTGCAAAAAAGAGGGAGAGGGGTTTTTTATGGGGACAGGTACTGATAGGACAAGGGGAAACATTTTTAAACTAAAAGAGGAGAGATTTAGATGAAATATTGGGAAGGAATTCTTCCCTGTGAGGGTGGTGAGGTCCTGGCACAGGGTGTCCAGAGAAGCTGTGGCTGCCCCTGGATCCCTGGAAGTGTCCAAGGCCAGGCTGGACGGGGCTTGGAGCAACCTGGGGTAGTGGAAGGTGTCCCTGCCCATGGTAGGGGGTGGAACTGGATGAGCTTTATCCCTCCCAACCCAAACCATCCCATGATTCCATGACTCTCTGTTCTATTTACCACTGACCTGTGTAAAGTGAAGTCACAGCTGTATTCCATCACCTGTCTGTATTAACCACAACCTAGAGGATGCTCATCTTGGGAAAGATGTTCCTGCAGGGCACGGGAGCGTTGTCACAAGATGGTTTGCAGCATCCTCTGGCCCATGTCCTTTCTGCAGTGCAGAAATGAGCAGCCACCCTTCCACAGCTTCTTGTTCAGGTCCTGGTTGCTCTTTTCCTGCACTTTTATATTTATACCTTCCTCCTCCAAGGCCTCAGCAAACAACAGGATCTCCTTGTGAACAACCTTGGCAAGGGAGCAAACCAGGGTGGGAGAGAGGCAGCAGGGACAGTTTCTGTTCCCTTGTCCAGCCAGGACTCTCCCCAGAGCACCATTTGGCAGCCCACCAGCTCCTGGGCTTTAAACATTAACTTTTTTTCAGATTTTCCCCATCTTCCTTTAGTTTTTCCTCTTTTAGAGAGGTGTTTGGCTTTGGTAGGACAGGCTAACCCTGTCTGTGGCAGGAAAGGCAGCAGAAGTGTGGCTGCAAGCAGACCCCAGGGGAAGGGTCCAAGCAGGGCAAGCACATTTAAATCCCCTTTCAGATATTTTCCAGCTTCCAGTTATTTTCAGGAGTTTGTCTCACTGGGATCCTCCCGAGGGATCTCTTTTTTCAATACTTTTCTTCTACAGCCTGAGACCAGACGTCTCAAGTGGAGACACAGCCTCTTAAGCATTCATATTTAATAACACTTATTTTTTAACTCCATTACAACGTGCTGGGAGGTGGATTCTCTTCACCAAACAGGAGGGAAGCGGTTTTTTCAGGGCAGGCTCTGGGAGGGTGACTGCTAGGCAGAGATCTGAGCTGTGTTGACATGTGTATGTTACAGCCTCATCTTTAACCTCTGTCCTCGTGGAGCCAGCTGGGAGATGAGGCTGGAATTAACCTTTCCCCACTGCAGGACACCCACAGCTCTCTGCTTACTGGAAAGTTTTCTTTCTTCCCTTTTTTAATTACAGTGATTCCACACAGCTGTCGGCATCTTCCTGCTCCTCCTGTTAACACCAGATTTGTAAGGAGGGTCTCTTCTCAGGAAGGCAGCTGTTTTTTCTCATTCCTTCACTTAATTAGGATGTGAGCTGCTTCTACAGTCAGAAATCACACTGGGTTCCACTTTGAGGACTCACCTGAGTTAGAGTTCCACAAGGGGAAGTGATGCTCAGGCCCTGCTCGCAGTCAGGGTTTGCAGCTAATATTTGTTGGATCTGGCAGCAGTTTGTTACAAACAGAGATGTGTGTTTGGCAGATTTTCTGCATTCCCAGAGGTATCTGCTACCTCTGCTCTGGCATTTACCAAACTTGGAGGGAGCACCCAAAGCAAGAGCTGGATCTGGCCACAGCCAGGGACGTGACCAACAGCTGAGCATGAACCAGGAGCAAAGGGCAGTAAGAACAGACAAAGAAAGCTGTGAAATGAAACTCTTCCTCCATTTTAAATTTATATCAACTCCTCTAATTTTCTACTGCATCAGTGACTGTGATGTTGCAGCCCTTCAGAGCTTAGGGTCTCCTTTGTATGAGAGCAGCAACAAGGAAAGTCACCCCTTCAAGGCTGTACCCACTTTCACAGCTAACTGGAAATTACAAGCACAGGGCAGCTGCAGAGACAATGTCTGGACCATATTTTGAATTCAAAATGTACCCTGAGCTCATGAAAAATTCACCTGGTGTTGCTTATTGGGGCAGAATCTGCTCCACACCACTGGATAGTCACAGGTCAGGAGCTTCAGATCATGGATCCTGAGAGCTGGGAAAGGGAGAAATGAGGTAGCAATCCCATGTTTTCAGCAGATTTTATTGTGCTTCGTTAGTGTTTGTTGTTCATCCTCAGCCACTGGGACTGCTGTATGAGATTCTGGGGTTTTGTCTGTAAAGAACTGAGAATTTCTAGGAAAAAAAAATTGAAGTGAATGTAACATTAGATTCTAAATCCCACTGAAGTCAAAGTTTTCCTCATTTTATATGCGGACTATTCTGAGCAGAAAACACTGGCAAATTTACAACACTGGATTGTTTCAGAAATATCAGGACTTTCCCCTGTTGTAGCTCAGCTGTGGAAAAGGAGCTGCACTGAGCAGATTTTCACTATTTAGACACAAGAAGGAAGGTGAGAGGTCTCTGTAGCCACCACTGCACCTCTCAGTCCACCAGTGCTCCATCTCTGTCAGTGGAAAAGGCTTTGCTAGGAAGGGAAGCCCATTTCCTTAGGGAACAATCTCCAAGGATGATGAGATAATACCTAATGATGGGTGGGCAAGCTCAGGGCTGTGGTTTGTGGAGGTTCTCAGTGTGGACCCAGCCTGCAAATACCCTGATGGGAGAGAGTCACTCCAGTGACACCATTCCCTGGGGAGAAACATGGAATGTTGAGTTCAGGACTTCTGTCATGGTCTGCTAGATGCAAAGCCTTGGAATTGTGAGGCTTGAAGTCTGTCCCTGCAAAGGCAATTGATGTGGATTTTTCCTTGCAGGCTGTTTTGCAGAAATGTGCTTCCACTCTGAGCAGGGCCCTCTGGGTCATGGAACTGCAGAGTCATGGAATGGTTTGGGTTACAAGGGACTTTTTAAAGTCACTTAGTCCAACCTCTTGCAGTGAGAAGGGACATCTTCCTCTACATCAGGTTGTTCAGAGCCCTGTTTGACCTGTCAGGAGCTGTACAATCAGGGACTTCCTTGGATGGGTGTCAGAGGCCACCTCTGGGACAGCTTCTGCTCACCAGATGTTCAAGACCTCCTTCCTCTCCAGGTCCCCAAACTTCCCAAACTGCCAAAATTAAAGAGCAAATGTCTTTCCTTCTAGAGGAGAACTGTGGAAATGTTTGACACCACTTAAAAGATGACAGGAGGGTTTCTGCCACAGTGCAAAGGAGATAATGTGCCATGGAGTCAGGGCAGGACAGATCCAGGGGTTTCCTTCTGTGCATGGCTTCTGGCACCTTTATCAGGGCTGATACAACCATGAAAATCCCCAGAGGATGGTTTGGAGCTGGCACCATCCCTTTAACACTTGCTCAAGAGGATAAAACCACAAACTCCTCCAGATCTCCCCTCTTAATGCAATCAGTTTTCAAAAGCTCTCCTCCTCATCACCCAGGCTGACGGGGTTAAACACCTTGGAGGAGGCTGGAATGTGTTTAATCCTGCTGATTTATTAAAATTGTCTCAAGATAGCCAGCTGCAACAGATAAAACTGCTGCCCTCTGCACTTCACAAAGGTCCTCCCTGAGCCAGCTCTGCACGGGAAACACTGGCAGTGGCTGAGTGACCTCTGGAACGTGGTGGTACCTGTGCTGGCCAAGTCCATCCCTGGCCAGATTTCCAGCTGGGCTGCCTTCTGCCAGCTCTGGCATCTCCCCTGGTCAGAGGATTCATGGGCAGAGGTGTTGTGGTGGCAGTGGAGGTGGACATCAAGCTGCTCCCAGAAAGATTTCAAGTTACAGCAGCAGAGTAGAAAAAATAAAAAAAAAAAATTCCTGGCAAAGTGAGACAGAGGGATTTTTATTTATCCCTGAAGGGGAAATTTTGGGAATTTGTGCATCTGTGTGTGTGTGCACATGCACACACTCCTTTGGGGTCTCTACCTGATGATCTGGAAGACAAAAAGGCTGTTCACAAATGTTTTACTGCCCTTCAAATCCCTGCTATGATAAGATCTTTGCTCTTCCCCTCCCAGCTGCACTCCCTGGACCACCAAAAGAACTCTGGTCCATGCAGTGCTGCAAAACCTTTCAAGATCAGTGTTTGGGGCTGGGAAAAGAGGTAAAAGAGGCATCCAAATTTCTCCCCTGCACCTCTCCTGCCTGTAATAAATGATTGCACAAGGCAGAGTTCAGAGATCTCTGCACTCCAGGCCAAAGCAGGGCTCTGCAGGACGTGACAGCTTTGATTTGTGCCTGTCCAGAGCCCACCAGAGACAAAAGACAGCGTCAGGAGTAATGGAATGAGCGTGGCAGGCAGACCCAGCAGTGCTCTTATCAGCTGGGGGAGGCAGAGCAGATCCCAGGAGCAGAGCAGGCCAGGTACCAGGAACCAGATTTAAGGTTGCATTCCTCACATGCCTGGGATTGCCTGCAGTCCCCCCTCAGTTTTCTTTTGCAAATAGAAAATCTAAAATCTGCAAGGGGGAAAAAAAAAGTCTAAGTGAATAAAAGGTAATTAATTTTCTGCACTGTATTAATCTATAAAAGAATACAGAATACGAAGAAATCCTTAGCCCAACTTGGAGGGAGGGTATTGTTTAAACCCCAGGAGAAGAAATGTTTAATTTAATTTCACAGGTAGCTATTTTGTGAGGTCTCTGAGGGAGGAAACTGCCAATACCACCACTCCAAGAATTTGACACGATATAATTTATGTTGCCTTTGTACCGGGAGACCTCAGAATGTTGCACACACATGTGGGCACCCACCCACCCCCACGGGGAAACCCTCCCGTGAACTTCCAATGCAACAACACAAAAGGAAGCAGGGGAAGAATGGAAAAGGGCAGTGGAGTTGGCCAAAGTCTCCGCACGAGCCTGTGGTGAGCCAAGAGAGGGATTTCTGGTATCCCATGACCCTGTGCTGGCTCTTCCCTTGGGGATTGCTGTCCTGCCTGCCTTTGTTTTTACAAGGATTAGGACAGAAACAGTGTCTACAGGAATGATATTTTATAGAAACACAGAATATCCTGATTGGGAATGGACCCCCAAGCATCATCAGTCCAACTCCCAGCCCTGCAGACACCCCAGCAATCCCACCCTGTGCATCCCTGGGAGTGTTGTCCAAACTCTCCTGGAGCTCTGGCAGCCTCGGGGCTGTGCCCATTCCCTGGGGACCCTGGTCAGTGCTCCACCACCCTCTAGGGGAAGAACCTTTCCCTGATATCCAGCCCAACCCAGCTCTATCCCATTTTTTTTGTCACTTTTGTTGGCCTGGCAGAATGGCACAGCCACACCAAGACTGCACAGCCTGTGCCCAGCGCTGATGCCACCAGAAGTCACTGCCCTGCAGGGTAAGAGAGGGCACCTCCACACACCATTCCCTCTCATTTCACTTTCCCATCCATTCCAAACCTGAGGGAGTTCGCTGTGAACAGGGAGAGGTTTCAGTTTGCATGGACAGACAGTACTAATAATGTCACAGGCAGCCTAAAACTTTAATCCAAGCCCCAAGGGCTGTGATGGTTCAGTGCTTTCTGGCAGCAGTTTAGTTTCATTAACTCCTCTGGGGTTTGATTACCCTTATCTTAAAATGGGAAGAGCCTTTTTCCCATGTTCTTCCCATCAACCAATGATCAGAGCTGCCAAGAGATGGGAGATGCGGGCCTTGGGGACTTGGTTTAGTGGTGATTTGGCAGTGTTGTGTTAATGGTTGGACTCAGGGATCTTGGGGGTCTTTTCCAACAAAATGATTCTATGATTCTGTGATCTCTCACACGTGGAATGGTGGCCTCGCAGAACTGATTCCCTCCTTCTCTCCTGCTGAAACTGCTCATCTTTCCCTCCAAAATCCCCACCAGCCAGAGCCAGCTGGGGTGAGCTGTGACGTCCAGCCTGTTTGCACGTTGACATCATGGAATCATGGAACTGTTTGGGTTGGAAACACCTAAAGATCATCCATTTCCACCCCTCCCAACCTCCCACTATCCCAGGTTGTTCCAAACCCTGTCCAACCTGGCCTTGGATACATCCAGGGATGGAGCAGCCACAGTTTCTCTGGGCAGTCTGTGCCAGGGCCTTTCCACCCTCTGAGTAAAGAATCTTCTCCTAACATTTAAATCTCTCCTCTCTTAGTTTAAAATTGTTCCCCCTCATGCTGTCACTACCTGGTCTGTAAAAGTCCCTCTTCACCTCTTTTATAAACTCCTTTAAAGTACTGGAAATCCACAATAAAGTCTCCTTCAACCCTTTTCTTCTCTAGGCTGCACAACCCCAACTTCCTCATTCTGTCTCCACGGCAGAGGTGCTCCAGCCCTGGAATCATCCCGGTGACCTCCTCTGGACCCGCTCTGACAGATCCCACATCTGACTGAGAAGGAGTGAGACTAAAGCACTCCATCAGCTGATATGCCAGGCTCAGGAAAAGGCACAGGAAAGCCCCAGGAAAAGACACATTTCTCAGGCCTGAGCTGATCCTGCAGCCTGAGGTCTGCAGAGCAGACTCTGCCCTCCCATTGCAGCCCCATAATGTGATTTTCATGAAGTTTTCACAGGGGTTTCTTGCCAAGATCCCTGCTCTGATCCTGCTGGCCAAGTTGTGTCAGGGTGGGACAGCACAGCCCACATCAGTCCCTCTGCTGGAGAAGGGACTTTAGGGGCTGGGGGTTATGTCCCAGGAGTGTCCACTTAGCTCCTCTAATCCCTTTTCATTCCACAGCTGTCCCATGGCACTTTGCCACCCGCGAGCTTGTTGAGTGTGAAAGTCTCTTGCTTCACAGCTAGCTTTGCAAAATCCATGCTGCTCCTGCTCCAAGATAAACAGAGAAACCCAAGCAGCCTGCGAGAGCAGCCTCCTGACGGGAGAGACCTGAGAGGGCAGATTAGAAAATAAAAGGAGAAAGAAATGTCCAAGTCCTGGCCAAATTATGACTAAGGCAAAGATAGGATAACGGCTTTTGGTTCTTTGAAAAGTGTAAACACCACGATGGGAGAGCAGATATGACGAGATGGAGGAGGCTGGGCAGAGAAAAACATTTGCTGTGGGTTAAGAGATGATTTGAGGTCGTGAAGGAGGCTCAGAGGTAGCTGTTGTCCCTCTGACATGGACAAGCCCAGATGTGGGGAACACGCTGAGGATGTGGCAGGCTGACCTGGAATCAGCTGGGAGAAGGCAGGGAAAGGAGGGAGATGCTCCTGTGGTTTCTGGAGCAGGGCTGGGTTTGCTCATTCCACCCAGGGAGCACCGTGTCCAGGGCTGCATCACACCCGGCAGCAGCTCCAGGGAGGGGATTTCCCCCTCTGCTCTGCTCAGGCGAGACCCCACCTGCAGAGCTGCCTCCAGCTCTGGAGTCCCTGACATCAGAAGGGTGTGGAGGTGCTGGAGTGAGACCAAAGGAGGACACAAAGATGCCCCAAGGGCTGCAGGACCTCTGCCATGGAACCAGGCTGGGAGAGCTGGGGGTCGTCACCTGGAGAAGAGAAGGCTCCAGAGAGACCTCAGAGCCCCTTCCAGTACCTAAAGAGGCCCAATGAGAGAGAGGGAAACAGACCTTTTAGCAGGGTCTGTACTGATAGGACAAGGAGTGATGGTTTTAAACTAAAAAAGGTTCCATTTAGATAAAAGTAAGAAATGTTTTACAATGAGAATGGTAAAACGCTGGCACAGGTTGCGCAGAGAGGTGGTGGATGCCCCATCCCTGGAAATCTTCATGGACAGACTGGACAGGGCTTGGACCAACCTGGTCTAGTGGGAATTGTCCCTGCCCATTGCAGGGGGTTGGACCAGAGGGATTTGGAAGCTCCCTTCCAACCCAAACTGCTCCATAATTTTATGTTTTAACTAAACACAGTTTTCAGTTTTCCTGCCCCATCTGGGACATAAAATATGCCACAGGGCTGAGAGATAAAGAAAAAGTGCAGAACACCTTCTGGAAATGAAATACATCTGCCTTTAAAAGAACCTGGCTCCAGATGCCTGAGATCCCTGAATGCCCAGGGTGTAACTCGTGCAGCCAGCCCTGGCAGAGCACCAGTCCCTGCAAAACAGTGATTGTGTTACAAAATAATCCCCAAACTTTAATCGGTTCTTAATTAAGAGGTGCCTCAGAACTAAAAGAGCACATAGCATTTAAATTCCTTGGTGCATTGCAACAAGAAATCATCCTCCTGTCTGCAATCCCTGGAAACCACAGCTTTCCAAGGGGGCAGGTGAGTGAGTATTTCTCAAGCAGTTCTGAGGCCAACGTGACAGCACATTTAAATAACATTTAAATAGGGCTGCTGAGAGATCTAGCTTTTGCTTTTCAGCCTACCAAATCAAATAAATTGAACTTGACACAGAAAAAAGAAAAAAAAAACCCTCCAGGATTTCCAAGCTCTGTAGAAAATCACCCAGGAGCATTTTGTGAAACCTGGCTTCAGAGCCAAATCTGCAGCCTAAGCTCAGGCGTCTGGGAGCAGTTTCACTGGTGGGATATTGCAGTGAAAATTGTTTCAGTGAGAAAGTCAATGTAATACCAGAGGAAATAGAAGAACTGGTGTTGCTAAGCCTTTCAGTTTGATCACATGTGTGTTCTGGATGTAAAGCCCCAGCTGCTGCAGTAATGGTTTGTCTTGGAGTTCCTAGAATTACACTGCAGCTGGAGCACAGTTGACTGCAGAGAAAAACAGCAAAATAGGACAACGTCCCCATCAGAAAAATAAATATCTTGGGCAGGGTCTCAGCAGTGTCTTTAAAACAGGCAGTGATAAAATTTAAACAGGGGGAAGAGGAGATGCTGCCCCTGAGCAGCACATGGGGATCAACACCGAGATCCCAAAGGGTCATCTCAAACCTTGGGCAGAAGTTTTACCACCAGCCATCAGTCTGGGCATAAATATTTGTTTCCATTTGCCAATTTCTTTAATCTTAGAGGAAAAATTATCCATGGTGGAAGGAGAGAGGATGGAGAGCTCCGAGGTGTTTTGGAAGTGGGATCTTCCCTTTGTAAAGCCCAACTCTACCTGAGGGCTCTTCCCTGCAGGAGCACAAAACAGAGTTGTCAGTGCCCTTTCATAAGGGCTTGTGGAGAGAGGTGGAGGCAAAATTTACAGAAACAGAAGATTTTGAGAGACCACAGTGGGACAAAGTGTGCAGAACAAGGCACCTGACCAAGGGTCAACCTAGATTAGCCTGGGGTAGGGACAGAAAAGAAGTAAAATTTAATTCTCACTTCTCACCATTAGATTGCAGGGAATCTCCCTCTGCACTGTGAGAGAGCAGGAGCTGGGAGCACTTCTGCTGCCAGACAGCTCCTGGCACAGCCACCTCCTCTCCCAGATGCTGACAGGGCTGTGAATTAAGGGCTGCGTGTTGATGTCAGGCAAAGACAGCCTGGGATGGATTTTTTTTCCTTTTTTCCACACTGCAAAGGTATGAGCAAATTGTTTCTCCTCGTTCAGTCTGGGAAAAGAGCTGCAGCTGAGAGCAGAGGGGCTCTCAGCAGCTCGGGGGGATGCAGTGTAATTTGGACAGCGTGGGAAAATCCTTGGAGTTACCCCGGAGAGAGGAGGAGGAGGTGGCTGGGGGCAGGACGTGGCCTCCCTTTACAGGAGGTCTCGGAGGGCAGGTTACACAAACATCTGTCAGCGGGGCCAGAGCAGAGCTGATCCTGCCTTGCGGGGATGTCAGGGGCTCTGTGACCTCTGCAGGCCCCTTCCCACCCTCTGAGGCTGCAGGCAGGGGGGGCAGTGTGCAATAAACCCTTTCTGGCTCTGGGGCAGGGTGTGTGTGTGGCTGTCCTTGCCTGGGTACAGGCAGCACCATCACCAGTCCCACGGTTGGCTGAGACCTGACTTGGGTGAAGAAATTTGGGACTCATCGGTGTCTGCAGCTCTGTTCAGCTGCATTTTGAGTTTCTTTGCTGCAATGTCCATGGATTTTGACCTGGAGAGGCTGGGCTGAGACTTTCAAAGAGGGAGAACTGAGGCAAGGAGGTATTAATGTGTAAACAGGCAACTGGAGACCACTGCAGCTTCCCTGGGGCTGTGCTCTCTGCTACTTTCCAAGGATGGGCTGGGAAACACCTCTGGATGACTTTGTGTGACCTGACAGCCAAAGCAGGCCCAGGACACAAAGCAGAGCAGAAAACTGGGAAAGGTTTAGGTGCTGTCACCAAGGCTAAGCAACTTCACCAAGGTCATGCAGAGTCATGATGCAAACGCAGAAAAGCTGTGGCTGTCCCTGGATCCCTGGAAGTGTCCAAGATCAGGCTGGACAGGGCTTGGAGCTACCTGGGATAGTGGAAGGTGTCCCTGCCCATGGCAGGGATTGGAACAGGATGATCTTTAAGGTCCCTTCCAACCCAAATCATTCTATGATTTTATAATTACAGACCTTTTTTTAGGAGCCCCCAAACACTGCAAAAGCCCTGATCAAAAGTTGCCAATTGTCTTAAAAACCCTTGAGACCTGTACCAGCCATAGAAGAAACTTCTGTTGACTTCATGAAGTGGAAATGTCCTTTTATAGCCATGCTGGCTGCAAGCAGCAGCATCTCCTCTACATGAGCTGGGAGCAGCCCCAAGCAGGAGTCAGCTGAGGGTGTCCCCTCAGCAGGACGATGGATTTGGGCTGTGCGTGTGCCCTCGGAGGGAAGGAACTCAGGGTGGAGCCCAGGGAAACAATCCCGGCTTCGTGGTGGTGATTAAACTGGACGTTAGATTAGAGCACCGGATCAGGTCAGATTAAACAATGAGGTCAGATGACGGAAAGGAGCCATCTGTGCCTTGTGGAGGGCTGGGATTGCTCCGGGCATGGAGTGTGACCCGATGTCCCACAGCCTGTCCCTGTCACTGAGGCCACCACTCCCTTCTGGCTGCATCGTGCGGCTCCAGCAGACCCCTCCTGCAAGGAATGCTGTGGGAAGCAGAGCTCTGCCCGAATCTAATCAGCTCTGATAGGAAAATACCCCCCACTGTGGAAGGGGAGGGACTGTCCAGAGTCCCCCTCCCTGTCTCTGTCTTCATCTGTCACCTGTGGAAGTCAGGGATGGGAGGAATGATGGAATTAAGCTTCCTCAGGCTGCTGGGCTGGAGGGGTGGGAGTTCCACCACAGCTAGGGCATGTGGGGATGGGCAGGGAGAGCTTTGGAGGGTCCATCCTCCTGTGGTCACTGTGGGAGTGGGGGGCACAAAGAGTTGCAGAGGTGGAGAAACACCTTCTTAAGGAACTTCTACAGTTCCAGCTGCACTTCTCGCCTTTGATTTCACAATGAGACGTTCCTTGGAGTCATGAGGTCTTTTTCTTTTCCCTCCCCCAGCCCTGAGCTCACAGCCTGGAGAGAGAGGCTTGATTTTTGAGGAGTTTTTCTACCTCTGCCTCAGCCTCCTGCATCCCCAGGCTCAGCCCTGGTGGGCAGTGGGAAGATGCTTCATGGAGCAGGGGGACACTTTTCTCTGGATCTCCGTGCAATTAACTGTGTTTATCCACCATCCCTGGTCCTTTCCATCTCATAGAATTGTTATGGTTGGAAAAGATCTTTAAGATCATCAAGTCCAACCATCAACCCAGCACCACCACCATGTTCACCACTAAACCATGTCCTCAAGTGTCACATCCACATGGTTTCAAAACACTTCCAGGGATGGTGACACCACCACTTCCTTGGGATGCTTTTCCAATCCTTTACAACCCTTTCCATCATTTTGTTTTTCCATACCTGACCTAATCCTCTCCTGGTGAAACTTGAGGCCATGTCCTCTCATGCTGTCACTTGGCACCTGGGTGACATTTGTTCTCCCTCACTTGGTTCTCCAGTGTTTGTGTCCCAGGAAGGACTTCAGGGACTTGACCAAGCTACCTGAACTCAACTGATGTCACTGGAGATGTCCCAGAGCACCTGCAGTGTCCACACAGGAGCGGCAGATGTGACACAAGACCATGGGAGACCTGCATCCTTTGAGTGGCCCTTTGGTGTTTGGCAGGACCCTGGGGAGCTCTGGTCACACAAGGCATGACTTAGAAAGTCAATAATTCAAATTATTTATAAAATTATTTTGGTATTAAAATTATTATTTTTTAATGATTAAAAAAAAAAATCAGTATGGATTTGGGTATCCCCAGGAGGAGCTATGGAGAGAGTGAGAAGCTGCAGATATTTTACAACCGTCATCTTCCTCCCCCATCCTTCCCATGGCCTAACGTTGATTTTTAAATGTTGGTGACAACTTAATTCTTCGTGTCTGCCATTGACAGTTCTCTACTGTCATTAATCACAACGGCTCTTGGCTGCTGGCAGGAGCTGATAGAGTCAGGCTGGAGTTTCCCAGGAAACATCACAGGGCTTCCAAAACTCTGAGTTAAGACAGCAAAAATGCTTCTCCAGAGGAAGGCGTGTGGAGGGGATCAGTCAGGACCTTCCCTTGGTGCCAGCAGAGCTGATCATGAGCTGTGCCTGCCCCTCTGCCCTCTCCCGTTTTCTGCAGGGGAACACGTGGGGCTGTTTGCAGCCCCGAGCTCTGTTGCTGTGGGAATTATCGACCGCGAGGTGCACTGGAAAAAGCCCTAATCTCCTTCCTGCCAAACTTCGTGCTTATCTGCAAACCAAAAAGGCCATGTTGGGTTCTTGCCTTTTTTTTTTTTCCTCTTCTCTTTTAAGACTTTGGTGATTTACGAGTTTACAGAGTTACAGCTTTGGCAGCGAGCATGAGCCAGCTTCTCCTAAAAGGAAGAAATCTCTCTTGAGGCCTGTGTGGCTTCAAGGTGTCTTTGAGAAGATTTGGAAGGGCTTTAGATGCTTCCTAAAGCAGTACAGCTCCAGAAGCCTTCTTCTCCCAGCCTTCATCTGGCCAAGGAGCCAGTATGGGGAAGAGAAGGATGTTGGCTGTAAAAGCAGAAAAATTACCAACTCTCCTTTGGTGTCAGGAGTTGAAGGAAAATAGAAATCTTGAGTTGTTTGTTGCCCAGAGAAGGTGTGGATTCCCATCCCTGGAAGTGCCCAAGGCCAGGTTGGATGGGCTCGGAGCATTCTGGGATAGTGGAAGGTGTCCCTGCCCAAGGTAGGGGGTGGAACTGGATGATCTTTAAGGCCCCTTCCAACACAAACCATTTTGTGATTCTATAAAACCATGCAGATGTTTGAGTCTCCATCCTTCACCATGCACAGGCATGAGAAGGCAGATCTGGGAATGGCTGCAGCCCACCAGAGAACAGAATCTGACCCTTCCTGACTCTGTCCCACCATGCCAACATCAGCAGCATCCTCCAGATATCCCCTCCCAGGCAGTGGGAGTGTCTGGGGAATGCCCACACCACACGTGCCATAGAATTGTTAAGGCTGGATAAGGTCCTTCGTTCCTCCTTGCCCTGTCCCTCCATCCCTTGCCCAAAATCCCTCTCCTCGACCCCCTTTAAGCACTGGAAGGGGCTCTGAGCTCTCCCTGGAGCTGTCTCTTCTCCAGGCTGAACACTCCCAACTCTCCCAGCCTGCCTGAGAAAGGTGGATGGAATTTTTTCAAGATCACAATTCAGAACTGGGAAAACCAAACCAGCTGGTTGCCAGCCCCCTCTGCCATGCCCTCTGCTTTCCAAGGCATCACATCTCAGCAGCTGCTCTACACCTGGCCATCCCTGCCTGACCCTTGTACACATCTTACAAGCCCTGAATGCAGGAGAAAACCCCTGGCCAGGCAGGAGCAGCTCAGACCTCTCAGATCACCGTGAGCTGAGGGGAAGCTCTCTCAGGGCAGCCTGGTTTGAACTTTGCTGGTGTCTTGTCCAACTCAGCTCTTCTCCTTCAAAGCATCTGGCACTGCAGAGGCACTGAGACACTTTTCATCAAAGCCCTCGTGCTGCTTGCCACCCTTGCAGAAAGAACATCGACCTCTGAGCCAGCTTTGGGTTATTTCATCCCCTAAATCGAAAGCATAGCACAGAGAGCTGCTATGGCAGAGTCCTGTGTCCTCTTTGTCAGAGACACTTCTGGATTGACCCTCTCAGAAATTTCCTATCATGGCACTGTAGGCTCAAAGCAATCCTCCGTGGGGTCTCACACCTGAAGGGACAGCATTAAAAAAAGGGCAGAGAAATAAAGATACCCAGAGGCTGCTCTGCTGGGCAGGCTGATGAATTGTCCTCCATGTCCTTCATGATGGTGACACAATAACCCATCAATTTGCTTTTTTGCCCTATGACTCCAAATTTACCTGCTCTATCCCAACTGGCAGAACCTATTCAATGTCATGCAGCACCTCTGAACATGGATAGGCCTCAAGGAGGAAATTTTTCAAAAGTAGAAGTTTTTTTAATATAAGCAGAAGTGCAATGCTTATCTTGACAGGCTGAGACAACTGGGGTTGTTGAGCATGGAGAAGAGAGAGAGAGCTTTGAGGAGACCTCAGTGGGGCCTTCCTGTGCTTAAAGGGGGCTTATGAAAGAGAGAGACTGATTTTGTACAGGTAGATTGTGATAGGACAAGGGGGAACATTTTCAAGAGATTTAGATTGGATATTGGGAAAAAATCTTCCCTGTGAGGGCGGGGAGGCCCTGGCACAGGTTGCCCAGAGAAGCTGTGGCTGCCCCTGGATCCCTGGAAGTGTCCAAGGCCAGGCTGGACAGGGCTTGGAGCAGCCTGGGATTGTGGAAGGTGTCGCTGCCCATGGCAGGGGGTTGGAGTGAGATTATCTTTAAGCTCTCTTCCAACACAAACCATTCTGTGATTCTAGAATTCTATGATCTCACACAGGTCCTCTCACACAGATGAAGGGTTGGTAAGGCGGAAATCAGGGTGCCATCTCTCTCATTTGAGGTTCCGGGCTGGATCAAAGGAAATGCCAATATTCAGCTTTCCATCACTCATCCTTTACTCCCACCCTGAAAATATCTCCATGTCCTGGACCCCTCTGGTTTTAACCTGGTTGAGCCATGAGGGTGTCAGGTAGGAGAGGTTTTCACAGCTCTTCTTTCAGCCTCAACAAACCTTTCCTGGGGTGTCCTGAGCTAACCTGCTTTTATCCCATGCCACATTTTCCGTCAGCGTGCTGCCAGGATAAGAGCACAAATTTCTCTCCAATAAACGGCCAATTCTTCTTTTACATGTTTATCTTTTTGTGCCAGTTGCCTGTTAATTTATTTCTTCTTTGGAAGGGCTGGCACCAGAATAAACCACACCCAGTTATCTTTGGGTTTGCAGAGAATGGATGCTCCCCCTTTCCCCCTCCCTCTTGCCAACGAATTAAAAGCACACCATCTTCTGATGCACAAATTGCTCTGTCAGATATAATGATTTTTATCCCAGCTCTTAATTTGCTTAATATGTTAAGGCTGGTGCCAAATTCACTCCTGCTCTGATAGTCAATTGCTCATGTTCAAGCAAAGTGGGTGTAAATTGATAATCTTCCTGATTAACTTGCTGGGACAGTCTGCAGAGCTGAGGCATCGGGGAAACAAAGTCAAGGCTTGAATTTCTGCACACATTTAGCTTCCACAGGCTGTCAAACGATGCTGTGATGGTTCATCAGATAGGGCTCTGGTCTTTTTGGCCAGTTTGGATTGTGGCAAGCCTGGGAGGATTCTGGGTGCTCTGCTAGATGAAGGCTCAGTCCATGGGAAAACACCATTTCTGTCTGGAGAGGGGAAGGAAGAATTCTCCCAGAGGCTAATCCTATACACAGAGCTTAAGCATAACACATCATAAAATTCTTTAAAGGCACCCCAGGGAAAAATCTGGGACCAGTCCTTAAGGAGTGACCACAGGAACAAGTCCACTTCATGACAGTCACTGCTATTCCTCCTCTCTCCAGAGATTCTGACTGCAGGGCTGGCATCCACGCCCAAGGCTGACAGCTCGGACACAGCAAGGTTTTAGCAGTGCTGCAACCACTGCAAGAAACCACTCTGGCTCTTCCTGCTGCTCTCTGCTCTGGAAAAGCAGATCCTTTACCTCCACTGGGTTGTGAGTGCACAAATCAAGAAGAGGACACAACCCAGGGCAAAATATGTGTGTAATTCAACGCCCTCGGTGAGATGTTCTCTCCCCACGCAGCAGCGACTCCATCAAACAGCAGCTGATAAATCTGCTGCTGCCTCTGGGCTGCAAAAATCAGCTTTTATTTATCTGCTGTGCGTGGTGGCTCTCGATGTAAGAGCCAGAAGAATGAGGTTTGTGCCTGTTGGAGATGACTTGCCCAGGAATTCGGTGTTACTCACACAGGACGCATCGGTCATCACAGTCACTACGTTTGTTTGAACCCCGTGCTTTCAGTGGTCACAATATGAGGTGTGGGAGTGCTTTCAACTCTGTCCTTAAGCAATGTTCCTGTAGCTCCAGGCATCCTTTTTGGAAGACCTGTGATGATTTTTAGAATTTGTTTTAATACAATGGAATTTCATGGAATAATAGAATCATTTAGGTTGCAAGGCACATTTAAGATCATTGAGTCCAACTGTTTGTGCATCTCTGGTTGAAAATCAGCCAGCAGCCGGTGTCACCACAGCAGTATCATCACCAAGGGGCTTCAAACAAACTAAAGAGCCTTTTGTCCTGGGTTTGGGAGGATTTTGAACACGGGAAGGTGGAAGAGGCTGCCCTCGCATGGTAGATTTAATGAAACATCCCTTTCTAACATTTGGTTTTCTTAAATTTAGAGGATTCCCTGGGAAAGACAAACTCTGGAGGGGCATTCTCTGGGTCACACTTCCATTGCAGCCAGAGGCACTGAGGATTCAAGAGGTGAGCAAAGTGAGCAAAACTTCTCCTAAAGTTAATCTAGGAAAGAAACACTCTCAATTAGTGTTGGTCAAATGAAAACCAAAGAAAAATCCTGAACACCAAACCACAAACAAAAACATCAGAGAAGTTTCCCAAAGCAAAACAAGATCACATCTCAGCAGGTGCCTGTGATGGAGAAACTTGCTCAGGTCACAGGTTTGGGTTTTTTCCCAAAGATATTAAAGCTTCTGTGCAACCTCTGCCTTTGCTCTGACCTTGTTATGTCCTGCTGTACCCTTGAAAATAGACATGGGAAAAACCTCCAAAAACCCACAGAACCACGGAAGAGTTTGGGTTGGAAGAGACCTTAAAGAATTTAGTTCCAAGTTCCTGCCATGGAACATCTTCAAAGCTCCATCTCAAAGCCTAGTCCAGCCTGGCCTTGGACACTTCCAAGGATCCAGGGGCAGTCACAGCTTCTCTAGGCAGCCTGTAACAGGGCTTCACCACTCTCACAGGGTGGAAAGTGCTCCTGAGGAGCCTTGTTTTGGAGAAAATTCAGCTGTGTCTTGATGCCTTTTTCTGGTCTTAGGAAATAAAGGCTCAGACACGGTTAGAGGGTTGGGGGTTTTTTCCCTCGGTATTTTAATAGGATCCCATTCCATGGCTTCTGCCATCCAGGTGGAAGGCGCCACAAAAGCCCCGTCCCCCCAGTCGAGTGTACAATTAAAGACTCTACTCATTAGCAGATCTACCAGGAGGGCCCAATAAGGGGCCAGGGTGGGCTAACTTCTAGTTTACAAAATCTGTCCTACTAGGAGACCTTGGGGGCTCACGAAAGCAGTGTTTGGTCTCTAACTCTACGTGGTTTCAGGGGTGTTTAGTCTACTGGCCTGCTAAACACCATGAAACCAGGCTAAACTATCACCTAAAGCATCACAAGTATGCATGCTGATACTTGTGAATGTAGGGAACAGTGTAAGAAATATTCAGGAGAAAAGCAGAAAAAATCCTGCAGGCATCAGTCTGCACCAGGAAGATGCTCATGGCATCCCCGGGCAGTATTTTTGCTCATCAAGGTGGAGTAGCTTTTGTTCCTCTCCTTAGCACCCCTCTCCTGTCACGCTTCCCACAAGGACACCTTAGCATTTCTCCCTTTATTTCCAGCTGTGGGATCTCCAGAAGAGCAGGAGGTGCTGTCAGGGGGGAGCAGGGACACCCTTGTAGGAAAACTGGGGGCAGCCACTCCCGCCTATAACCCCTGGCTCCCTGTGTGCTGGTGGACATTGTCCTCTCCTCTCCTTGGTGACAATCCCAGTCTGGGAAGCTGTAGGGGGGGATCTCAGCTGCTTCTCACACAGCAACATTCCTGTTCCTTTCCAGAGATGCCTGGTGGGGGTAGATGGAGTGAAGAAACAACACAGCTGAGTGCAGGGACCCTTCTGTGTCTGTGCTGTGGCTGGTCCAGCTGAGGTCTTTGTAGGAGGAAAAACCATCAGCTCTCCTCTGCAGAAATGAGGAATCAGCCAGGGATGAGCCTCTATCCATGGCACATCTGCAGAAGGTGTGAGAGTCCTTAGAAATGGCAGAGCCAGGCCAGGTCTCCACTGGTTACGCCGGTGTGCTCATAAGAGAAGCAGAACAGCATCTTCATTTCACAGGTGAGGGAAACTGAGGCACGGGGGAAAGGCTTGGCCCACAATCTGTGAAGAAAACAAATGAGCCCTGAGGAGCTTGTTTGAAGATGTTGTAATTATTGATTTTTGGGCTCTGTGGAGTTCATGGTGCTCTTTCCACTGCACAACCCATGCAAAGCTTTATTGCAGAAACATAAGTTGGCGAGTTTCCTAAACAACCCAACACGGCAAAACCCACCTGAAAGACACTTTCATTTTCCTGGGAATCTGCTCTAAAAAAAGCATCTCTAAGACACTTTTAAATCATTAAACTCATTTACATGTGGGCCCACAAGCAGCCAGGAGGGTACATCATGTCATCTCCGTGCCATGACATCATAGTGACATTAAATAAGGGCATTGCTGTAAATGCAGTCATGGTCTGAGTGATGTCACCGGAGGGAATGGCTGGAGCTGTGCCTGGGGAGATTTGGGCTGGAGATCAGGAAAAGTTTCTTCCCCTGGAGGGTGGTGGGGCACTGCCCAGGCTCCCCAGGGAATGGGCACAGCCTCAAGGCTGCCAGAGCTCCAGGAGTGTTTGGACAATGAATTGTTGGGGTGTATGAGCAGGACCAGGAATTGGATTGGATTATGTTTGTAGGTCCTTTCCAACTCAGGATATTCTGGGATTTAATGATTGCAATGCCACAGTAACTCACCTCATTAAATATCCTGTTTTGTGGAAGGAATTTTTCCCCCTTCCTCTTGCCCAGGAGTTGATCCCACCCAGTTTGGCACCCTGTGTTCTGGAAGCCCACACTCCACACCCCCCTTATGAAGGGTAAATCACTCTTTCCCTGTTTACCATCAACAATTTGCAAAGCAGACCTCTGTCTTCTAAGCTCTTCCTGCATTTCCAGTGCTTTCCCTGCTAGCTCTAACACTGTAATTAAGAGTTAATACAGACAATCACAGAAAGATCAGCTTTTCTCTGCTCTGATGGCCCCAGCTCTGATGCCCGTGTTCATCAGGTTTGGAGAGAGGGGCGGCATCAAATGGTGCGTGAGTGATGCGGAGGTGAATTCTCCTCTTCTTCCTGACTTGGAAGTGGCTGGGATTTTGGAAAGCGGCACTTTGCACTGCGGAGAGCAGCCAGCTGAGGGCAGGAGAAGCCCGTGCATCGGTGCTGAGCGTTCACACAGTCTGAATGAAGGGGGGAGGCGATGGGGGAAGGAATAGAGCAGCGCTTCTTCCTGCACTTCTTGCCTCTGTTTTATATTTCCACAACTCAGGCTGATCCCAAAAAAGGGCCTGGAGGGAGGCTGGGATGGGAGGTGGTGGCATTGAACGCCCCAGAGCTGGAATGATGGAAGAGAAGGAGTGTTGGGGTTTTGCAGTGCAGAGTCATCATGGAAAAATGGAATGGTTTGGGTTGGAAAGGACCTTGAACATCATCTCACTTCAGTCCCTGCTGTGGGCAGGGACACCTTCCACTATCCCAAGGTTGCTCCAAGCCCCATCCAACCTGGCCTTGGACACTTCCAGGGATCCAGGGACAGCCACAGCTTCACTGGGCACCCTGTGCCAAGGACTCACAACCCTCAAGCACAAAGAGGAGCCCTCAGGAGCCTCAGGGGTCCCTCTCCAAAAACCCTGGGATGGAGCAGCCCTGCTCAGGGACTTGGACTAGTGCTGGGACTATTCCACCTCAGCAACTGGTGGATAATGAGTTCCAGGCAGGCAGATGGAACACGATATCCTTACATCTCCTATTCCCAATGGAAAGATGCTGGCCAAACAAAACCAGTAAGGTTTTTGTGATGGGAACAACTGTCAGTAATGATCCTCCTGTATTCCTTTCCCTTACCAAGCTGATGTACAAGAGAGGTGCTTAAAATTTGATCTTGTGTCCATAATTTTAAGCCCGACTCTTAAAGGGTTTTGTGTTTTTATCAGTGTCTTTCTCTCAGATTAATCTTTGATCTTCACAATTGCTTTACCAATCCGTATTTTTCCCCAGCTTTGTTCCAGAAAGTTTGCAGGAGCCTTAGTTACTTTCAGTGAGTATTTTCACCTTAGCAGGAAGGAAGAGAATTTTGAATCTCTGGCAAAAATCAGTCTTTCTCCCAAATCTGATGCTGGGACTTCTGTTAATTAAGAAATCAACCCAAATGAACGGGGTTTAAATCATTCCACCCCTTTTTGCAATGATTGTTCATGGTTCATCTTATGTATTCTTGATATACTCTTGCAAAAGTGTGTTCTCTTGGAAAATATCCTATTTTCAGTGCTTCAACCAGCATCCATTGTCTCTAATTTTACTCATCTAAAAGTTAAGCAGGCAAATTTTAACTGATTACAAAATTTCCTTCAGAGGGCAGATTGAATTTTGCATTGACCGGGGCACATCAGCCCTTCCATTACATTGAAATGTTGAAATGATGTTTGATATTGGCTACAAAAGAAAAAAAAAAAACAAACCAAACCAAAACAAAACACAATTGTGATATCTCTATATTAGAAAACTGGTTATGTAGGGAGAACTCATTTCGGGTTTGAGTCAAACAAAAAGGCAAACTGCAATCCTAATATAACCATAGCAACGCAATAATGTGTGCTTGAAATGATCCATGTGGTCAAAAAGAGCAGAATATCTGAATGTCTCAGCTAGAAGGGCCAGGAAAGGAGCATGGAAAAATAAGATTTGAAGGAGCATGTTTAAAGAGAGGTGGCTGTTGGGAACTGTCTGGGGTGATGTTTCTGAATGCCCCGAGGATAAAACCTTGATGGGAAATAACTCCATGTATTCTAAGCCTGGATTTCAACAGAGATTTTCTGCTGTGAATTGAGGTGTGATTGGCCTGAGTTGGAACAAGATGTGCTGATCAGATCCTTTTAGTGTTTCCTGGTGCCTGTTGGGCATCAACTTTTGGGCTTTCCTCAGCACTCAGACTGGGAAACCTCCCCACATTCTACAACAGAGGGGTTTTTGCCCCAAACCATAGAAACAGAGAATCACAGAATGGTTTGGGTGGGAAGGGACATTAAAGACCATCTCATTCCACTCCCTGCCATGGGCAGGGACACCTCCCACTATCCCAGGTTGCTTCAAGTCCCATCCAACCTGGCCTTGGACACTTCCAAGGATCCAGGGGCAGCCACAGCTTCTCTGAGCACCCTGTGCCACGACCACCTCACTCTCACAGGAAAGAATTTCTTCCTGATATCCAAACTAAACTTGCCCTCTAAATCTCTAAATTTTCTTTGTTTTTTCTCACCAACACCAGAGTTTCAAGGGCTCTGCCCAAACGATCTTGGGAATAGGACATGGAAGTGCAGCAGGCAACACTTGTAACACAGACCCAAATACCTATGAAAAACACCCAAACCAGAGCTGTTTGCTGTAGTTTCAAGCATGGCTTGCACCCAGCCTGCATCCTGGGTGATGCACAGACAGAGGAAAGGACATCTGCACTTTCTGACTGTGCTTGATTAGTTAAATCACCTCCAGGAAATAATTTGCCTTCTCTGTTAGTACAACACAGCCAATTTTCTTCTCCTTGCCCCAGGGAGGCAGCAGCAGTGTCTGTCAGTGCTGCAAGGCTGGTGCCCAGACCTGGAAATCCTGTGCTTCAGTCAAGGACTCTGCCTAATCACTGCAGAATGGTGTAAAAAGCCACTGCATTTTTCTCTGCAAGCCCCTTCAAGGGTTCAGGGGGGTGATTTCACAGAGCAGAGAGCTTGGCCATTTGGCAAGTAAAAGATCCATGCAGCTGGCATTCATGGCAAGGGGAAAAAATCACTTGTGAGTGTTTAAAACTGGGGCAATTACACTTTTAAAACATTGTACTGATGGAGGGAGGAGGAGAAAGAGATAATAGAGACCAGGTGGATTGTCCTGTAAGGAAAGAAAACCTGGATATCTCTCTTACACAGCCCCTCTTGTCCCAAGCCAGGCCCTGGATTTAACACAGGATGCTCAAGGCAAAGCCACAGGGATGTGGGAGGTCAGGGAGCAAGGTCAGAATATGGGTTGGGGTTTGAGGTCAGAGCCTCCAGGCAAAGGGCAAACTGCTCAGGTTACAAACAAAGGCAGAATTTTTTTCCTTTTCAGGATTCTCTTAAAAGAAAATTGAATTAAAAAAGAAATAGAAGAACAAAAGAGCGAGGAAAGAACGCCCAAAATACAACATGCAAGTCTGCCTCTGTTTAGGGCCTGGCTGGAGATGAAACCCAAACGTTTCTGAATTAGAATAAAAAACAACAAAGTGAAGGACATTGTGTTTCGATGGGTTTCATTTTATCCTTTGATAATTTTTCATTTGTATCCCGCACTGGCATTTCATTTGGGTCTCTGCCTGACTGCACATTTTATTCTGGAGCTTGATTTCACTCTATTACTGCATACATCAGTGGCTCCCCAGATTCAGTAACTCGGTCCTGCTCCTTAGCAAATAGACATGTCTGTGCTGTGCTTTGCTGTAGATACTTTTACAAGCCATTTCCCCGTTGTGCAGGCTCATAAATATTCCCCTGGCATGGCTTTTTCTTCTGTAGGAAAGAAAAAAAGCCCACGGCAGTGAAAGTGAGAGTCAGTAAAAACTAACCAATTTGTCAGTGGCATCTTTGGACAATTAAGAAACCTTGTGTCTCTCCTTGGTGTTTTCTATCCTCCAGAAGAGTAGAGAAATACAGAAGTGAGAGGAAATGCACCTGCTGCTCATCTAACTTAATTAAAATCCAGGAACAGGGGAAAAAAAGCAGGAGAATTGGAGGTTTTTAATACTGGACCTACTAAAAGCAATGAACAACTGATATTGGGAATGGCTGGGAATGACAGGATCATAAAGGGCCTTGGCTTTGAGCAGAGGGGAGGGTTTAGGTAATCTCCAAGTCCCTTTAAGCTCTGTTTGCTGATCCCATTTGGTGCTGAGATTTGGAGAGAAGCTGTGTCAGAACATGAGTTCAGTGCTACCACCAGAAAAATGGAAGTGTCCCAGTCAACCCACCAGAAAAATAAAAGAACTTCACCTTTGTGACACAGGCAGTTGGTCAGGGGTCAAAAACCTGTGCCCTGCTCCTGAGAGGAGATGCTGAAGTGGGTGTGCTGAACACAGCACTTGCTGTGCACAAGAGGAGGTGAAGATTTGCAAATGTTTTCTGTTCTCCCAGGTTTCCCTTTCTCTCTGACATTGCCACCAGGATCCCATTCAGGGGCATTTCTGCATCCAGTCCTTGGGGCTCAGTACAAGAAGGGCTTGGACCTGCTGGAACAAGTACAGAGGAAATCATTGGGTTGATCCCAGGGCTGGAGAACTTTTGCTACAAAACAGGCTGAGAGACTTGGAGATTTCAACCTGGAGAAGAGAAGGCTTCAGGGAGAACTCAGAGCCTCTTCCAGTGCCAATTTAGAGCCTCTTCCAGTGCCTAAAGGGGCTTCAGGAGAGCTGAGGACAGGCTTTGGACAAGGGTCTGGAGGGACAGGATAAATGGGAATGGCTTTAAACAGACAGAGGGTAGGTTTGGGGTAGATATTGGGTAGAAATTCTTCCCTGTGAGGGTGGGGAGGCCCTGGCACAGGGTGCCCAGAGAAGCTGTGGCTGCCCCTGGATCCCTGGAAGTGTCCAAGGCCAGGTTGGATGGGTTTTGGGGCAGCCTGGGATAGTGGGAGGTGTCCCTGCCCATGGCAGGGGGTGGAACTGGATGGTCTTTCAGGTGTTTCCAACCCAAACCATTCTGTGGTTGTTGTTCTTCAACCTCTCTGGCCTTTCCTATGAAACAGAGAACAGAGGTTGTAGATCCATCAAATATCTCCAGGGCCCAGCCCAAGAGTGATGCCATCCTGAGGCCCAGCATGCTGCAAATTCCACTTCTGAGGGATGTGGAAGGTTGTGAATGTCCCTGGGTGTCTGCTGTGTCATGCTGTTCAAAGCCAAGGAGGGAGGGAAAGAAGAGGAGCAGATAAAGAACCCTTGGGAAAGAACTGTCCCTCCCTGCTAATGCAAATATTCCCTTCACCACGTCCTACAGCATTTGGCCTCCCCAAAGCTGAAAATATCTCCAGGAGCAGCTGCTTCCAGCATTTCCCTTTGAAAACAGTCAGATATCCAAGAGACTGTTGAGGGAGCTTTTCCCAGCCATTAACCTGTTAATGCCTCTCCTGTTTTCCTAAGCAATCCCACTTCCTCTGTCCAACCCACACCCGTCTCATGCTCAGCTGATGTTCCTTTGGTTGCTTCCATTTGGCCAAAATGGTTTGGTTCTGCAGGGATGGAAATCTGACCTGAAGTCAGGATTTGTAGCTTCAAATTCTCTCCCTTTTCTACTAAAACCTGATCCCAATTGAATGTTTCCTTGAGCTCATAATTTCTGTTTCAGACTTGAAGAACAGAGTCTGTGCTCTAAATCCTTTAGATACCAGGATTGTGCTCCCTTCCTACAAATTGTTCAACCACCCCAGTTACAAGCAGTGTGATCACAATGCCAAAAAGTGAAATTTCTTTCTGGCTGGAATTATAAAGAATGGTGGGTTTGGGGCCAGGGAATGGTGGTTTATGCTCTTGTAGTTCATGCTGCTCATTGTGGCTGTGATTTACAGCCTGTTGATGGGTACCTGGGGTTGTACTCTCCCCAACAAAGGCAACGTGTGCCCCAAAGACGTGACCTTCTAAATTGAGCAGCCAGACAGGAAAGAGGGGAATCATTTACCCATTTTGTATAAATTAATCCCCTGGAGTTCTGTAATTAATAGATGCAGAGTACACTATGAGCCTGTAGCCAGGTGCGGATCTGAGCCCAGGTCCCTGCCCAGCAATCACAAACCTTTCCTTCCTCTACTCACAGAGCATTAGGAAAAGGTCTCTGTGACCTAGAAAGGTCTTTCAGTGACTCACTTTTCAATCTTTCAGCGTCCTCTTGGAAGGGAGGAGGGATGGGGGAGAGAGGCAGAGCTTTGGTTATTGTTGTTTTCCATCTTTTTAATTTGCAGCTACAACGCTTGTTAGTCTAAAAGCAAATTGAGACAAGGCTGAAGTAACCATCTCAGCAATAAAAGCTCTCTGCCCAGACAGACCAAACACTCCAGGAAAGTGCAAGCAAGAGGGGAAAATTGGCTGCTGGAGCTAAACAGCTGCTCAGGTTGACTTTCAAAGGCAGTTGAGTCTCATGCCCTGCTGGGGACACCCCCAATGTCCCCTCCCCACTCTTCCCACCTACATTTAGAGCCTCTTTCCTGCTCTGGGACTCTGTGTTGGACACAGCAGGTGGAGCAGATCCACGTTGTACTGACAGGGATATTTTGCCAGGTGTTTTGTAAGGTGGGAGAAGGTTTCTGGGCTGCTGTTATTAAGGAAGTCCTAATGCTTCCAGGCAGGCAAATTCCTTGTCATGGGACCTGAGGGAATATCTTGGCCAGGAACCCCTTTGTGGCAGGGAACCTCAAGTCTCACGTGTGGGAGGAAAGGATCCAAGTGTCACTCTGGGATTTTGGTAGGAGCAGCCTCTCAGCAGGATTTCTGGCTAAAGGAGAGTAGCATCCTCTCCTCTGGAACCCAAAGAACATCAGTTCTCAATAACTTCACCTTTACCTACATAAATACTGAAATTCCAAGAATTTCACCCCAGCTTGAAGGGATCTGTGGAATGGAGGGAGAGGAACCTTCTATAATTGGCAGAGAGTGACAGGACAAGGAACAATGGTTTTAAACTGGAGGAAGGCAGGGTTAGGTTAGATATTAGGAATAAATTCTTTACTCAGAGGGTAGTGAGGCACTGTCACAGGTTGCCCAGAGAAGGTGTGGCTGTCCCTGGATCCCTGGAAGTGTCCAAGAACAGGCTGGACAGGGTTTGGAGCAGCCTGGGATAGTGGAAGGTGTCCCTGCTCAGGCAGGGTGTTGGTACTGGATGATCTTTAAAATCTCTTCCAACCCAACCCATCCTGTGATTCTATAACCACAAGAGCAAAACCTTCAAGAGAAATTAAAAAAACCCTGAAAGTCGGAAAATATTCACATGACTTCAGAAGCAGAGACTTCCAGAAAGCCACAAGAGTCATCAGCCATCAGACTGGTGACATTATCTTTAAGCTCAAGTGCCTCAGGAAATGTGTCCCAGACACGATTCTCTGGTAGGAGCCAGAGTGGTGCTTTACCTGGAGGTTCCCATGGGTAACCATGGAGTATCCAAGTGGGAGTGTGACAAAAAGACCTCCTGAATCCTTTCAGAGCTCAGCAGTGAATGTTCACTTCCTTGCAGAGTCACGGGATGGGATCAGCCCCACTTCTGTGCTGTGACCAGGATCTGCTCTTTGGTTTGAGGCTTTTCCTCAGCGGGGCTTGTGTGTCATTAATGCATGTGAGCTTTTCCAGACTTATCTCTGCTGAACCTCTCAAGGCTCCCTCACTAAAACCCTTCTGTCTAATGAAGTAATTGGATTAATAGGCAAACAGCAAATCAGTGTGCTTAATTGATGTTCCCAGGTAAATCAGCACAGGTACAGCTTATGCTTAAGGGCTGTTCCGGAAGAAAAGCAGAACCTAATTAAATAAATTTTTTGCTGCTTTCTTACGATGTCTGAGACTGATGTGAAAGGTTATGATTTTCTCCCCATTTGATTTTTGCAATAGGAATAATTTTGGTCTCTCCTGTCTTGTTTGTATGTGCCTCACACTCCTGAAAGATACCACGAGTGACCAGAAAACTGATGGGGCTGCAATGTTGAACACTGAGAATTGTGAAGGGACAAATATTTAGGGATGGAGAATTTTTTTCCTAGCCCTGGTTTAATTTGCACTCTTTATTTACCTGCGTGTAGCTGGAATGCCTGTGGGATGCTTGAGAGGAAAAGCACTTTCTTTGCTACAAACCAAACACCTTGGCTCCTGTGCAGGAACCAGGAGCTTCTGCCTTTGACGTCCCAGAGGAACATTCCCCCAAGGAGGGCAAAGCTTCCTGCCACCCTGCTCTTCCTCAGGATTGAAAAAGCAAGGAAGAGAATTCATATACATTGAAATAGTGTTGTTAAAAGCAGAAAAAAATATTCCAGGCTTTTCTGATTCCCTTTCCAGCTCCCTGTCTCAGACAGAGCACCGTCATTGCTGTTCCAAAGGCCTTTTAAATCAGGGGAATTCAGGATGTGTTGGTTTTTCAGAGGCTCTGGGTTCCAGCAGGACCCCTGTGCTCCACCACAGACCCTGTCCCCAGGGAGAGGGACAGTGATGAAAAGGAGGGGACAAGGGAGAACTGAATGACCTGGAGGAAGCGTTTTAGGAGATCAGAGAAAGCAGAGCAAGGATGGGGAGGTCTGGGGAAGCTCTTCCTTACAGGGATTTCTCCCTCCCCAGGAAGAGGACAAAACTCTTTGGAGAAACTCTGGGATACCAGAAGTGCCTTCCTAGAGGTTTGTCCTGAGTGGTTGAATTGTCTCTGCTGCTCCTTGGGGCTTTAAAACCCCAAGTTCAGGGTGGTTCAGAGTCTGCATTAGGAGGACAACAGGCAAAGCTGATGCACAGGCAAAAACCTTCCTGCATCCTTTGGATTTAAAGCAAGGTTTTCTTGCAGCCCTTCACCCCAGGAGTGAAATGAAAGGAATCCTGCTCCGAGGAGTTATTTAGAAGGTTTCGCAGGTGTCCTGGTGCCTCTGTTCCCTGCAAACAGTCCACACCTCTGGGCTCACGATGGCAGCAAAGTGCTGCGGCTGAGCACAGCCAGGCAAGAGCTGCTGGCTTCCCCCACCCAGAAATTCAGCCTCCTCCTGAAATATCCCGGCCCTTTCCTAGGGCTGGAAGCACTCAGAGGGCAGCTGAACCTGTCCCTACGCCCTGTGGTGAGGAGAGAGCCAGGCTGGGCAGAAGCTGGGACCTTGCTTCCTTGCCGCAAGCAAAATCTCCATCAAAAGGCGCTTTTTGCAGCTGAATTCTCCCCTTTTTCAGGATGGACCCAAGGGGTTCCTGTTGCTTGGCCCCTGCTTTTTCCCAGCTGCTAAGGCAGTGGTGGCTTTGTGTGGAGCAGACCTTGGGGAAATGTCACTTTTGGGAGCTTCACAGTGAAGGGGCGTGGGTGTCTGTGACCGAGACCCTGCTCCACCCTGGCTTTGGCGAGGAGGAAAGCGGGTGCTTGGTCCAGCAGGAGAGGGCAGCAACACCCTCTGTTTGGTTTAATTGCATTTTGTGCCCAGTTTGGCACCGGTGCCTCAAGGTTTGTGCTCTGCAGAGGCCGTGGGTCACTTGATGCTCTCTCTTGGACAGCAGCTCCGGGCCAGACCCCACAGAGCATCTCCTGCCACCCTCGAGCACCTTCCTCCACCATCCTCCTGCTCCTTCCTCCACCATTCTACTCCTTCCTTCACCATCCTCCTACTCCTTCCTCCACTATTCTGCTCCTTCCTCTCACCATCCTGCTGCTCCTTCCTCCACCATCCTCCTGCTCCTTCCTCCACCATCCTGCTTCTCCTTCCTCCACCATCCTCCTGCTCCTTCCTCCACCATCCTGCTTCTCCTTCCTCCACCATCCTGCTTCTCCTTCCTCCACCATCCTGCTTCTCCTTCCTCCACCATCCTGCTTCTCCTTCCTCCACCATCCTCCTGCTCCTTCCTCCACCTCCTCCTGGCCTTGGGAGGAGGACAAGGATGGTGGGGACACAGGAAACTTCTTTTCTGGTCCTGCATTTACCATTAGCTTTTTACCTGGCCATGCATGGGCTGTAAAACCTTTCCCAGCGTGATGTGAGATCCTTTTGGAAGCTGGGATTGGAGTTTGGGAAGTGTTCAGGCAGGATTTTGTGTGAGGACTCCAGGCTTTACTGGGACAGAACAACAATAAATAGTTTTTAGAAAGTGTCAGCAGATTTACTTCCCTCTGATCTGGTGTGGATGCTTACCTGTGCTGGAGCAATTCAAGACACTAATCTGCCAGAAACCCAATATTTTTTTTCAGTTGGGTTTATTTTATTCCTCTTTAGAGAGCTGGACTGGCACACTGAGGTGTTGTGCAAGAGCCAGAGGGACACCAAGGACTTGGTCTGAGTGAGGAAGGGGCAAGGTCAGAGCATTTTCAGTCCAGTTTTGCTGGTGTAGTGAAGCCACACTTTCACAGGGCCAGGATGCTGCAGCCTGGGGTCAGATCCAAGGATTTGCTCAACCCTGGATACTCAAGTGCAAAGACAACTCCACAAGTGAGGTGGTTAGTGCAAAACCAGCCTTTCCCCTAGAAATAATGGTGTCAGTGACCTCCCATGCTCCAGACCTCTCCCCCAAAAGTCATGCAGAGGTTTCCCAAGTCCTCCTTGTGAAGGAGCCTTAAATCACAGCCAGCAGTTCTCACAAACTTCCCATTGATTTCTGGCAGCTCGTGAATGTGGCAAGCGGCACGGAGTTGATACTGCAGATCCATAATTAATGCTTTGTGATCCCAGATCTGAAGGCCCTTTCACAGGCAGAGGGACTGTTAAACTGCCCCTGAAGATGAGGGATAGAGTCGTGGAAGGGATTAACGGCCAAGCCAGTAATGAGCTCAGAAAAAAAAAAAAAATACAAGCATGGGAGATGAAAAAAAAATAATCTGTGAGTGAAAAACATCCATTTATGAAGTGCTCTTTTGCAGAAGGCGAGTGCTTCTGAAGCCACCTAAAGTGCAGATATTCTCATTGCCTCTGGAAGCCTGAGTCAGACAGTTTGGAGCCTGGAATTCCCAGGATGTGGCACAGGCAGAGCAAGCTGGAAGGAGGTTTGGGGGCTGGTGTGCTCAGTGCAGACAGCAGAGCCGTGACTCTGCTCTCCAGGCTGGGGGGTCCATCCCTGAGAGGCTCTTTTTAAGAATGTCCCAGGGTTTTTTATTATGTTTTTTTATTATGTTTTTTTCACAATTGCATGGATGACTTTGGCTGGACCGTGGGGGAAGAGAGTAAAAGGACCTGGTGCAAGGAGCTGAGTGAGGACCCAGCACTTGGAGCAACAGGAAGGGCCCTTTTCCAACCCCTTCCTCCCAAAAACTCCAAGTCCAGCACAGAACTTGTTTATTGGGATTGTCCATCTAGAAGAGCTTTTCCCTGTTTCATCCTGCTCCATTCTCTGGGCCCACCCTGTGATGTTGGCACCCACTGGGAACTCCCCCAGCATGGAGCTGGTGACATTCAAGTGGCAGATTGGCCATCTGAGGTGTCCCCTCCTCACCAAGAAGGATGGAACTTGGTCTTTCCAGGCCTGGTGATGGATATTCACTAGAACTTAAATTTAAAAAAAAAATCCATATATAAACAAATAAACACATTTATAGAGTAATTATAAAAATTATATTAAAAATTATTCATGCTCAACAATGCCAATATTTTCATATGGGTTGTGGGGAAAAAAAAAAAAGGAAAAACAGACAGTGGAGAGGTTTTGAGGACAGATGCAGCCAGACTCCCATTTAGGAATATTGTCTATCTACACATCTTGAAAAGGAGGGATTTATATCAGCTGGAACCAATAGGTAGATAAAGAGCCCACTTCAACAGGAAAAAGAAGCCATTATCCATTGCATAGTTAGCTTATGAGAATGAAAAAAGAGCATTTGGAGAAAATATCTGCCCATTAAATATGGAGTTAAGAGCTTGGCTTAGGCTCAGAAGGGGAAAAAAAGGCTTTTGATTAACCAATAAAGCCAATGGTGATGTTGAGATTATTCAGAGTTTATTGCTTTTTATGAAAAGGGGGAAAAAAAAAAGGAAAAAATGAAAACAAAAAAAAGAAAGAGAAGCCAGTCTGTTTTCCATTTGTTGGGACTGCAGTAGATTGCTCTTGCCAGGGTAATAAACAGTAGCTTGGATGCATCATGCAAGGCTGGTTATGAAGATGAACTCACGCAGCTCTTTGGGTTTTAAAATGCTTGGAGGCATTTCAGCTGACAGTTCCCCCTGCTGATGCCTCCGTGGAGGGAAGATTGACTGCAATGGCCTTGCTTGTGGTTACTTAATCCTGGTGCAATTCTTCTACTTGATGGATCAATGCGAGGCCTTCAGCTTGGTTATGACTTTTAGATGGACCCATTAGAAAAAGAAATAAAACAAGAGGAGAGTGATCCCAGGGCTCCCTGTCCATGGGGAAAGGTGGGAGGATTAGGAATGTTTCATCCACTGAGGTGGGGGCACCTCTCAATCTGCAGAAGACCAGCCCAGAGGGAAAGGAATGTGCTTTTCTCCATGGGATAAGTCAGGAAGATCTTCAGCCTTACAATAAAATCAGGGAAGGCTCAAATAGTGACCTGTGAGTCATTTCCTAAGGGGACACTGCAGATGGTCTGGGAGGGACTGGAGGAATCTCACAGCAGATTAGAGGCACGTCAGTCTGGTGCTGCCTAGGCTCGGCACTGCATGGTAACACAGCTCAAGGTTCCTCCAAGACTTCACTACCAAAATCAAAGCATAAAACGTGGAAAACCTTGCCTTTAAATGGACTAATGAACAGGATGCAACACTGCTCAGGCCTCTCTTACAGCAAAGCAAAGTTGCTGATTCCTAGAAAGTGAACATAGACAAATACAAGTGAGAAACAGAGGTAAATTATATTAAAGACTCATTTTGTGGTTAACTGTTGGAATAACCTGCCAAAGCAGCCGCTGCACTCCTCACCCCAAAAGGACAGTGGATTGTCCTCTAGTCAAAATTGGAAGTAAATACTAGAGAGATCAACATGGCTTATACAACAAGCACTGTCTGATTTCCTGCTCTGGGCATTGTAGGAGCTCAGAGTCATCTGAGAGGTCCTTTTCAGCCTTGAATTATTCCCTGTTCCACTGAGTCCTTCAGCTCTTGTGTCCCTTCAGCCCAGGGCTCTCCTCATTTTGAAGGCATCAGTCACACAGAACTGAACTCTGGAACCCTCTTAGCAGGCAGGACTTGACACCCATAAAAATTAGAGTCTCTTACAAAGAAGGATTCTCTCCTCTGGTCTTGACAGCTGAAATCCCATCAGGTTTCAGCCTGAGTTCCCTCATTTCAGCATTTTCATGGTCTGAGTCTGGAAATGCAGTAGGACTCTTCTGAAGTAACTGTGAGCATCCTATGAGACCCCAGTAGGGCTTTAATTAAAGCTTTAGGAACCGGGGCAGATTAAAGGAGAAACAACCACTGCAGAAACCCAGTTTGCCTTTGCTGAGTGATAGAAAAGAGGGAAGCAAATGGCCCAGTTTTACTTGGTTTTCACCTGTCAGAAGATAATTCCCCAGCAGGAGGTCCTGGCTGTTTCTCCCAATGCTCCACAATACCTGTGCCCCTGGGTGTTCTGGAGGTCCATGTCGTTCCTGAGAACAGAAACATTATTTCCACAGGGAAGTTCTCACAGGATAGCTTAAAAAATGGTGTCCAATTGCTCATCTCAGTCCTCCTGACTCACCATAGAATCGTAGAGACATTTGAGATGGAAAAACCTCTGAAGTCATCAAGTCCAACCATTCCCCAGCACTGCCAAGGCCACCACTGACCCATGTCCCCAAGTGTCACATCTACATAACTTTAAAACCCCTCCAGGGATGGGGACTCCACCTCTTCCAGGGCTGGACAACACTTTCAGTGAATAAAGTTTTCTGAACAGTCCATCTAAACCTCCTCACAACTTGAGGCCATTTTCTCAGTCGTGGTTGATCTCAGAAGGCTTTTCCAACCTTAATGATTATATTCCTCTCCTCCCGTCCCTGTTCCCTGGGAGCAGAGCCCAAAACCCCCTGGCTGCCCCCTCCTGTCAGGGAGTTGTGCAGAGCCACAAGGTTCCCCCTGAGCCTCCTTTTCTCCAGGCTGAGCCCCTTCCCAGCTCCCTCAGCCTCTCCTGGTGCTCCAGACCCTTCCCCAGCTCCGTTCCCTTCCCTGGACATGCTCCAGCCCCCCCCAGTATCTTTCCTGTCATAAGGGGCCCAAAACTGAACTCAGTATTTGAGATGAGGCCATTTCTTGCCCCAGTCCTCAGCATTTGAGAGCCTCCATTTACTGGTGAATGACTCATGGGTTGTGGGACTGACCCAGAATCCTGCAGCCACCATCCCATCATCATCCAGCACCCCATGGGAGGAACTCACCACCCTTTGGTGAGCAATCAGGACCTCCAGGCAGACTGTAGCCAGATTCAGGGCATCCCTGCTGTTCCCAGCATCACTCCAGTCCCAACTTTCCACTCAGGGTGCAGGGATTTCAGGCTTGACCTCCTGGGCTGGGTCCTGCATCCCACTCCCTCTGCCCTCCAATCTCTGCCTGCTTCCCTGCAGCCATCAGCAGAAGCAGGGGCTGTGTGTGCTGCCAGGATAATTAGAGTGCTGCAGGGTGCTTAGTATGCAGGCAACGGCTGTGCTATTGCTGGGGAAAAAGAAAAAGAAAAAAGAAAAAAGGAAAAGAAAGGGGGAAAAAAAGCAACTGAAAAAAAAAAAAAAAAGCCCATTTGCCCAAGCTAAAGAAAAACACTTTTTACCACTTGTTTCTCTGCTTCCCCGGGAAAGCCAAACCTCTGCACAGAGGCACTTCTGGCTGCCATGGGAGATTGTCTGCACAGGGATTACCAGGCAGTTTTTGGCCCCAAAACATGGCAATGCTTTCTGCTGATGGCTGCACGGGGAATGGCTCTGTCCCTCTCCTTCTGCCATGGAGAAGCCTGAGATGGAGCAGAGGGGGGGCAGGTTCTGGGCTCCCCTCAATAGCAAGGGCTGTGCTGGGGTCTGATGGAGCTGAGATGCCCCAGGTTTCCCTGTTTAGGGCCAGCTGTGCAATGCAGACTCGATGCCCTCTTGGTGTCCTTCATCCCACACAGGATGGGAACCAGCTTGGATGTCCCTGGTGTGGGAAGAAGAACTGGAACAGGATCCAGACACAGCCCCAGGGGTGCTTGAGGGGGCATCTTCTACCAAGGGCTTTGTTCCTCTTCAGGAATTATCAGGGGAAATCACCTCTGGTTCAGTCTGCTCCATGATGAGAGGGGGGAAAGCAGGAGAGGCTGCTCTTCCAGGAGTATTTCCACAGCAGATGGTGAGCAGGAGGCTGGGAGCTGTGTGGTGGCTGTGTTTGGGAAGGGAATGGAACAGAGGCCTGATGCTTGGCCAGCACAGAGCAATTACCAGCTGCCTGCCACCAACCTCCAGTTTGCAGTGCCCAAGGTCCTCCCCTATCCCCAGCAGGCTCTCCAGCATAAACCTTGCAACTTTCCATTACAACTGGTGGTTTTTCAGGTGGAAGGGTTAAACTCCTTCCTTCACCCAAACCACATGCACAAGGCAGTAATTGTAACAGCAGAGATTGCAGCAGCACCTCAGAGTCTCAGGCATTGCTGGAGCCCAGCACTTGGCACACAAAGGCAGCAGGAAGCATCAACCACCTGTAAATTCTGTGTGGAAAGAATGGGAGGAGAATGAAAAAAGGGACATTTTCCTTCCTGTTTCCCAGGGAAGGGGATGAGGGTCAGAGGGGATCAGTGCCATGGCCCCATGAGCTGCCTGTGGGATCTCAGGGTTCTTTGTTATCCTTCCAGGTAACACAGGCTGAGAAAGAACCTTAGCCCACTTCCCTGTACCCTGCACCCACCAGAGCTGTACCCAGACAACCTCCTGGCTCTGTTTCTGTGATGAAAATGCTGCTGCTCAAGATCTTTTGCCACTTTGGGTAGCCCTATGATTTTGTGGCCATCCACCAGCCCAGGCAGAGCAGCACATGGCCAGCGGCCAGAAATCCCAGGGAATGTCACTGTCACTCCATGGGATTGCCTGAGCCTGTGAGAGCCATGGAATTGGTGTCACTGCAGATGTGAGCAGGCACAATAACCTGCCCCAGTACAAAAGATGCTGCTGCTGCTTCCCCTCCCCAGGAGCCTCCTCCAGTGCTTCACAGCCTGGGTGTGAAGACAATTTTCCTCATGTCAGCAACCCTTGCTGGAAATTAAGCAAACTAAGCAACTTGACTTTCTTGGAGAGCTCCAGGGACAAATGAAAGGAATTGTCCTCCTATCTGCACGAAGTACAGAAATACTGAATTCTCTCCTTTGTACCTCCCAAAATGAATTTGCTTTCAACCTCCGAGTGTTCTCCATTCGTGCCCCTGATTCTCTGCTCCAAATTTCTGCCCATCCCATCATTTCCCATTTTCAGACATATCCAATTCTCTCTCAGGAGTTCAGCCACTTGCACTGGCAATGAGGGGCAAAAGTTTGATGAGCTGTTGTCCTGGATGAGGAAAGGACACACTCAGGACCTTTCCTTCAGTGCTGCTGCTTTTTGCCTCTTGATTTCAGTCCCTATCTCAAATTCAAAGCAGGTAAGAGTGAGGGAAGGAAATCAACTGTGTTTTCCTGATCCAAACATCTCCAAGTGTCTGGAAATGTTGGCTCTGAACCCAGCCAGATTTGCCTGACTGGAGATGGAGCAGCGGGCTGGGTGTGTTTCAGAATTACAGATGGATGATGCAAACAGCTCTCTCTCTTGCACATTTACTGGTCCCTGATATCCTGAGGCAGAAAGTTCTTCTGATGGACCAGGAACTTTGTGAATAAAGACTCCTTTGGCTTCAGTTGTGATGGTCTGACTGTTTCACTGGGAGCCTCTCAGCCCTTGCATGGTGGGGTCAAAATTATTTCAGTCCAGCCCAGCAGACAAACCTTGAGAAACCCTCCGCTGTTTCTTTCTTCCACTGGAGAGCCCTATGCTGCACAACCCAAACCAGTTCACCCCCCAGACCTTCTGTCTGTGCACCTATAGCCAATTTCTAACCTAATTCCAGAAGTTTGTCTCCGTTTTCTTCCCCACACAACAAGGTGTTGCTTTGAGCTGTAGATTTGCTGTCCAGGAGTCCTTGATCTTGGGGAAGGAGAAACCTTCCCAGTGTAATAACACCTCCAGACCCCTCATAAATGCTGCCTTAACAGCAACCAGCTTTTCCTAGGCTTTGATGAAGAGATTGGCTTAATTCATATCAGCTGCTGAGGGGTTGATTTTGGGCGTCTGGCTCTGTCCCAGAGAGGGGCAGGTTAACCCCTTCTCTGTGGAGACCTCAAAACACCCTGCCATGGGCGTGGTGGGAGGCATTGGAAGGGAGAAGGGCTGTTTTCCATGGCAAGGGGGTACAGGCTGCTGGAGATGATGCAGATGATGAAAACCAACCTGGATTGTAGTTGTGGAGGATCCTTGGCCTCCTCCTGAAGATCCTGAAGGACAGGAGGGAAAGTGAAGCACAAGGTCCTTGTTGTTCCCAAGGCAGCCAGGATGTCCTGGGCTCTGGGAACTGGCAGCCAGCTACCCTGGAGGGACATCAGGAGATGTTTGTGCACATTGGTTACTCCAGGGTGATGAGTTCCATGGTGATATTGGTGTGTCCCAGGGCTGGGCAGGGAGGGATGCACCACCACACCAGGTAATGCTGTGTATTAGGAAAAGGTTCTTCACCCTGAGGGTGGTTGGGCACTGGGACACGCTCCCCAGGGAAGGGGAAATGGCACCAAGTCTTGGAGAGTTCAAGAAACAATTTGGAAAATGCTCTCAGGCATTGGTGATATTTTGGGGGTGTCCAGCTCAGAATGTTCTCTGATTCCATGAAGCAAGGTGGAATCAGACTGGTTCAGATCCCCCTGTTTCTTACATAAACAACCTTTGGGTTCTCGCCAGAAGGATCTGGGTCTGTAGACCAGAAGAAATCACTGCAAGATGCCTTGGAGGGGGCTCCCTGCCAAGCCTCAAGTGAGTGGGACCAGGGAACTTCCACAGGTTCAAAATTCCCTTGAAAGCCCCATCACCCCCTGGAAGCTGGATGTCCCCAGAGGTGACCCAAAGGAAACTCCTGCAGGAGAGTTTGTTCTCCTGCCCTGCACAGCCCAGCCCATGAGATGTGCAGACACCAGGACTTGTGCTGATTTGGTACTGGGGGCTTTGGAGAAACCTGATGGAGAAAACATCCTCAGGGATCTCAGGGAGGAATGTGAGGGACCTGTTCCAGGAGCCAGGGACAGCTGTGCCAGCAGCTCCTGTGCTGAAGTGATTCCCAAGCACATCCTTGCTCAGGCAAGGGGAGCAGGGGCAGACTGATCCCACCCTGCAGCTGACTGGGAAGAGTGATTGCAAAATCCTTCCCATCGAGTTTTCCTCCCTCTCCTTTTCTTCACCAAGTACTGAGTCACGGTGATTCATTTAGCACTCCGTGGTGCTGAAGTCACTCAGCACATTTTCGATGGGTTTTCCTCCAGCTGAAGGCTTTATGGGATGTGTGGCACAACAGATAAGGCTGTGAATGGGGATGCGAGGGAATTTGGGAATTCTTCTCCTTGTGCCTCTGTTCCTGCCTTGAGATGATTCCACACCTGAGGGACCCCATGAGTCACGATAACTTTGATGAGGGTTTGGGCTCTGGCCCTGCTCCACTCCTGGAACCAGGGTCCATGTGTGGGTGTGAGTCCCTGTGTCCCTGCTGCCCTGATCCAGGGAATGAGGTGATCCAGGTGGAAACTGGTGCTGAGAGGTCTGTCACAGGGTGGGGTTTGATGGAAAGACAGTGAATGATTTTTCTGGTGAAAGCAAGATTTGAGAGTGCAGGATTTGGACAATTCTCAAAGGGACAGGCCCTTCTCAGCTGTTGAAAAGTGAAATTTCTTGTATAAGCAAGTTGTCTAAACTTCTTGGAGGAGGTGGCTGAGAGACAAATGAGTTTTCAGGGAAGGTTTTTGTGCTGCCTCTCTCCAGCTGGGCTAACAACCTTCTGGAAGTGTCTATCTCTATCCACCTGCTGTCACAGGACACAAGTGACTGTTCAGCCTGGACACTTCCCTTGATAAATTCCAGAATTAGGTGACATTGTTGGATCCTAAGGGGAATTCCTCCAGTGAGGAGGGAGTTGTTTCAGTGCTGGAGACCTGCAAGACAATGTGGAACATTTTTGGGTGTTACCTGTGGAACCTACTAAGGGACAAGACAGTCACCCAATTGGTCAGAATATGGGATTCTCAGCAAATTTCCTTCCTCTTTCCTTTCAATCTTATTCCTGTCCTGGTACACAGCAAAACTCAGAGTAGCTGGTTGCCCTTCCTGAGAATGGCTGGTGTGACTGAAATGGGAACAGAGACAGCTTTAGGGCTTCACATTCTCCTTTCTCTCTGCTCCTCCCCATCCCTCCAGCAGCAGGGAGTTGTTTGAAATCCGTGCAGAATCTCTTTAAACACCTTCACCCACCTCAGCATCTCCAACAGGCACAGGCACAAAAGCTACAATGGTCTTTGTTGCTGTTGCTGTTGTTTTGATGCTGAACAAAAGTCCTGGCTCCAACCCCCCTCCTCACTGGATCACCTTCAGGAATCAATGCTGCAGATGTTGACTTAAGCCATGGTGCTAGCAGGAGACTTTTAATACATTTCAGATACAACAACAAAGAGCAGATGCCGATTCACAGGGAGGGAAGGGAGATGTTTTGATCTGGGTTTTTTTGGAAATGAATTTTCATGCGGCCTTTATTTCAAATTTTATAGTTTTTTTTCTTTTCCCTGGAATGCATATTAAACGCTGATAGCCTGTTATCCTTGACCTTTAGAGCCTGTGAATTTGAAAATCCAATTCCCTGTGAAAAGCAATGCATACAATATGGACTTTGAAGAAAATGCCAGTAAGTGAGTTATTTTCTTTATGGCCCCTGCAAGAGCCTCCTACTGACAGAAAAAAGGCAGGAGCACAACTTGGGTGTAATATAGGCAACAAGGAGAGAAGTTTCCATGCTTTGCAGGCCGTGGGTCTTGTTCACCCAGTGGGTAGGAAGGAATGTGGAGTTGTTAGGAAAGATAATTCACATTCTTGTTTCTCAGCACTCCAGTTCTTGTGCTTTTTGACTCCTCTAGTGCTGCCAGGTGGGCTCGGAGCATCTTGGTAGAACGTGGCACCAGATGTGCCACCATGTCCTGGTGGGATTGTCTTCAAACACTGATAGTTTGTGCTGGGAATATCATGATCACCTTTTCTTTCTGGTGAGCTGAAGGAGTTCTGGTGACCTCCAGTGCTGTTGGGGACAACCCTTGGAAGCTCTTTTCCAGATGTGCTGGAGATACTCCAAGGGAGTTCTCTTCCAGCTGTGCTGGGAACATCCCTGGGGAGTTTTCTTCCAGGTGATATAGAGATAGGTCAGGACACTATTTGTCCAACAACCCAGTAAGCCCAGTGCAATGATCAGTTTGCCAAATAATTCCCTTCTCTTGTCCTCAACCTGTTACAATTTTTAAAAAAAATGCTTTTGCTTGGGCAGAGTTGCCCTGGCACTTACACATTCTGTTTGGAACAGCAGAATTCTCCCACTCTCCAGCTTCTGGCCAGGAATGATGGTTACTTTATTCTTGCTTTTAAAAAATATCCCATTTTTCTGTATGGAAAAGGGTGGGAGGGGTGTTCAAGAACTGTTTTAAACCCATAATTGTATTTACCCAAGGCATTCATATAGCTGTGGGGTTGGTAAGATGGGAAATCCAGGTGTTTTAAGAATAAAAGAAGATATTTCAAAAGTAAAAACCTCATTTATCAGTGGCAGTCCCCATAGACCCGCTGTCTGCTCTGGGCTTTAGAACATATCAAAGCCAAGGAGCAGGAGTTGAAGTTTACAGAAGAAATTCTTCCCTGTGAGAGTGATGAGGCCCTGGCACAAGCTGCCCAGAGAAGCTGTGGCTGCCCCTGGACCCCTGGAAGTGTCCAAGGCCAGGCTGGATGGGACTTGGAGCAGCCTGGGACAGTGGAAGGCGTCCCTGCCCACAGCACGGGTTGGAACTGGATGGTCCCTTCCAACCCAAACTATTCTTTGATTCCACGAGGTTCCATTCCTGAAGAATCCAGGAATGATCCCATTGCTTTTCAAGCTGTAGAGTCTTAGCAGATACACAGGACCTCTGCAAGAGGAATTGGAATTACCCCTGTGTGCAGGAACTGCAGCTCAGGACCAACACAGAACACAAATTATTTGGGATTAGGTTCTCTGACTTTCATAAGGAAGCCAAATGTTGCATGAAATCCAAAGGCTGGAAAGCCACGTGGACCAGAACTCCCCAAAGCCAGGAGCTTTCAGAATCATTTTGCTGGCAGCTAAGCCCTGTCTCAAATAAGACACAGCTCCTAAGCCCCTTTGTGCATCTGAACCTTTTCCCCACACCCAGGCTCAGGCAGGGAGCCTCTGCTGGAGCAGGAGAGGGAAACCAGGTCTGTGAGACTCCAGGATGGGTCTGTGATGGGTGGACACCTCGCCTCTGGCTGTGCTGCCTGTGAGTGGCATGAAATGAATCTTCAAAGGGCTCTGTGGATCCCCTGCCCTCTCTCATCTCAGTAGGGGCAGCCCCTTGGTCTCTGCTCTCAGACAATGACACCACAGGGTGGTTGGAACTCACAGATATTCTGTGCCATCCTCGGCTTTTCTGGTTTTTTTTTTCTTCCCCTTCTTATTTTCTCCCCACTCTTTTCCTTCTAATTTAGAGCTCTAGATTAAATTCAACTTAATTAGAAGGATTATACATCTTATAAATTTAATATTTAATATGCAAGCATAGGCTTTTATTAAAGGTGTCCTAGGAGGAATGGTAATGAGTTATTGCACAATAAATAGTTGGGCGGAAATGAGTGTGATAAAGCACTGGAACTTCTGGAGAAAGGGAGGGGGAAAGGGGATGGGAGTGCTTGGGGAACATCTCTGGTGACTGCTCAGAGTGCTGCTGTCATCTCTCTGCTGCTCACACAGTGACCCTTCCAAAAGCAAGAGGAATTTTCCTTCAGCACAGGCAGGAGAAAAGATTTGAGAGGCCAGGGAGGGCAGTGGGGAGGGAAGGATGTGGAGAAGGTCAGGAACTAAAGATCCTTGCAAAGAGAAGAAACTCTGATGTAGGATCCTGTCTGAAAACCATGAGTAGGAGCTGAGAACTCACTGTCTCCAGAGCAGATGGAGCAGACAACTTGGGCCTGGTGGGGGCTTTTTTTTACCCCTCCAAGTCTCCTTCTGCTCTCAGGAGCAAGAGCCAGGGCCCAGCTGTGACGTGCTAAGAGCCTGTTTGGGGAATTGGAACATCCCATCCCTGTGGTCCTTCACATCTGCTTTTTATAGAGCTCATCCATTTATTGTGCCAAGGATGGGAGTTGGGTGGTGGAGGGATGGATTCTGGTGCATCTCCTCGAACCCTGCTGCAGGACTGAGAGCTCAGGTGGGATTCACCTCTTGGAGTGCCTCCAGTGTGGGTGGCTTGTGAGCTGTGTTCCCACTGTACAAAAGAGGATCTAATTAACGCCGTCATCAGATTGGGGGATCTAATTAACACCGTCATCAGACTGGGGGTGAGTCACGGGGCCAGGAGTGGGTGTTTGTTTTAGGATGACACAACTTGCACTGTGAGTTCTGCACAGGAGGCTTCTCCAAGGACTCTGAGGGACCAAAGGCTTTGTTTGTGCTGGTAAATCAAATGGGCCAGGGATTTGGTCTCTGCAGCCTTGAGGGCAAACAGAGCAGTCTGACTCATCCTTGGCACTGTCTGTGAGAGCTCCAGCAGGTCCCTCTGTCCCTGTGGCAGGATGTTTAACAACAAAAAAAAGTGGATGCTGTGGCTGGTGCTTGGTACCACACTCAGCCCATTTTTGGTTCTTGGGGTAGAGAAATCACTGCCCAAACACTGCTGTCCTCACTGAAGGCACTCAGGTGGATCTTTCCCCTCCTATCAAATCTTCACCACCAGGGTTGTCCAGCCCTGGCACAGCTGCTCAAGGCAGTGGTGGAGTCCCCATCCTCAGAGGGATTTAAAAGTCATGTAAATGTGACACTTGGGGATGTGGTTTAGTGGTGGCCTTGGCAGTGCTGGGTTAATGGTTGGGCTTGATGATCTTGGAGAGTTTTTCCAGCCTAAATGATCCCATGATTCTGTTCTGTCTGGGTGCCAAGGCAGAGCAAAATTAAGGCACATGTGGGAGAACAGGGTTGGGAAGGTGCTGTGGTGCATCAGCGAAACACCTTAAGGGGTGCCTGGTGTTGGGGTGGGGAAAGGAGGTACCAGTAACTGGGGGCTCAGTGTGAGGGTGTGGGGAGCACTGGGGAAAGGCTGAGAGGATGGGGGGTGTGTGATGGGGGAATGGATTCTGGTGTATCTCCATGCAAACTGGCAGAAAAACTGGGCCCATCATGGTCTGTGGGAGTAAATGAGATGGGAAATGTCCTGACTGGAGGATTTGTGAGTGGGAGAACACCTGGGGCCAAATCTGCCATGGTTTTAAAAGGTCAGCAAGGGGAGAAGGCACCTCTTCCTGGAGCCTTAAAGCCAAGGTTCTGGGGAGTTGGAGCATCTCAATTGGGGGGTCCTGCCTCACTTCACATCTGTATTTTCAGGGACCATCTTCTTATTGGGCCAAGGCCTTTCCCTCCCTCTCCCCCAGGATTTTCTCAGCCAGATGAAATCTTCTCCAGCACTGCCTGTGCATTTCTGTATGGGAAACTGCTCTCTGGAGGGTGCACCTGAATCCAGGTCTCCTTGCCCACCCTCAGGATTCCTCTCCATGTGTGTTAGTCTGGCTCTCAGGGATGAACAGGATGTAGATAAATCTGCCACCCATGTGACAGGCAAGCCAGGCTCCAGGGCTTGTGCAAACAAACACCTTTTTATTTCCATCCGGGGCGGGAAGGCTGCCCTTGACAAGAAGGGAGTTAAGGAGCCGTGTAAATACACAATTTTAGGCCCTTTGGGTTTATGCAGGGGAGCTGGCAAATATCTGGAGCCACCTCTGCTTGCTCTGGTCAGCAAACAGGGCAGTTGTTATCTCCACAGATGGCCCCCCTGGCCCCCCACGCCTGATATTTGTAATTACAAGCAGGGATTATGCAGGAAGGAGATGGAATCAAGTAGGAAAACCCAGCAGGCAGCAGGGGAGCTTAGACACCGGCTGGCTCCTCCTGATGGAGGCAGAGATAGCACCAGGCCCTGGGAGCAGGCTTGGGGTGCATATGTCAAACCTTTAGGGATCCTGATAGAGGGATTAAAGCTGGGAGCAGGGAAGGGGGGAAGGTCTGATTAACATTTCTGATGCATGCCCTGGGCTAACGTGGTGTGCTAATGAATTCTGGTGTAGTAGCAAAGCTTTCTTAGTGCCCTCTGCCCTGAACAGCCTCACAGGGAAGTTGGACATGGGCAGGGTTTAATTCCTGCCTTTTTAAGTGCAGCTTTGGACTCTTTGACAGGGATCTTATGGAGACACAGGCTGCAGCCTCTCCGTGTCCTTGGGATGGTGGAGGCAGCAAAGAATCCTCCCAGGGACCAACACAAGGCATCAACTTCCAGCTTCAGGAAAATCTTTATCTCCTTTTTTCCCTGAAGGAGTGCAGTGGGGATGTCAGTCCTCACTCATACCCTGAGGGTAAAACAAGCACAAATCCCTAGGGAAGCTGTAAGGTGTTCCTGCAAATAGCCAGGAGTGCTTAACTACCCCAGGATTGGGGTACAATTGTAGATTCCTACACCTCAGGGTGTAGGAAAAGGAACATCCAGGCCTTTCCATGGGATATCTGCCATGGTTGAGGAGGTCATCATGGTCACCTCAAAGAACAGGACAACATGAGACCAGACACTGCACAAACCCAAGGTGGGAAGATCCCTTTGGGCTGGGAAACCAAAGCTCCCTTGTCCTCAGGCAGGAAGACATTCCCTTAGGATGAGACACCTGAGGAATGTCAGCCTTGGCAGGGGTTGAGGAGATCATCCCATCAAGGAGAGCTGCAGCAAGCAGTGCCCCATTTTTGGGCTCCAACACTCCTCACTGGGACACACTGCCCTACAGACAGCAGCAAATTCCCCTTTTCCTCCCTTCTCTCTGTTCTCTATGCCAAGGATTGAGAATTCCTGCCTGACTGGGAATGAAAACAGGCAGAAAATACAGGTGACAACTCTCTGCTACCTCTTTTCATCAGAAGGAGAGGAAAAATTTATGGTAAAAGAAAAGAGAGGAAAGAGGGAGAAGACACTGTGTGGGTCCAAACTGTGTTTGCAGCTTCCTGCATTGTCTCTTTTCCTCAAAGCATCCAAACAAGACAACAGGAGCTGATGATTCAATAATGCAGAGCCAGGAGACAAGGGGGGGAAGAACAACAACAAAGCGAAGAGGGTTTTAATAACCGTTTATTGAGGCTGTAATTAAATTTTGGTGTCTGTTTGGAAAACAAGAATCTCATTTTGTGCGTGCCCCCGTCTCCCCACCACATCTGCACCCGTGTTTCCTCGTGGGCAATTACTGAGCATGCTGTGAGCTGATTAGCAAATACAGGTGTGGCAGGCAAGGGAAAAGGGAGCAGGAGAGGAGAGGATGAGGAGATTTTTCCAATCTCCTGAGCAGGTGGGAAGCAGGAACCTGGAAACAAGTTGTGGAGCCAGCCTGGGACTTGAGAGGAATGAGGGAAGGTGTGGAGAGGGGGGAAAGTGGGGCTGACCCCTGGTCTCAGTGGTTGCCAGCCAGGCTGATTTGGCTTGGAAAAGGGATTCAGTCCTTGCAGAAAGGCAAAAGGATGCTGAGAGTTGTGGCACCAAGGGTATTGCAGTCCATGTAGTTTCCATGTGGGCTAAAGAAGGTTTTTGTGTTGCTAAAGAAACTTTTCACAGGTGTAGCTATGTGTGTAATGGAACACAGCAGGGCACGTGCTCTGTGTCCACAAATCTCCTCTCTTCCACCACATGGTCTGGTGGTCTCAGGTGGAGCCCATGCCATCTCCTCAGCCCTGCCAGGGCTCTCAGGGTGAGGGTGGCATTGGCCAAGGCTGTGCCAGCAGCTGCTTCCCTGGCCCTGCACCGTGTGTTTTTACAGGCTTAGCCTCAGAGGTGAAGGTTTTTGCAGAGGGATGAAGAGCACACCAGGAGCACAGCCCTGAGAGAGCCATGGCAACCCTGGGCTAGCACAGCTGTGGCCAGAAAATGGCAGATAGAAATGTGGAGGTGCTCTGCAGCTCACTGTTCCTCCTAGAGAAAATTCCACTTGCAGCTGCTGTTTCCAGCTGTTGTCTTTCCTCCCCATGCTCTCCCAACCCCATGAAATTCAAGGAATGACCAAGGAAAACTCTACCCCAGCTGGACCAGGCTTTCTGTGGGACCAAACCAGCATTTTCCCCCATCACAATCTGCTGCAGGGCTCATTGCCTAATTTCTGCTTGCTCATTAGAAGGCACAGCAGTACCAGTGCTCTGGTCACTGCCTCAGAGCCCATCACCTCCTTGCATTAGTTCTGCCTGCTAATTGCCAGGAGCTGGGTGGAGGAGCTGCTCCTGGTCCCTGCCAGAGTTTTCCCCGGGCAGAAGGGCTGCATTCAACCTTCATTTGTATTCTGGAAGCACCACTCACTTAGCAGTATCTCCTGCCATCAATAAACCAATGCAAACAGAGATAAGCCAGATAAAGAGAAAGTAGGTCACTTCTGCAGCACAGTGACATCCAGCTCCCTCATTCCTTACACAGCCTAAAAGTTAACTCTCTCTCCCATCACGACGTTTCTTTTCTTTTCTCTTCCTCCTTTTGGCTCAGAGTGGCCAAGGAGCTGGGGCAGGGTGATTGGGCAAGTGTGAAACCCTCTCCACAGCCCTACCCTGCACCAGGCTGGGGGCACCTGGAGGGTGTTCAGCTGTGTGGTGGAGGAGCTGGTGGAGGAGCTGGTGTCACTCACAGATTCCATAAATTCTTTGTTGTTTTTTTATCAATTAAGGCCCTGGGAAAGTGTTTCCTGGTGATGGTTGGGGGAAGCTGCCTTTGGTCCTCTCAAGAGCTGCTCCCCTTGGTGGCATCCCAGCCCATGGGATTGGAACTGGATCATCTTTAGGGTCCCTTCCAACACAAACCATTCCATGGTTGTGTGAAGGACATGGATTCTGTACGTGTGGGGTCCTGCATTCCCTGCTGTGTCTCTGGAAAAAACATCACAGATCCTTCCCTCAGCATCAGCTCATCTTTAATCCTCAATGTTCATTTATCTATCACTGGTAGAGAGAAAATATTTCATTCCTAATTGCCAATTATATCACTGACTTCTTCACTGAGAGCTGGTTAGTGTCCCATAAAAAGTTACTCTTGTACCATGAGGTGACGATGGCTTTCTCTTGGTCACCTGAGGCCAAGTTTGGGTTGGTAGCACAAGGTGAAGCTTTGTGACCAAGGCACCACCACCAAACACCTTGAATATCTGCAACTTTATTATCAGAGGGTATCAGTGCTATTGATTGGCTGTTACATAGATTTCAAGTGCTGTTATGAAAGCAGAAGAACCTCTGGAGATGCTTCTAAGACCTTCTAACCCTGCAAAGGAACACAAGCATTACCTCAGCCTTGGATGATCTCCAGGAAACAAGACAAGCAGGGATGATTCAGTGCTCCTTTTTGGAGAGTTCTGTAAATGCTGTCTTCATTAGCATAAATGCTTATGGGAAATACATTTTAAAATGTCTCGTTTAAGAGTTCGTTCCCACAAAAAGGGGTCCCAAAAGCGACCCTCATCCATCCAAGAAAGCAGAAATGACATAATAGTTTTGAGTATATCACCAGCTTGAATGACAAATCATCTCTTCTCGTTGCTACCTCTGCATCAGGAAAGAAACTCATTGCAAAAGAAAAATATAAAATAAATAAATCTCAGATAGCAGCAGCCAAGTTTACAGGTATTAACCAAACCATTTGTCTTGTTCTCTGAGCTTTGCTGAAGATTCCAACTTTTCCCAAAAGCCTTTGTCCTGCCTCTCCCAAGCAGTTGCCTCTCTGGTGCCTGAGGAAGGAGGAGGAGGGAAGGACAGATGTCTGGAGGGTCTTATCAAAGCTCTGAAGCCCTTGTGTATGTCCTGAGATGCCCCTTCCACTCAGATAACCTCGTTTTGTGACCCTTTAAGCGCCATCTGCTCTCTGATACCCATGGTCTGTGTTTCAAAGGCAGAGGGGGAGCAGGAATGCTCTGGTTCTTCTCTCAAAGGGGAATTTTCTCCCCCCCTATCAAAGAAACATTGGGATCTGGCACTTCCCACAGGTGGGTTCCTGCAGGACAGGGTGGGTCTCAGTGTGGATGAACTGTCTATTCGGGCCTGTTACCCCTTAGAGGAGCCATCCTCATTTCTGTCAGCTGTATTTCTTCTAGAGCTGCTCATTTTCCCATTGAATTTGGCTCTTCCAACAGCCTCCACCCAGCGGGGCTCCTGGGCCAGCAGAAATGCCATGGAAGCCTTTCTGTAGCATGGGAGAGAGAGGATGCACCTGGCCTCACCCATTCCCTCTGCTGCCCTGGCTGCATGGCTGGGTGACCACCTGAATGGAAATTCCTCAGATGACCTTTCTGAAGTCACTCTTGAAGCATCAGGCCCGTTTGCCAGCAGAGGTCAAGCACAGGAAGGTGAGACAAGAAATTTTGGAGTTTTGTGCCAAATTCTCTCCATCCACTCCACCTCTCCTCCTTCATCCAAGCCTGCTGCTCCCACTGTGTTTGCCATTATCAGACTCCTCAGGAAGCAGCAATGAGCTGCTGCCATGTCCTGCCACATCCCAGATTTGGTGTTGGACCATCCCTGCTTGGACCATCCACTTCATCTGCTCCTGCTCTCTCCAGGCCTGTTTGGAAATCGGGCTGTGCCGGCAGCACGCGGCGCGGGCACGTGCCCTGGCTGGCAGTGAAACCTCCTCCAGAAGCTCTCCCCGTCTTCCCCCTGTGTTAATACGACCCTGATGGCCTCATTAGTCCTAATTTGTTTGGCCACCAGATTTGGATGAGTATTCCAGTGATAACGTGAGACCTGGGCAGTGCAAACAGTGACTAATTAATGCAGTTGAAATTCCTGCCCAGGGTGGCTGCGGAGGAGGAGGACGGTGCTGGAAGGCAGATTTTTTTGTGTACCTGGATGCTGTTGGGCACAGCCACGGATTCACAGCTCCTGCACAGGCTCTGAGGTGGCAAACATCATCTGCAGGTCTGGAGGGAGCTCAAAGAACCCTCCCAGAAATGTAGGGATCGATCCAAGGGGTGATATTGGATATTGGAGAAACAGGATACAGGTGGAATGACTCACTGCCCAATTTCTCTGGGGTTCAGGCAAATCACTTGGACGGGCTCTGAGAGGAGCTGCCTGCAGAGGCTGGTGTCAGACAGCACCCTGCAGGTCAGCACAGCACAGGGAATTTGCACCTTCAGGTGGAAATGTGGGTGTGGGTGAAGGAGTCTCGAGGGGATGGAATTGTGGCCAGTGCAGATTTTCAACTTTAAAAGATGTTCCCAGTGGAAAAATAGCTTCAGATGCTTCCTCCTTTGCATACCTTTGCTGTGTCACAGTCCCCGGGGTGTCTTGCTTGGAGCCCTCTGCAAAATGTGAGGAAAATAAAGCAGAGAGCAGATGTACTGCAGGCCTTTTTTGGGTGAAGAAAGTCTTTCAGAAATGTTGTTGGTTGGTCCTGGTTTGTGTTATTCTGATAAAGTAAATATTCTTTCCTCCTTTCTCCTCTCTGTAGCTACTTGAGGTGTGGATTAAATCACTGCAGCCCTTGGTTGGACAGAGTGGTCCTTCCTGCTCAGTACAGAGTATTCCAGTTCAGACCTTGCCTGTGGCCACAGTATTTACTGTCTCTCTTCCAATCTGAACCCTCTTCCTCCTTTTCTTCCATATTTTCCCTGCACTTTCACATTCATGTCCCCCTTTCTGCCTGAAACAAGAAATGGAAAAATAGGGGACTGTCATAGCAGCAAGCTGGCTGATTTAGCTTGGATTTTATTGCTCCTGAGAAAGATTCAGGCAGTCCTCAGCACTGGTTTGCTTTTATTGAGGGCTGTATTGAAACTTTAGCCAAGTTCTGGGACAGGGGGACTCGAGCCCTTCTTCATCTCCTGCTGTGTAAATAATTTTTTTTATCCTAATGGATTAGTGACTCCTCTAAGAACAGCAATGCTTGGAAGGAAAAAATGTATGGGAGGCTTCCTACCTCATATTATCTGCTCCCAAAACACTGAGATTGCTGCGAGCCTTACCTGTATCACAGAACATCATCTCACCCCTGGCCCCACTCCTGTGCTCCTGCTCACTAATTTCATCTGATGTTAAACACTGCTTTGCTTTTGCAAGCTGGGAACAAACTCTCTGTGAGGCACTTCAGGGAAAATCCTTTCCTCTCCATGAAGAAAAGCCCTGGAGTGCCTGGAGAGAGGAATTTCACTTCTCCCTGCCTGTTTCCTGCACTGTCTTGGTCGTGGCTGGTGGCAAGAGCAATAAAAGATATGTATTTTACAAGGTTTTGCTCCACTGACAGGATAAGGATCTCATCTTTGAGACAGAGATGGGAATGGCTGAACGTTTTTGACTGTCAAACCCACCAAGTACAGGCTCAACTGGGCTCAGATTCTCCCTGTGGTTTTAAATTGGGGAAGGCTGAGATTGGCCTGGTTCAGCCTGGAGAAGGCTCTGGAGAGACCTCTGAGCACCTTTCAGCACATAAAGGGGTTCCAGGAAATCTGGAGAGGGACCTGGGACAAGGGATGGAGGGACAGAACAAGAGGAAATAGCTCCAACTGACAGAGGGTGGGGTTGGATGGATATTGGGAAGAATTTTTTGACTATAAGCATGGTGAGGCCTTGGCACAGGATGCCCACAGAAGCTGTGGCTGCTCCTGGATCCCTGGAAATGTCCCAGGCCAGGTTGGATGGGTTTTGGAGCAGCCTCTGATAGTGGAAGGTGTTCCTGCTCATAGCAGGGGGTGGAACTGGATGATCTTAAAGGCCCCTTTAAATCCAACCCATTCCATGGTTCTGGGAAAGTAATTAATCAATGCCACAATGAAACCTGGAAGTGCCCCCAGAGCCAAATCCCATGATCCTGCTCCCAGCACAGATCCTGCTGTAGTTAAATTAACTTGTATCAAACCAGGGATGCTAACAGCAAGCCGTACATCAAGATTATGTCTTCTCTATTAATTAAGTCGAGGTCAGAGCCCATCTGCAAGCTCAGGCTCAGCACTGTTAAGGACTCACTGGGACACAAATGGTGCCTGAGCTCTGGGAACACAGCAAGCAATGAGTGCACACGAGGTTTTGTGTGGGTCCCAGCCCTTCATTTTGAGCCCTGGATGTATTTATTAGGTGTGGGCACAGTGGGCAGGTCTCTGTCCAGTTTCTAGGCACAGTTCTTCGCCTGCCCCTTTCACACATGAAGCTCCCTCCAAAGGTTGTCTGTGTAGGTGTTTATGGCCTGTGATGCTGCACTGAGTGCTCTAAGAAGATTCTCCCCAGCTCTGGAACCCTGGATTTGCTCCTTTTCCCCAGTTTGAGCCCTGACTTTGGCAAGGCTGAGAGCCAGCAGAGTCAGAAAAAGCAGACAGAGTACAAGTAGAACACTCAGCATTTCACAGTTTGAAGATATCCTTGAGTTACTTCTGCTCTCTGATACCTCTTCTGCACTGTTTGAGCAGGATCCTCTCCATCTGGGCAGCATAAAAATACCCCCAAACCCACCCACGTCCAGATCCTGAGCGTGGCTGCCTAGTCTGGTACCTTTACACACCTTCTCCCACCTTCTCTGAAGGGCAGAATTCTCTTTTCAGGAGACAACAGCAGCCCCTGCTCTCATCGGGTCACGCTGCTCATCATTAGCTGTCATCACACAGCATGGGCCAAAGTAGAGCTCAGCTGAAGCAGGACTGACAAAATTGCTGGAGGGTTCATTAGAGCCGATGATCCTGGGGAGGTGAGCACCTAAAAAGACCCTGAGGTTAAATTCATGAGCTGGTTGTCTAGACTCCTGCTTTAGCTGGAGCAAAACAGGTGCTTCCAGGGCGTGATTAATCTCATTCTGAAGCAGACATCTCAAATAGGTCAGATGACTCACGTCCTGGCAGGGCTTATTTCTCTCTGCAGACTCTAAAGGTGTCTGAAGGTGAGCAGCGTGGCTGCAGACGACCAATGTGGTGCACATCAAACATTAGGTGAGATGAATCCCACCCCGAGAGACAAATCAAAGCAGTGGACTTTGCACGCTGCAAGAAAGAGGTCAGAATTGTCTGTCTGGCCAGTTATAGCCACTGAAAAGAGCTGTTGAGGGAGGTGAATTTAAAGAACAAAACCTTGTCATGTACCTGTTGTCTGGCAATTATTGTCCCAGGAACTGAATTTTCAGCAAAGAAAGAAGGGAAGCTGAGGAAGAGGATGAAGCAGAGCCGGGAATCCTGGAGGCTGAGCAGAGGCTCCACAGAGGTCAGGCACTTCCCATGTCCACCATGGCCATCAACAGCATCCAAGGGTAGGGACAGAACTGCAGGTGGCTCTGTGAGAAGGCACAAAGTCTGGAAAGGTGAGGTGAGGGGTAAGCAGAATGAAACTACTCAGAGGTGGCAAATCCAGCCTCTTTCTCCACATTCAGAACTTCTGTCACCTTTCAGCACCAGCTTGTACGTGATACGGGGCTACACCAGGATGGAGGAGAGGAGGGACAATGACCTGCCACTCGTTCTGTTCAGTGAGCAGACTCACCACTCCTGCAAGGGATGCAAACTCAGGCCTTGAGCTCTGGGACAGCAGGAGGTGCTGCCCAAAAGCACAGTTTGTGTCTGCAAGTGCGTTTGGCAGCTCAGATGCATCTCCCTTTCATTGGTTTGCTCAGGGAAGGACCTTACAATGTCCACACTCTCTCTGTGCTCTGGAAAGTCTTGTCCATAAAAGAAGCCTTCGTGCCTGCTGGAGAACTGACCTGTGTGCAGCCAGACCAGCTCCCAGCTCAGCTCCAGGTCTCCTGATGAGCTCCAGCTCTGGCATCCAGCGTGGCTCAGCTGTGCTTGGCACGCACGAGGGAGGTGAGACGTCTTGGGACAGGTTTGTTCCAACTGAGCACCACGGCTGCTGCCAGGAAATCAGCTCCAAGCAGCTTATCCGACCATATGGGAACCTTCTGGGGTGTCTCTGTGGGTCTCTTGGCTTTGCAGGGTCACAATTCCCTCCCACCCATGACCCACGGGGAGGAGGCTGAGGGGTGACCCTTGTATATGTTTGAGACTGGAGGTCTTGTAGGATTAAAACCCAAAAGGTGCACCACCAAAATGCACACCCTTCAAAGGTGTGAGATTTCCTGCACGTAAACCCCTCCCATATAATTAAAAATATTATAAAAATATATGTATATATTTTATATATTATATAATAAATTAATTTTAAAAAAAAATCTGAATTTCTTCCAGCTCCCATCAGATTTCACCATCTGATTCCCTGAGTATGGGGGAGACCTTCCCTGTTTACCTGTGGGGTTATTGAGTGGGATGGCACCTGTCCAGGGACCCTCCTGTTCCTCTCAGTGCTTGGCAGAGGAACAAGTAAAAATATCCTCTCTGTCTAACACCTGAGCACCCTTCCCTACAAAGCCCAGCCCTGCTGTTGTCTGGGCACACATCCCTTTTGGAAAAGAGCTTTTAGCTCCTCAGGAACCTTTTTCTCCCAGGAGGGGGCTCATCCCTCTGAGCAGAATCGTTGGTTAGTTAAAGCCTCCTGTTTGATGAGTTTAGATTCACTGTGCTTGGGCTGTAATTGCAATTCATACCGAGCAATCACCGTGTCAGCTGTCACAAAAACAAAATCCCTAATGGATGGACAGGGATGGGCTGTCACCAGAGCTCCAGGGATGGACATTTGCTCAAAGGGAGATGTCATTCCTTGCTTGATAAGACCTATATAGTCCCAGGGGCTGCTGTGCCTGGTGTGTGAGCACACTCAGGACTTCCCTCAGGCCTTTGCTCCTCCCTGACACCTGATCCAAGTTACAGTTTTGCCTGACAAGCTCATCATAAATCCTGCTCTGCTCCTTTTCCTGCAGCATTTCCACCCCTTCCCAAGCCTGTCTTGCTGCTCCTTCTCACAGGTTCACTCTATGTCTCCAGATGAAGGTGAACACACATTTTAGGGGCTCCATGAGTGCGCCAAGAAGCCAATTCTTGCTGGTCCCAGGCTGCCATGACCAGCCTGTGGTACAAGGAAGATGTTCTTGACCTTGTTATGCACACAAGTTCAAGGCCAGGCCAGACAAGCCAGGATTGTGATGATGGAGCAACTGCTTGAATTCTAGCACTGCCTGGAGCCCTCTGAGAGGAAATAGAGGACATAAAGTCACCAATAATCTGACTGAGACAGGAGGAGGTGGGTGTTGTTTGCATGGCAGAGCAGCATCATGGAGCTGAACTTCCCTGTCCCTGGTGTGAGGGATGCTGGAAACAACTCTTCATCTGGGGGAGGAAAAAGAGAAAACTGAGGATTTGGGAGCGTTCAAGTAATTTTAGGAACTCAGACCTTGACTGGAGAGGCTGAAAGCTTAAATACACAGAAAATTAACTTTTAATGGAAGTGTTATGTACGCACTGGAAAGGAAAACTTGCTGTGTGGCCAAAGCTGTGGCCACCCAATGGGATGCAGAGTTCCCTCATCCAAAATGCCTCTAAAGCAGATAGGGGGTAAATTTGATGGTGATAGGCTCCAGACCCCACCATCAAGACCAATCCTCATGCCCAGAGTATCTCCAAACTGGCTTCTCAGCATCTCTCTGCCACCCCACTCTGCACTGGGTGGAATGGAAACGTAGAAGGTCCATGGGGAAAAACTTTACAAGGCATGGAATACTGTAATATGGAATATGGCTTTTGCTGGCCTTAAACTGGCTGTCCCACCAACAGAAAGGAGATTGCACCTTCCAAGCAGGGCTGCTCTCTTCCTTTTCGGGGGGTTGGTCTGCCAAGGTCAACGTTGAAGCAAAACTTGGGAGAACTCACTGGTACTGCAAAGCTGGTTGCTTTGCCCTAATACTTCAGTTAATGAGGTCGTTGTGTAGATTTGTTTGGAAAAGGGGCTTGGGGAGGTTTGCAGCATCCCCAGACAGCATTGCAGGTGTTACTGTGAGTTTTGTACTGATCCCTTCCCCCTTACCTTGTGCAGGAGACAGTTTCTCAGAGAAGAATTTATTCTACCTTGTGGGAGAAGTTCAGGCTTATCACTACTTTTAGTCCAAAAGACTTGATTCAGACCTAACCTTTACTCAGGATAACTCATAACTTAGAGCTGCTACCTCAGGTGACACCTCCCCATTTGGGATCAGAAGAATGGTATCCACTGAAAAAACACCATCCACAGAGTGACCTTCTCCCCAAAGGATCTGAAGGCTGGGAATGTCTGTGAGTGTCCTGGTTGAGGGCTGTCACTCAGGTTTTAGAGCTGAGCAGGTGCTGCCCTCCCTCTGCAGCTGGGAAGTCGGGATGGTGTGAGAAAAGTGACTTTAGTGAAGTTTCAGAGTGGAGTCAGGAATAGAAGCGATGTCCCTTGGCCCTTTTTGGGATGAATCATCCTTGTAAATCCGCTTGCCTTGGCTGATCTGGTAAATATAGGGTGTGAGAAAGGGTGATTAAGTGACTTATCTGAAGTCACATGTGGCATTTATGGGATTTGGACACAATCCTAAACTAGCTCTGCTGCTTTAACTCCTATGCTCTCCCTGCTGTAGCTGTGACCCTGCAAGCATGCAAACACCATCATGTATTAGAGCAGAAAAGAATGAATTCACAGCCAGCCCGGAAAAATCAGCTCCCTAAGGAAATACAAGATTAATCCCATACGGGAGAAGATGCAATCTAAAGCAGCCTGTTAATTAATTATTATTATTATCTTAACCAACCCAAGTATGAAGTCAGGGACACAAGCAAAGTTACAGATTTTGACAGATGCAGACTGATTTCTTAGAGCATCCACGCCAGGCAGAGCAGCTAATCCCTTTCACAGAGGTGCAAATTGTTAATCTGATTTGCATGCTTGGCTGGCTGCTTTTGTCCCACCACCAGGCAACAAACAGGAGGGGCTGGAAGAGCTGGAATCGTTCAGCAGGAATGTGATAGTTGGACTTGATGATCCTAGAGGTCTTTTCCAAGCTGAACGATTCAATGATTCTGTGATTAGGAGATTGGGAAGTCACTGGAGTTTGATGAATAAATGAGAAGTTGTGACTCGGCTGCCACCTGAAATTAATTTTTGATTGACTTTGGAAGGCGTCTCTCTGGGGCTGGTTCCTGTCTTCTGAAACAAGGCAAACCAAAAAAAGGGGGGAAGGAGGTAGGTGAGGCTGGGGAGAGAAGGAATGAAATTAAACCAAGCACAGCTCTTAATTAAGGCCTAGGAGCACATCTGAAGATCCTGACAGGTGGTAGCTGGTTTAGTACCTTGTGAGTGAACTCATTAAATACCAGCCTCTCTCTGCGTTTTTAATATCTGTGAAGAAGATGGTTGAGTCTCTTCTCCAAGGAAAACAAACCTGTTTAGTATTGTATTATTTTTAAAGCAGTGCTAAAACTGGGACTAGAGCCTGTTGAGCCAAAAGGCACCGTTCAATCTGATAAACAATGACTTGTAATGAACTAAACTTTTTTCCCTCTTAGTGTCTCATTGCTGATGAAAGTTGGTCTCTTATTTTATCTTTTAGTCTTGGGCAAGTGATTTTATGGTCAGTTTGAACACTGCATCAACCAAATCTCCACTCCAAGAGCTCAAATGGGCAGCTTACACAGGGACAGCTTCAGAGAGGCACTACATGTGAGTGTCTCTATCTGTGACTCCAGCCTCAGACCTTGATATCAAACCTGTTGATGTTTGCAAATGAGCTTTTCCCTTCAGGCTCCTTCAACAACCAGTCGAATGTGACTTTCTGCCTTTTGGGGTAAAATCCTATTGGTTTTTTTGTGTAATTTCAGGGCAAACCCCCCTGACCAAAGTGACAGTGGAGGACTTGCACCCAGCTGGATTTGGGAGCAAGAAGTGACAAAACAAAGCCTGGGTGAGCAAAGGTGGGAAGATCCTCTGGAAGTCAAAGCTCCATGAAGCAGAGACACCTTGAGGTCTGTTTTTCCAGCTGGGAAGATCTTTGCAGACACCATGAAGTGATCACCCAACCCTTGGGATCTCCACCTGCCCCATCCCAGCTGTGGCAGCCCAGAAAGGTGCAAACATCTCCATCGATTTGCCCAGAGCTGGAGGTCAATTGCAAAGCTGAGAATTGAACCAAGTTAAATTCCCAAGCCACAAACTTCCCTTCCTTCCTTCCCCAGGAAGATGCAGAGGTGATGTCTTGGTGTGATACAGCAATTAATCCTGCCTGATGCCTGGCTACCACAGCAAGTTTGATGGCTGCAGTTGGTGACACTCAGTTACCCAGAAGTGCTATCAGCTCTGTAACGCAATTTGCAAGAAGTCACCATTAATTAATGCTAAGTTATGAAGCACTTCTAGGGAAAGTGACACACCAAATCGACATCAGTGCAAGAGGAGTTCATTATGGCTAATGTTACGACAATAAAAGACAGAGGAATTAATGATGAATTTCAATGTTAAGTATCACTTTTCCCATGCTTTAATGCGTTGTCTCAGGAGGGAGGGGGTACTTGGAGAGGAGATGGGAAAGGACAGCATAATTTAGCTTGGGAAAAAAAAAAAACCCAAACCATTCTCCAGCTTGTCTGTGCACAGAGTGGCTGAGCTGTGCTCTGCACGGTCACACTCACACACCCTACTGATCCTCAGCCCCGTAAACACACCCCAAAGTGCTCCCTCACATTCCACAACCCCCAGGAATCCCCCATGTGGAGCAGGGTGGACATTAACAGACCTTCCTGCAACTTCCAGCCTTGTTTTGATGGCTTAAATATTCATTATTCACTCAAATACTGCTGTGCCCATCCCACCCCACTGCAGACAGGCCCAACCTTCTCCCTGTCTCTCCTCTCTTCCCTCTTGCCTTTCCCCTCCAAAATATCTGCCAGATCTTTTTTTTTTTTTTGCCAAATTCTGGTTTGGATTTTGTGAATCCGCCTGAATAAGTGGGAACCTGAGGAAGAAGGCGGTGATTTTAGGGGTTTTATTAATTTCTTTCCAAATCTCTTCTCAGCTGGATTCACAGAGCAGCATGAACTCTCAGAAAAAAAACCAAAACAAAACAAAACACTCAAACATTGTACTGAAGAAATGAAAAGTTTGCATCTTCACTTTGGTTTAAAATACAAGAAAACCACCTCAAGAGCTGAGCATTGACTAACAAACTACTGCAGGGTGTATCCACATAAATTACTGCACTGAAAACCTCTGAAGGTTTCTGATGGCATCAAGAATGCCAAAGAAATTAGTCCCAGGGATCAAAACACCCCAAAATGATAAAACCATATATTTTATTTTAAGGAAGGAGATGTTGGGGGCCTTCCATTCAAAATTCTGGCTGAAACAAGCTTCCTTTGATCACTGCTACCCCAAAACTGCAAACCTGCATGAGACTGTGGAGTAGAAAACTCTTCTGCAAAGGGCTGTGAAGCCAAGTCGGGGCAATTCCCTCAGTTAATCAACACACAAAGTGCTGCTGAGGTTCTGACCTCAGGCAAAGCATCTCACACTCCCCTCACCACAGAGCCCTGCCAGATCAAACCCAGGAATTCAATGGAAAGCCCACCCCAGCACTGCAGAGCTGAGACAAAACCACATTAATGCTCAAGTGTTTGATCGTGGCAGGCCCGCTGAGCAACAAATATTCCTGTCCTGGGAACAGGCCCTAAAAATAATAATAAAACTCCAATATGCAGGAAGCTGGGAAGGTCAGATTGGAAACAAGGAGTTGGTTTGCAGTGGATCGGTGCTGGGATGCTTCACTTCTGCAGGCTGGATCCCAACCCCAGAAAATGTGATCTCCTCCCCCTTCTTTGTCCCAAGGACACACAGCCAGAAGCTTGGAGGTGAAAGATTGCAATGGCCCTCAGGAGGAGAGCCTGAAAGAGAAAAGTGTTTTCATCTGCATTGTCCCAAATCTGGTGGGATGTGAAGAAACTTCCTGTCTCAAATTATCTGACAGAGAATGGAAGTTTCTCAAACTGGATTAGGGTTGGAAGCCCAATGACACATCAGGATAGTGATCCACCCAAGTGAATTTGGGAAAGTATTTTCCTTTGGCTCTGTTTTTCCTCCTTTTCCTTGTATTTGATAGCTACATTTTTTATTTTTTTTTTAAGGAGGACAAGGGACATAAATATATCTCATCTTCTCCTTTCTTTCGATGCCATGTGGCCCTGCTCACCTGTTCCCAGGTGTATCCCTTGGGAGCATGGCCTGAAACTCTGCTGTCCTTTCCAAGGTGTCTTTCTACCCCAGCAACCTCCTTCTCAGCCTTGCCCTGCCACCAATTGACACCAGCTGATGAAATGCCCGAATATTTTGGGTTTTGCCCACTCTGAGACCTCTTCACTCCACTTTCCTGCCACCTGGACGCACTTCACCTCATTGTTTTCACTTCTGCTGCTGTCCCCTGCCCATCCCTGCATCCCCCCTGACTACACCTCTACAGTGGCAATGAGATGGAGATTACAGCAACTAATTGCACACAAACAAGTGATTAGGGGGACAATTGCAAAGCACACCCCAGCCTTGCACTGATTCTTCATTCCCTGCATGGAGTAATGCCCTTTTGTTTCCCTGGATAAGTCCCTAATGGTGTTAGGGGGCATCCAAAGAACGCGGGTGGCACCAGGGTGAGCTCCTTAATGAGATTAGCCGAGTTTTAATTTAGATGAAAAGCAGGCAAGGCAGGGAACAAGGCCTGTTGTTATTTTGCATTACAAAAGGTGGGTTTGGGAAGCAGGGAGGCGTGGAGGCAGCTGGATGAGGGCTGGGTTGGGGACCTCGTGGAGGGAATGGCAGCAGATGTCCTGGTGAGTCGTTCTCTATTTCTGTCCTACACTTGCTGACCATCATTTGCCTTTAGGCTGAGGTGAGGTCGTGAAATTTCTACTTTATTTTTATTTAGTAGAGCTGTGATTTGACTTGGCTTCCCCAAGAAGTTACTGGGTGTGGGTGTGAAGGTGGTCTGGGTGCCCAGTGTGAGGCTCCTGGTTTTGAGCTGAGGGAATTACTGGGGGATTTTCATGGCTGGGCAGGGACCACTCAGTGCCTCCAACCTTTATTTTGCCTACCAAGGCTCCAGTGGCAATCCTGATCCCTGTGGCTCATTTGACAGAGGTGAGACCTCCATGCCAGGATATCTGAGGATGCACTGGCCAGCCAAACCTGCTGCATGGAGTCCTGGAGCTGGGAAGGAGCTGTGACTCTTCAGGACTCTTCCTTTAAGAAGTATTCCTGTAATGAAGAAGGCAAGACCAGCTGCTTTCCTATCCCTGCTGAAACACAACTCAGCTTCCCAAAACAAACCCTCATGACTCCTTTTCCATCTCCCCTCACCCTTCCCGAGCTTCCTCATTAGCATCTCTACCCCTACCACAGATCTGGGATGGCTTTGTTAATCCACATTATCCCTTTGCTTTGCAGTGCTGAGAGTTTGGACACCAAAGGAGGAGTCGAACCTGTGCCAAGCTGTTCCCATCTGGCGGCTTTCTGAGCAGCTCACAATATCTGGAGTAAAGCAAAAGAAATGAACACTTTGTAGGTGTAGAGTGGGACATTTGAGAGATCCGCTGGAACCAAAGCTCTTGGAAAATTCAGGAGAAAGAGACAGACACATCAAGCAATACTTTAGCTGAGCTTGCAAACTGCGGATGCCATCAGAAAATGGAAGGGAGGAGGTGACTCTATTTCTGTCAAACATTGGTTGTGAATTACTTGAGATTTTTAATGGTTTGCAGTTAGCCCAGGCAGAAGAGGCCAACTATGAAACATTGAGAGAGAAATCTGAAGAGCCCTTCACTCTTGTGCAACAATGAAACCTGGTAGAGAAAGAAGAAGTGTTGCCTCTTTTTCCTGAAAGGAGAAAGGACAAAGAAAACAGCAAAATGGGGAAAAGATTGTGGTTTGCTCTAAAGATGAACGAATTCTGTCCCCTTTGACTCCACGAGGCCACAGGAGCCACAACATTGCCTCGATAACCCTGGACCACAGAGAGAGGAGAAACATCCTTTGGGGCTGACATTAATTTTAAATAAGCCTCTGTCTCCTTGCCTCTCACCTTACAGACAAATTGCTGTTTACAAACTCCATTTCTTTTCTGTTTGAGGTTTTTTTTTTTTACAGGACTGGGGCTGTGGGAAGGGGTATCCAGTGTGCTGGGAGGTGTCTGTCTCCTCTGGCAGGGAGGGCTGTAAAGGGCGAGTCAGATATCGGGGTCACTGTGGATCTGGAGTCAAAGGCATGGAGTGCAGAGCATTGATTTTTGTGTCTGTGCTTGTTAATGGCACCTCCATGAGCATGATGACTCTGGCCTCTGCTCGTGCCATCTCTCTGATGATATAATATTGCTTGCCTGGAATAAGGAATAAGATCCTCTGCGAGAGTTATTGATGAAGAAATGAAGTTCCAAGGAGGTCCAGCAGTGTTTCTGGTGACCCTTTAACCTCCCCCCCTGCAAAACTCTGTGTTGGAAAAGCCATAAGGGATTTTTCTGTGTTGATAGAAGAGATGGGAATCACACAGGGCCCACACCTAAGGTCCAAAACCATCCACCTGCAGAACAGCAAGGAACAAACATAATTTGTAGCTTGAGTTCCTCTCATCTTGAGGCAGATCCATCCCTCCCCATAATGGAGACCTTTCCCTGGCAGGCAGAGCTGGTTAAATCTGAACTAAATCTCAGCAGGGAAATTCTTGCCAGTTCCTGTTTCTCTTCCTACTGCAGCTCCTAAAGTAAATAAAAATACTGAAGACCTGTGCTTGACTTGCTTTTCACTGCTCCACAAAGGGGATTTGGGAAGAGGAACGGAAAGCTGTTGGTGGGAATAAATATCTGTTGGGATGAACAGCCTGGCACAAAGATATCCAGGGAAGGGGATGCTCAGTGACTGTGGTACCTGGATCAAGGCAGGTTCCTCTGTCACACCTCCCCCTCTGGACTGGCTGGAGGAGATGTGAGACAACACCAGAGTGCAGAGGGGCCAGAATAACTCCTGGGGCTCTCTGGATGTGACAAGGGAACCGGAGCACAGAAAAACCCCACCTTTGAGCATTAAATGAATGCCAGATTTGAGGTGACAGCTCCAGCTGGGTGATGTTTATGGTCTTGACCACCACTC